>CM012446.1:18940597-19009344 GCA_003999625.1 Oryzias javanicus | reverse complement strand
TAACTACTTTTGAAAGCATCTTGATATCTTTAAAACTGTAGGAGGAGTTAGACGATTCAAAAAAAGGGACGGAATAAATTTATAATAATTAATAAAAAGAAGAAGAAGAATAATAACGTAGATTTGCAATTCCCTGAAGAAATTGCGTCTGATTGCTGGAAAGCAATACCGATCTGAAACATTCTGCAGCCGCAAGCATTAAAAGACCTTCCGTCCCACGTGCACGCCAAGTTTCGTCCACGTAGGTCAAGTACTTTTGGAGATATCACAGGAAACGACAGGAATACGTTTGTAGCGCCACCTAAGGGAGCACCGCTGTGAAAGTTGTTGAGCTTACTCATCTTACACTGTGGAAGAAGTCTTGTAAGTTGGTGAAGTTATGTGAAACTGTTAAGGAGCTGCAGCGTTGCAAAATTACAATCTCAGCTTGTCTAATTTGCATAACGTGTTACTCAAAAACTGTACGGAACTGTTGAAAACAGATATTACCAATGGATTTGTGGAGTCCAAATAGGGTATGTGTTGAAAACTGCAAAGATTCGTCAAAAGTACGTGACAAAGGGAGTCAAAAAAGTGTTTTGCGAAAAATCTTAAATTGCGAAAAAGCCTTACACAATAGAGATGGTTGATGAATATGAGCTATTATTTTACTATCCAATGAATCACAAAGCAGTAAAAGGTAGGGCTGAAGACAAATGCACTTGGAGAATAAGGCCTATACACTTTAGTAATCCAACTGACCACCTGGTGGCGCAATAGAGCCAACAGTGATTGAGCATTTAAATATTGGTCTGAAGTATCTACTTACAAAGTTTCATACCAGTTGATCAACTACTTTTCAAGATAATAGGGATTTAAAGTTTCTCCCATGTATTTTGATAGGGGGAAACATATTTTTAAAAATTCATATAAAATCAACCGTAAACCCAAATGGTACGAAATTCTAAACCAAACATCTCCTTGATCAACTTAACAAAATACAAGTGGTTGCATATTGATACATGCAATTATTTGGAAGATAACAGGACCCATCCAAAGTTAGCTTATCCTTCTTAAGTCACCACCAGGTGGCGCAGCAGAGCCCTTGTTCTAGTATGTTATACAAGTCCCCTCTTTCAACATATGTGTTGAATTTTATTTAGCTAGGTTGAGTAGTTTTTGAGATAGAGGCTTAAACACAATTTCCTAAATTATAGCGCCACCTATTGAAATATTTTCATAAAACTTTTCATACTGCTTTATCACTAGAGGATGAAGGGATATTTTAAAACTTGTGAGGTTTTGACTATCTTTGTAGGATCTAGAGCATGTTAAATCTGGGACCACACCCACCTCATTAGCATTGCGAGTATCTCAAAAACGGTAAGGAATTTGGCCAATTGAGTGGTACCATTGAATTCGGGGTCGTCTAAATAGGGTATGTACCAATTTTTGTCGAGTTTAGTTAAACTATGTTGAATAGGGAGCCAAAAACGTGTTTTACAAAAAATCGCAAATAGCGAAAAATCTAGTTAGGCGGAAGTCCATAGTCCCGATTTGAAAAACGTTCATTAGCATCCAAAGAACACACAGAAAAGAAAGCATAAATTTCTGACTTACGGTATTAGAGATAGAGGCCAAAAACAAAACATTTTTCAAACGACCACCTGGTGGCGCTGTATAGGTCGATTGAGCTACAATTTTAATAGAATGTGTAGTTTACCATACCCTATGATATTGGAAAGTTTCATAAAATTATCTTTAGTACTTTTGAAGATATAACCATTTAAAGGTGCTCACAATGTTAAGTCAATGGGAAAAATAATTCATAAAAATATTAATATAAATCAACCATAGGTCCAATGGCTAAACAAAGTAATAGCACAGGTCACACAAGCAAACTCTACAAACTGTATAACTTTCAACATTGTAGCTGCTAAACTGTAGGAGGAGATACACGGCAAACTTTTGAACGGAATAAGAAAATAGAAGAAGTAAGCAATAACAGATTTGCAAGTCCCTGAAGAAATTGCGTCTGATTGCTGAAAAGCTAAAATGACCGATCTGAAATATCCTCATAGCTGCAAGATGTTAAAAACCTTCTGGTACGACCACATTAGCACGCCAAGTTTCGTGCCGCGTAGGTCAAGTCCTTTTGGAAGATATTAGAGAAACATCAGGAATTTGGCAGTAGCGCCACCTATGGGAGCACCAGCATGAAGTTGTTGCTACTTACTTCATCTTACATTGTGGAAGAAGTCTTGCTAAGTTTGGTGAAGTTATGGAAGAAACTGTCAAAGAGCTGCAGCGTTAGCAAACATTACATCTCATTTCTGTCTTATTTTGCATGACGTGTTAACGCAAAAACCGTACGAAACTATGGATAACGGATATTGCCATTTGGAGTTTGTGGCTAGTCAAATAGGGTATGTGTAGAAAATTGTAAAGATAAAGACAAAGCATGTGACAAAGGGAGTCAAAAAGTGTTTTGCAAAAAAATCGTAAATTAAGAAAAAATAGAGATCTCAAAATTGAATTATGAATATCTTATAATTATTTTACTATCCAATAAAATCATATAGGAGTAATAAAGTAGTGCTTACGACTAATGCACTTGGAGAATAAGGGCCTATATACCTTAGTTTTTAAACTGACCACTGGTGGCGCAATAGAGCCAAAATTGATTGAGCATTTAAAGATTGGTCTGAAGTATCTACTGACAAAGTTTCATACCAGTTGATCAACTACACTTTTTCAAGAATAATAGGGATTTAAAGTTTGTCCCATGTATTTTGATAGGGGGAAAAAATATTTTTATAAAATTCATATAAAATCAACCATAAACCCAAATGGTACGAAGTTTGAAACCAAACATATCCTTGATAAACTTAACTAAATACAAGTGGTTGCATGTTGGAACCTGCAACGATTTGGAAGATAACAGGACCCATCCAATGTTAGCTTTATCCTTCTTAAGTCACCACTAGGTGGCGCAGCACAGCCCTATTTCTAGTATGATATACAAGTCTCCTCCTGCAACCTATGCGTTGAATTTGATGTAGCTAGGTTGAGCAGTTTTTGAGATAGAGGCTAAAACACCATTTCCTAAATTATAGCGCCACCTATTGGAATTATTTTTCATAAAACTTTTCATACTTCTTTATCACTGTAGGATGAAGTTATATTTTAAAATTTGTAAAGTTCTGACAATCTTTGCAGGATTTACAGCATGTTAAAATCTAGGACCACACCCACCTCATTAGCATTATGATTATTTCGAAAACGGTAAGGAATTTCGCAAAGTGAGTGGTACCATTGGATTTGGGGTAGTCCAAATAGTCTTATGTACCAATATTTCGTAACATTTGGTTAAACTATGTTGAATAGGGAGCCAAAAAACGTGTTTTACGAAAATCGAAAATTGCGAAAAATCTAAGTAGACGGAAGTGGGCGGTCCTTGAGGCAAAAAACTTTTTCTAGCATCTAAGGAACACATGAGAAAAGACAGAAAAATTTTTCGTCACACGGCGCGTACGAATGCTAGCCCAAAACGCGTTTTTACTACCACTGACCACCTGGTGGCGCAATTGAGCCAAAATTCTTCTAACATGTAGAGAATCTCATGAACTTATATATCAGAAAGTATCGTACAAATATCTTTAATTACTTTTTGAACTATAAAGCTTTCAAAAGTGGCTCCCATTGACTTTCATTCAAAAAAAAACTCATAAAAATATTAATATTAAAATCATTCATAATTCTGAACCATACCAAAAGTAATAGCACTGTTCTACTAATTGAGCTTTACAAACTACCATTGGAAGCATTTTGATATCTTTAAAACTGTAGGAGTAGAAGCGCGGTCTAAAAAAAGGGACGGAATAAAATATAATAATAATAAGAATATTAATAATAATAAAATAATAATAATAATAATAAAATATAATAAAGAATTAGGATAACATACTCTGATTGCTTTCAGCAATCAGACAATAAATTTATAGATAACTACTCTGATTGCTTTCAGCAATCAGACAATAATAAAATATAATAAAGAATTTGGATAACATACTCTGATTGCTTTCAGCAATCAGACAATAATAAGAACTAGATTTGCAATTCCTATAAGAAATTGCGTCTGATTGCTGAAAGCAATACCGTATTAAAGCAATTTTAAAAGCTGTTACTATCAAAAGCCAAAAATATCCACTTTATATATGTACGCATATGTCAGTTTTCCCCAGCTCTAGAAAATTGCCTTTCAAACTTTCATCAGACCACCACTAGATGACGCCAAAGCTTTTAAAATTACATTTATAAAAAAAAAACAAAATCAGTGACCAAGTTATTAAAGTGTTTTTTTTTCTTTTATCTCCTGTAGTTTCAGACAACTTAGCTTTGCTGCATTAACACTGTTCACAGAAACCTAAAGTCTTTATGTGCAAATTCTTAAACTTTGAGAATAAATTGTTTATTCAGCAGAGACAAGCTTCTGCAAAGAATCTGCAAAGATTCGTCAAAGTACGTGACAAAGGGAGTCAAAAAAGTGTTTTGTAAAAATCGTAAATTGCGAAAAAGCCTTAAACAATAGAGATCGCAAATTCATATAAATTAGTATTTTCGTATTCAATGAATCCCAAAGGAGTGAAAAGTAGTGCTAAGACAAATGCACTTGGAGAATAAGGCCTTTACACTTTAGTAATCCAACTGACCACCTGGTGGCGCAATAGAGTCAAAATTGATTGAGCATTTAAAGATTGGTCTGAAGTATCTACATACGAAGTTTCATACCAGTTGATCAATTACTTTTTCAAAGATAATAGGGATTTTAAATTTGTCTCATGTACTTAGGAGAAGCAAATATATTTAAAAATTTCATAAAAATCAACCGTCACTCCAAATGGTACGAAAACTTTCGACCAAACATCTCTATGGACAGCTTAACAAACTACAAGTGGTTGCATTCATATCTGCAAATATTTGGAAGATACAGGGAAACCATCCAAAGTTAGCTTATCCTTCTTAAGTCACCACCAGGTGGCGCAGCAGAGCCATTTTTCTAGTATTTTATAGAAATCCCCTCCTTCAACATATACCTTAAATGTATTTAGCTAGGTTGAGCAGTTTTTGAGATAGAGGCTTAAACACAATTTCCTAAATTATAGCGCCACCCTATAGGAATATCTTCATAAAACTTTACGTACTCTTTATCACTGTAGGATGAAGTTATATTTCAAAATTTGTGAAGTTTGTTGACATCTTTGTAGGATTTAGAGCATGTTAAAAAATCAGTGACCACACCCCACCTCATTAGCATTACGTTTTTTCGAAAACGGTAAGGAGTATCGCCAATTGAGTGGTACCATTGGATTCGGGGTAGTCTAAATAGGGTATGTAAGATATCTTGTCAAGTTTGGTCAAACTATGTTGAATAGGGAGCCAAAAACGTTGTTTTACGAAAAATCGCAAATAGCGAAAAATCTAGACCGGCAGAATTCCATTGTCCATTTGAAAAACGTTCATTAGCATCCAAGGAACACACAGAAAAAGAAAGCACAAATTTCTGACTTTACGGTATTCGAGATAGAGGCCAAAAACAACTGCTTACTAAAACGATCACCTGGTGGCGCTATAGAGCAGCATTGAGCTGCAATTTTAATAGAACGTGTAGTTTACTATACCCTATATTTGAAGTTTCATGAAATTATCTTTTATATTTTGAAGATATAAGCATTTAAAAGTGCTCACAATGTTAAGTCAATGGGAAAATAATTCATAAAAATATTCATATAAAATCATTTCATAATTCTGACACATACCAAAAGTAATAGCACACTTCTCACAATAGAGCTTTACAAAGTACTTTTGATTGCATCTTTATAACTGCTTTTGACTACGAGAGAAGCGCGCCAAAAATGCGGCGGAATAATAATAAACTATAATAAATTATAATAAAGAATTAGGGATAACATACTCTGATTGCTTAGCAATCAGACAATATGGATAACATACTCTGATTGCTTTCAGCAATCAGACAACTAGAAAAATTGCATTACCTGCGATAATGCATGTGTGAATGCATTTTTGCTGAATGTCGTTGCTGAAGATGCTCAAGCTGTTTGCTGAAGAAATTCAATGTAATAGCTAAAAATATTTGCTGAAAAGGCTAAATGTATTTGCATAATGCAAAAGTTGCTAAAAACTTTTCAGTTAATTCGCATAAATTGCATAAATTGCTGAAATTGTGTAAATTGCATAAATGTTTACATTTCATAAATTCCATAAATGGCATACAATTAACGAATGAACTAAATGGCATAAATTTACAGAAACTCCATAAATTCTATAATTTACATAAATTTGCATAAATTGCATAAAAACGATGAAAAGCATGAATTCTAAAAAACATGTATGAACGTTTTAATATCCAAATTTCACAAGTGTAAAAAGTGCACAGTTTTTAAAGGATTTGAATTATTAACCATTAATTTTAAATGAGGCCAGTAAATTTGCATAAATTGAGTAAAATCTTAAAAAACGGAAAATGTTTGAAATATGAAAGTAGTAGCATGAATGTGCTGAACGAGCTGAACATTCTGACACTGATATCAAGTTTCAAAAGAGCACACACATAAATATATGAACATTTAATGTTTTAAACATCAAACATCAACAACAGTCAAAGAAAAATCCAAGAAGTAGAAATAGAAATATTTTTGACACAGGTTTTTTTTGTCAGGAATGAATAACATAAATATTACACCTGTTGTTCGATTGTTAGCTGAAACAGTTTAACTTCTGCAGAAGGAGCTGCTCAGCGTCTCCACTGTCTGATGTAGTGTGAGAGGTGTGGGCCATGATGATTTCAGTTTTACCAGCATCCTCCTCTCTCTCACCTCCTCAATATTCAATTCAATTCAATTTATTTCTATAGCCCAAATCACAAAGAGAATTCTCATTGGGCTTCATGCAGGTAATTTCACAGATGTAGAAATTAAGTCATAAAATATGAAAAAACAGCTAAAAACTAAAACAGACTACATAAACTGGTTATCCCTGCCCTTAGACCCTCCTCGCGGTAAGGAAAAACTCCTAAAAAAACCTGAGTCAGGAAAAAAGAAGAAACCTTAGGGATTCCCACATGAAGGAGAGATCCTATCCCAGGACGGACAGGCGATACCAGAACTGTTAAAGAAATATTAGCTTCTACAACTACGTATAGAGTCCAGTGGGGAGTGCAAGACAAAACTGTTCCTCCAAACCAGCTGGTCCAATTTTCTTCCGGTCCCAGTCTGTGTTGCTTGTTCAGCAGAAACAGAGCGTGATGAATTGTAGAGAATACCACCGAGTCATAGAAGAGTTCATGATCTTCATCCAAAACAGAGATGGAGTTGTTCATGAGGAGAGAAAACATTTGATCTTAAAATCCATTCCAAACTGAAGCAGAGGTCAAGGTCATGTGTGGTCCTTCAGTACCTTAAGCTGTGCTGCAGCGTTCATCCTCTCCTCCTGTCCACAGCAGTTTGACTCCCAGAAGTTCTGCAGTGTTGATGACAGTTGTGTGTTCAGGAGAGAAGGCCTCAGCTGTGAAGAAGACCTGAAACCAAAGCAGATGTTCTGACTGATCTGATCATGCACTCATCATGTTCATCTTCTCCATTGAAATCTAGAAACAGCACAGAGGAAGATTATTACTGTGAGTTTGGAGAGGAGAGCTGAGCTCTGCAGGAGGAAGACAGTCTCTGAGATCAGCAGTGGAGCAGCTCTGGTGTTGCTGTGGATTCTTCATGGTGGATCTTTGCTGGTAGAGTCTCTGTGGAGGTCAGCGTGCTCCCAGCAGAGATGGAAAGAGGATTCAGGATCAGTGATCAAGTCGGCTCAGCTGAGCAGCTGTTAATGAGACTAGAGGAAGGAGTCTCAGAGAAGACAGGAGAAACATCTGCTGCTGACAGGATCCAAAAATAGGAGCAGAAATAAAAGTTATGATCATAAAACAATCTCAAGTCTTTTTGGGTGTTTAAATTGTTGAATTGATGTTAAAAAAGAACAGTTTAACAATTCATCTTCATCTCTAACAAAGTGAAATAAATGTATTTAGACAAAGAATGTGATAAAAATGAATAATAATAAAAAAACACAAGAAACTACATTCAGGAACCTGTGTCTCTTCACTAAGCAAATAAAAATAAAATACCCCAAAAATGCAGTTTAATAGATTCCTATTTAGTTCTTCTAAACTTCAGTCTTTTCACATGGAGCTCCTAAAGCTCTTTGTGCAGATAAATCAGCTCAGACTGACTTACAGTCCGGCTGTGACTGTAGATTCATCCTCATGCCAGGATGTTCAGTTCAGCTTCATTCTGAAGTTGCAGCTTCATTTACAGTCTGCAGGTAGAAATGGTGAAGGACTGATGTCTTCACTCTGAGCTTTCCATCGGGTCAGGAGCTCACATGTGGAAAACCTGAAGACCAGCTGATCCCCACATGAAGCAGGACTCACACAAACATGTCTGTGTGGATTCAGCACTCTGAGGATTTTTCCTCCATTTCTACAAACATTTAGGATTTCAAACTAAATAATCTGTTTTTAAATATGAAGATCATGTTGGAAACATGATGAAGATTAAATTATCTGATGTCCGGGTGACTGGAGTGACTGAGCCTTCAGCTGTAGCTGAGTGTAAACACAACATGTGTGAGTGAATCCTGCAGGGTTCTGTTTTAATGTTCTGTCCTGAGAAGAAGATATTTGACTGAGTGGGCCACATTGATTGGCACTATATTAGAAATATGCTCACTGTTTTAATCTAAATCAAGGAATATCCAAAAAGATTAACCAAATACTGCTAAAAGGAAAATCAAAAACAAATAACGATAAATAAACATTATTCTGACGGATGGAGATTTAAAAAACAAAGTATAAATGTTAAATTAACATAAAAAATAAAATAAATTAATATGAATATCACATATGGAGGACTAAAAGAGTCATTGTTTGTGTTTAAATCAGTGCAGAGTTCATGACCTTCATCCAGAGCTGAGTTGTGGGTTCCTGTTGCTGTTGGTTGATGTAGAATCAGAGTTTAGCAATCTCAGACTCAGAGAAAAGTGAATCCCCATGTTCATCTGCTTCAGAGTTTCTTCAGCAGTGATGAATCCAGACCTGAATCAGAAGACAGAACTTCATGAAGTCATTGCAGCTTTCATACTCCAGCATCTCAAATGAAAGAAGGCTGCTCTCTAAACTGCATTCACCTGTCAGGTGTTACCTTGAGCTGTTGATGCAGCACAGAGGACTGTAGACAGAGATCTCTCTGCAGAGCTTCTCCTGCAGCAACATGTCTGATCATGAACAGCACAAAGCTCAGAGATGAAGCTGTTCATGAGGAAAGAAAATACATTTGATCTTAAAATCCATTCCAAACTGAAGCAGAGGTCAAAGGTCATGTGTGGTCCTTCAGTACTTTAAGCTGTGCTGCAGCGTTTATCTCTCCTCCTGTCCACAGCTGTTTGACTCCCAGAAGTTCTGCAGTGTTGATGACAGTTGTGTGTTCAGAGAGAAGGCCTCAGCTGTGAAGAAGACCTGAAACCAAAGCAGATGTTCTGACTGATCTGATCATGCACTCATCATGTTCATCTTCTCCATTGAAATCTAGAAAACAGCACAGAGGAAGATTATTACTGTGAGTTTGGAGAGGAGAGCTAAGCTCAGCAGGAGGAAGACAGACTCTGAGATCGGCAGTGGTGCAGCTCTGGTGTTGCTGTGGATTCTTCATGGTGGATCTTTGCTGGTAGAGTCTCTGTGGAGGTCAGAGGAAGGCTGACAGCTGCTCTCTGATTCTCTGCTGTCATCCAGAACAGGGATGCAGGACGGAGGACATTTCTGAGCGTGCTCCAGCAGAGATGGAAAGAGGATTCAGGATCAGTGATCAAGTCAGCTCAGTAGTTATTGAGACTGGAGGAAGGAGTCTCAGAGAACACAGGAGAAACAAACTAAACAAAAACCATGTAGACAAACTTGATTGTGGAGTCACAAAAACAGTTGGGAAACCATCTCCACCTGACAGGCGTCAAAAATGAGTGCAGAAATGAAAGTAAAAACAAAAAAATTACAACACTCCAGTCATGTATGTAAACATTTATATTAATGTAAAACTGTGCTAAATTTCTCCTGAATTTTTTTCTTAAACATCAAGCAAAGAAACAAAAATGAAGATACTTTAGCCAAAGATGCCACATAAAAAAACCCAGAAGATGGCACTAACCCCCCCCACCCCACAGTTCCATTGTGGTGATCAGCTGCAGCTTTCTGAGGTTTTACTTCTGCAGTGCGTTTCAGCAGCATCTAAACAGCTGCTGAAACAGATTAGGCCTGTGCGTCTACCAACCCGAACCCAAACCCAACCCAGGCAGACGCACAGGCCTAACATGAGGAAAGCCAAGAATAGACCATAATAGACCATTATCCCTGATAAATTAATTGTTTTCTATTTAATATATACATATATATACCTTTTTTGCTAAAAAGTGTTCAGAGAAATATTACATTGATTTCCGATGACAGAGCTAATTGAAGCTACCATTGCTACAATTTACCAAAATATGAACAGTTTAAAGCAGAACGTTTAAATATTATGATAGAAATTCATTTAGTTTTAAAGTATATGGATCCAGAGCAGACTTACCAAACCTCAACAAAGGACTGAAATTATAGGTACAAATAGAGCGATGTATAAAAAGCATTGATCTAAATGACTTAATCTTTAAAACCATGATCTCAGATACTGGAATCCAAAAGCACTTTAGACCCAAAACATCATGATCTGAAACACTTTTAGATTTAAAATCATTGCATCAAGACCAGACTTACCAAACTTTCTTATGAATCACTGAAAGACAAAAGACAATAAACTGGGTTATGATAACTGTAGTAACTTCTCGTGACACCTGCATGGAGACATCTGCGGGGCTGGGAGATGAACACCAGGTCTAGTAGAGTGTGTTTGTCTGTGGTGCAGAGGTGATCAGCTGTGCATACCCTCTAGACTCAAACAGATCCAGGATTGGCTTTCTTCCTCTCATCAACTGGTTCTCGTTAAAGTCTCCACACACAATGACCGGATGACAGTCCAGCATCTCCAGAGAGTCCAGAAGACTTACCAGGTTGTCCATAAACGGCTTCAAACAAAAGTCTGGCGGTCTGTAAACAGCTGTGATCAGAGCTTGGAACGGAGCCTCCACCTTCAGCACTACAAACTCAAGATCAGTCACGTTATGCAGATAGCGTTTCTCATTGACCACAAAAGTGTTTCTCACATAAACTGCAACTCCTCCACCACTTCTGCTGCTCAGTTCAGGAAAGTTAGAGTAGGACATGTGTCTGTTACGCTTGAACATGCTGTAACCCTCCAGGTGAAGACTGTCTGCAACAAATGAGCTCTGCAGGTGAGTTTCAGTCAGACACAGAACATCTGCTAGACACAGTTCATGGTGGCTCTTCAGGTCTTTGATGTGAGCTGGAAGTCCCTCTGTGTTATGGTGGACCAGAGTCAGAACATCAGGCCTGCTTACCGTCCCTGTCAGATTCAAAAGAGGCATCATGTCATCCACACTGGCCTGTCTCATGCTCTGTAGCGCTGCAGTGATCTCTGGATTAGAATAGATCTTCCTCTCATCCAGATCAAGAAGGTACAGTCCACTGAGAGTCCTCACTCGGCTCACAGCCATATGCCATACCTGCTTCAAAGATGTTTTTCAGGGACACCACAGCTGCATCAGTAGTCAGACCTTGAGTTTTGTGCACGGTGCATGCAAACGCCAATTTGACAGGAAACTGTCTGCGGACCACTCCTCTCTGCTTCAGGTTCTCCTCTGCTCTCTCGATGAAAACCACTCTGTCCTTGTCGCTCTGATCCATCTGTAAACCCAGCTTAGTGATACGGTCATTGTCAGAGGTCACAACCTGAACCAACTTAGCAAAAGCTCCGTTTACCAGACCATTACCAACATCGATGTTTCTGGTCAGCATGACTCGTGCACCTTCTGCAACCTTCAGAGTATCTGCTAGCTCGCTTCGACCTCCTGCACACGGTTTGTCTTTTCGTGCCATTCTGCCAGTTCGTGGGTCTTTCTGAAAGTCATCTGCATCAATGGAAACAATGTTAGAGTGCAACAGAGTCAGAGTGACAGAGTTATGTTCTGCAACCTGTTTGTTAGTAGCAAATATATGTAAAACGTCATTAGGACAAGAAGTAGGTTCAGTGATGCTCTGAGACAACAACTCTCTGTCAGCTTGAGATAACTTGTCTGTCTTCTCCTTCACCCGAATCCTGTTCAGCATCTCTGCAAAAGACAAGTCATCTTTCTGTCGCATGATCTGGGTCAACGTTACTATCTGGAAATGCTCCTGCCAAAGGTCGATCTCTGATGGGTTATGGACACAAAGAGGTTTAGAGTGTCTTACTGGTGGAAGCTGATAGAAATCTCCAACTGCTAGAACTGACACACCCCCAAAGGGACTTTGAGTACCTTTAATCTGCTTCAGTCTGGCATCCACGTATGCAAAGAGAGGCTTTGAAATCATAGAAATCTCATCAATGACCAGGATTTCTGTGTTAATGAGTTCTGACCTGACTTCATCCAGCTGGTTACCGAGTCCTTGGATTGGAGGCTTTAGACTTCTGGGTAGTTTCAGTAAAGAGTGGAGTGTACAACCAGAGATGTTATATGCAGCAGTTCCTGTGAAAGCACTCAGGAGGACAGTAGGCTTTGACATGTCAGCTTCTTCAGCGTGTGCTGGCAGTCTGCTCAGGATCTTTGATGCTTCAGAGTAAACACATTTGATCAAGTGAGACTTCCCTGCCAGCTCCACCGTTCACGTACATGAAGAAAGGCTCTGGGTTCAGACCTGAAACTCTGCTGGTGCACCAGTCTCTGATGGAGTAAAACACACAAGCCTGCTTCTGATTCAGGTTCTGATACATCTGTCGTACCTCAGCTGGATCAATGACAGGAGTTTCTCTGACAGCTCGCACATCTGATGTAGCATCACCCCACAGTAATCAGGGACGTTTTCTTGTTCATGCTCGTCGTCTGAATGTCATCATCACATTGCAGCCTCACAACTTCCGACTCAGGAGCCAGGTTGCACCACTCATCAACCACATGGTCTCTGTTCTGTTCAAACTCTTCCAGAGCTTCCTCAATCTCCTCACTGTTTTCTCGTAGACCTTTGTGTCTGACGAATGGGATAAATCAAGTCTTGAAAATGGCTGGTTTCTGGGTATGATGGTCTGGAGCAGTTCTGGAAGACACAAATATTCCCCTGTTAGTTTTTACTAAAAAAAAACACGTACAAAGCTTTTATGTATGAAGCTACATCAGAATTACTGCCATTGGGTAAAATAACTCAAAATTAAAACTTTGCTTTTCCAATAGAATTTTGTTGTTGCCAGGAAAAACAGAAAATCATATAAATCCTCCAGACTTTTTCAGATCCAGAAGTGGTGAAAATATTCCAAAAGCAGAGGACAGCAGAGAACAATGAAACAGAAACATAAAAACATAAAGGCTAACTTGGAGCTCAAGTTTAAGTTTTTGTTTTAAATATTTTTTAAAGTTTATTTGATTAAATAAATAATTTATGATTTAGCTCCACATTTGTGTTTGAGATTTCCAACAAAGCTAACCTTATTGTTTTTCCCAATTTTGAATTGTCAACAATAGCATCGCTTGCTTGCAAAGCGCTAAATCACTTTCATGCATCAAAAACCTGCTGGTGACCTACACATAGTAGCTGCGTTCCTGATCGGATCAAAGATCACATAAGAACGAAACAGTGCACATGGACCTGACAAATTAATTAAAATGAAACAAATGTTTGACCACATGTTTGATTGAAATAAATAATTTTGACGTACGCAAAACTATCTAAAATGCAAGAAACAGTTGTAGAAAAAACAGAGAGGTTCATTGTAAAACAAAAATCTAGTATAGAATGAGATTATATCCTGAACGTGCTTTCATTATCATTAATAATATTATTAAGTGACTGTTCCCCCCCTCATTTTCTTAAATCTGTGTGTTCAGGGTCTTATTCTTGGTCATGCACACCCGGAGGAAGGGTTAGAGTTAGACATTTAACCTTGGATGAACATAAAATTTGTGCGAGCAATGCAGCAATTTGCATATTGGCCACTTGTAAATATGTGGGAAAAACATCATGTTTTTATTTGACGTGATTTTTTTGCACAGTATCTTAAGACTGTTAGGAGCGCATTTCCATTTTCAAAAACCGCATCTGCCAGCTCACAAGTTCCAAAGCTGTTCAGACAGACAGTTCTCCCGGGACTAACGGACTGTGGTTTGAAGCTCACGCTGTAACAAAGCGCGTGTGGACTCACAGACAATAAAGATATGAATCCAGCTGCTCTGCTCAGAGAAACAGTTCACTCACGGAGAGGAGCCAATCTGTCCTGTTCACACACCAAAGACTTCTCTAGGCTGCAACACCCTCTATGCATAACATAAAATCCAGCGCAGTAATGACACATGATTGGAATGCACTTTTTACATGCACCACAATTGAATCAATAACCGATAGAACCTACCCATCTTGATTGGAAAGAAAATTGGGTCATAATGAGTCTAAACAGGCCCGAGTATTCCAAATGGCGTGTTTACACAACACATTTTTAATCTATTCAGGCGTTTATTCTGATTACTTGTTGAAATGTAAACTTAGTTACTGCTTCAGAACACAGGTCTCCAGAACCCCTGATCTTTTCTTGTCCCAACTTAACATATAATTTTGTGTAGTAATACAGACGCCGAGCGTATTTCTGTTGTGAGCCAGTGTGGCGTTGGCTTCGGCTCCTAAAGGTATGCACATCTGTCTTTGCAAAAGTTTGGATGTTGTTTGCTTTTGTGACAGAAATGCAGACACCCTGACAAGCCTGACTTAGGATGACATCATGAAACGAACAGCACCTATAAGCAGCGACAAGGGAAGCCTCAAATATAGAGGCATCTAATGTAGAGGCATCTTACTTCTGGGTAGGAAAAAAACTCACAACAGTAATTTAAAAAACTTTTTCTTTCATGTGCCAAAGTTAATATTTAATCATATTGCCTTTGGCATATGAAATAGTGTACTTTGAAAGATGTAAGAACGGCATGATATAGACCCTCTAATGCTCTGAAAATGTCATTCTGGTTAATGGTGAGATTAAAATATACTCATCTAGTCATCTTAGAGTGCAGTACAATTTTCCATCAAACGTCTGTCCAGTGTGTCTCTACTTGCATAGTTAAGCAGCAGACTCAGCAAGAAACCACCTGAAACCACAGCAGGAAAAAAAGAGTTACTTTACTGCAACATTGTAGACAGTGCAGATGTGTCTTAAAATCTTTTAATTTTTCAAAAACAGGAAATGTGCCTTGTAATCTGATGTTTCTTATGTATGGATTGTGGCCAACCAATTGATTTTTGGTGGTAAAAGGCTCTGAAAAATCTGTACAAATGTTTTTGTGCGGCTTTGATGGAGCTGTATTGCTATTTTAATTTGACAAATAACATTGTTTTTATTTTTCTTTAACCATGAGAGTTACAACGAAGGAGGCAAAGAGCCACAAGTGGCTCTGCAGTCACAAGTTGCAGACCCCTATTCTAGTATTAAAATCATCTAATTTGTTAATATTCATAAGTCCAGATTCATGAATCCAGTGGGTGTATGTTACCAACAATGAATGAGTAGTAAATTAATAACTTAGCCTAATAACTAACTTAATAACTTTTGAATAACTTACCTAATAAGAACTTAGGTTTAGGCATGGGGAGGTTGATGGTTTGGTTTAGAAAACAGGGTGGGTGAGGTGTTATGATTCACAGAGAAAAAAACATTTATATATTTCCTTACCGGGAGGGAGGGTCTAAGGGGAGGGATAACCAGTTTTATCTAGTCTTAGTTTTTTGCAACTGTTCCTATTTTGAAGCCCAATGAGGAAAATTTCTTTGTGATTTTGGGCTATATAAATAAAATTGAATTGAATAGAATTTATTCTCGTTAAAAGGCGTAAAAGCTGTTGTTCTGAAAAGATTTTAAAATATTATTTTGAGTGGGTTTTGTCAAGTTTAGGAAATTTCCACTTACACATCTGGTATCTGACGAAAGTTACAATTTCCGTTTCCGGCTACAGATTGATTATGATGCTGTCTTGCGTGTAGTGGTGTACCAAAATATCGATATTGCTATATATCGCGATATTTTGTCCTGCGATCGATTCTCAATCCTGAAATCCCATGTTTTCCAACCAACCTGCCATTGAAGCTCCTTATTGGCTAATCATACCTGGTCCAGGTAATCAACAGCAGATAACGCATGGTTTCTGCGAAACTCAAAGAACGTCCTTACAGGCCTGGAGTTTGACACCATTGCTTATGAAAACTTTCTGCAATGACTGCATCACACTGAGTAATGAATAAAGAATCTTACTGTGCCTCTTTTTTTTGTTTTGATGCAATTGATTATGGCAAAAAAAAAAAAAATGCTATTGAGGAATAAGAAAAAGTTAATTTTACTCTCATTCTCATTCTTTAGACTCATTCTTAAAAACCAAAGTTTCAATTTTGAGCTTTCATCAGCTCTAAATTACAAACTATAGCACTTCGAAGAAATAAACGGAACCTTTTCAAATACAACTGTTAAAGCAAGTTTAAATTAGATGTGTTTTTATTTATCTATTTTTTCAGAAAACTGTCATTACTTACCAGATACAAGCCAAGGGCAATTCCTGTCACTCTACAAAAAAAAAAAAAAAAAAAAGAAAAGAAAAATTATACCACAATATCCAAATACTAATTATCACTACTACTAAAACTACTATATATCAGAAGAACCACAGGTCTCAGAGTTTAGAGACCTGCAACAAATGTGATATCAAAATAGAATTCAAGTTATTTTCTGTAGTTTCTAAATATCCAATATGTCAGAATTTACTTTATAATTAAATCAGTCAACTGATGAAAACCTACCAAATATGACTAGTACAATATTAGATTGAAAAAAGTATTCTACTTTCAAAAAATTCTAAATCATTGAAGTGTATAATGTGTTGAGGTCACATTTATGGTTGTCCACACTTTCTTAAATGAATAATTGCTTATATAATGCCATATAGGAATGATTAAGAGTGCTATAAAAGGTTTATAATGCTCTAACACAAATAAATCAAAGCTTCATTTTACTTTTTTTTTTCATCTATGTAGTGATTGAATTAAACATTAATTTGTGTCAAAGAAAAAAAAAATATTGTCATAAAATAGTCCAAAAAAAAAAAAAAAAAAAAAAACACCAGGAACTACTGACGTCACAATGAGGTTAATGGGCCATGGGCTCCCACTGCTGTCAGTTCCCACTAATATGCCTTCATGTGTAAAGAGACAAATCTTGGTACCACTTCACATTACATTACATTTTCATAGTGGTCTGCCATTAATTGCAACGTAAATGCTGTATACGCAGTAGACGAAAACCTTGCTTATTTTAGCTAACACTCGTCTCGAGATATAATGTCAAAAGCAGTCTACCATTTGGGAAATTACGAATTAAAAGTGTGAATATTTCAACTCAAAGTCAAATATATGCTGTTTTCTTAACCGTTGTATCTCTAAATTGGGTTTTTGTAAAACAAACGTCACCGTACATCTTCGTAAATTCGCGGCTTATCTTAAAACCAACCTACCGCGCGGAGAATCAAGGAAAAGGAAGTGCGTAGTTTTTGTCGGTGCTTAAAGAGAATGATGATGCGTTCGCGTGTGCTCAGAAAAGACCCATTTCATATGACTTCCCTTAAATCACTCATTAATCAATAATTATCTTCGTCTTGTGATATAATACAATGACCTTAATTTAATTATTATAAATCTACAAATCTGTCGGCAAACAAAATACTGTAGCAGACAGAGTTTAGTTGTTTCTGTTACGAAATATTCGATTATCCGAAGCTTCACTGAACGTACCATTTAGAAACGTAAAATCAAAAGAAAATCACGACACCGTTTCCCACAATGCATTGTTTTGTAGTCTATGACAGTTTGCAGGCAGCGCAGCTCCAGATTTCCTGTTGCGTTTGCCCATGGAAAGAATATATAATTAGACCATCATCTGACTTCTATGGTCCCCAAAATGAAGCCTGAATAGTCAGCTTATGGCTGCAGCCAAATTGACTAAAGTTAACTCCGCCTCACGCGGACGTTCCAAATCTGTAAAAGGGGCGGGACCTTGTTGACTCGCTTTCCCCCCGGTTTGTTTTAGTCCAAGCCCATAGCTGGTTTCATTCAATTTGGGGGAAAAAAACATATTCTTTTTGGTGTACTTTCAAACGAAATTTCTGATTTATTTTGTAATGTTTTGATAAGTTTAGGAAAGTTCCACATTCATAAAACCAGATGTTCATAAACCAGATTATTATCATCAGTACATTTTTAAGAGATTTGTTTATATTTTGATTCTTTAAAATTCATGAAAAATAAAAAAGCTAGAAACATTCTCACTTTTGTTGTTAATAATAGATTATATAAAAAAACCTTAGTATTTATGTATGTTTATATTTTTTTTGTATGTGTGTATATGTACAAGTACATTAAATTAATCCAGCAGTCATTTCTCTCATTTCTCTCTCATTTCTTGTCTGCGGACAGATGTCGAAAATTTATAAAAAAAACCATAATAGTAAAGTTCATACTAAAGAGTAGAGGCATATTAAAATTCAACAGAATATTGCGCACAACCCCACTTCCTGTTCTCTTTCAGTCCCACTGACCGCCTTCCTTTTGATTGTTTCTTTTAATGTTTTATGTAAAGCACTTTGAATTGTCTCTGTACATGGAATGTGCTATACAAATAAACTTTCCTTGCCTTGCCTTGCCTTCATTTTGGGCACCTTTCCCCTTCACCTTTCATCTTTGTTGTAATTAATGGGTTAAACACAGAAACTGTCATAACACTCTTTGAATTACCTTTCTGTTTATGAATTAATGGATGATGTGACAAAAAGAGGTCAAAGATTTTTCAAAACAGTTTAATTATAATTTGAACACACAAAACATTCACAAATTTAGTTTGAATTTAAACACACAAAAGAAATGTGTAAAAAATGTAGAACTTCAAAAAAGTTATTTTTATTATTATTTTATTATTATTAGTTATTTTTAAGTTTTTTTTGTATGGCTGAAAACATTTTAGGCTGTAAATGAGTCAAATGATGTAAGAACGAAAAGATTTATGAAAACACAAATATCAAAAGGAGAACATGTAAGAAAACTATATTAACAAAAAAACATTCGATAAAAAGGAGAACACATTTATTCACTAGATAATTTGATTTGCTGTACTGTTGTTCCCTCCAATACTAAATCCACAGTCAGGGGTCCCTCCTCCAGCAGATCATGGAAAGGACTCCACATTTTCTCTGCCATCTTCAAAACCCGTCCATCCTCCAAGAGCACGTCCACTTCGTCCGTGCAGCTCTCCGTCGCACCAATCACAGACACCCCGCTGTTTGTGGTCTGAGATTTCTGTTGAGTATAGGAAAACATTACCAGTCCAAAAAATTACAAACATAATGATTTATTATGTAAATTGTATTTTCAAACTGTCTTTCACAATGACAGGACTTGAGCAGACTAACTTTGAACAACTTTTAAATTTTAGAACAGCCTGTCATAGAGACCACAAAAGTCTGAGATGTTTCCTGAACCTCCATAGAACTGACAGATCCAACGAAAACATTGATGCTCTAGTCTAAAGCAAGAAAAATTCAAGGAAACCATCCATCCATCCATCCATCCATCTTCTTCCCTTTCGGGGTCGCGGGGGTGCCGGAGCCTATCCCGGCTGCTGATGGGCCAAGGCGGGGTACACCCTGGACAGGTCGCCAGTCTGTCTCAGGGCCTCAATCACACACACATTCACTCTCACATTCACACCTAGGGGCAATTTAGAGTCACCAATGAACCTATGAAGTATGTTTTTGGATGGTGGGAGGAAGCCGGAGTCCCCGGTGAAAACCCACGCATGCACGGGGAGAACATGCAAACTCCACACAGAAAGGTCCCAGCCGGGATTCGAACCGGGGCCTTCTCGCTGTGAGGCAAGAGCGCTAACCACTGCACCACCGTGCAGCCCTCAAGGAAACCACTGAATTACAAATCACAACTTACAATGTTCATTTTAGAATATTTACCGTCAGTCCTGTGTGTTTTTTTGATGTCAGTTGTTTCCCATACACCGTTGTTTCTGCCTTTAGGTGGGAGATGGTGACCACGTCTCCCAGCGAAACATCCATGGTGGAGACCTCCCTCCATAGGCAGACTCGCACTGCAAACTCGTCCTATGTGAGGATAACAGAACACAATATTTCATGTGAAAAATGACCAAATAAACCACAATAAAAAAAAAAAACAAGATTTTTCTGAAACGTTATTGAGATTACCTGCTTAATCCTAATGTTTCTCACAGGAACATACTCTCTCCCAGACCGAATTTTCTTTACAGGCGAACACTGAAATAAAACAGATGAAGTCAGTTGGAAAAAAAAAAAATCTGTCAAAGGCTGCAGCAATTGTGAAAACTGCATTAAAAATAATTATCCAATCAATGATTGGATTTTTTAGTCACTAAAGCCTCATTTCCACTGACATGTTCAGAATGTACCAGGCATTTCTGGAGAGGCATTTCAGAGGGGGACTATAATGACGGGTGGGGTGTTGATCGGTTGTGTATGTGGACCAGAGTGGACCACACGACTCAGTGGAGACGAGGCCTAATTTGCTAGAGAATATTATTTCGGAAAAAAAGTAATCAAATTCAGAAAGTTTGTGAACACGTGTAAAAACTTTGAATAATTCTGATAGCAAAATTATATGTTTAATCATAGAACTGAGTACATTATAAATCAAGAATAAATCATGTTAGACTTTTCTGATAGATAATTATTAATATAAAAAAAGGAGAAAGACAAACCTACCTCCACCACCACCCCACGAACAGTCAGAAGGCCCCCTTTCTGGGTTGACTCCCACACATCTACCACCTGGGAGGGAGGTTGAGGACCCTCTCTGCCTCATCCTTCAGGTCAGAGCTGACTGTTATTTTAGACCCTCTGAAAAACTGGGTCTGTCGGGTGAGTCTTATGTGGTACGGAGGGTCTTCTCCGAGGAGGCCATACCCCCGGATTATGTAAGACGCTCCCTCCTTCACTTTACTCCAGAATTCTTCAAATAAAACCAATGTGGACACTGAATCGCCATCTGAAATGGCAGCCACCCTGTTGGTTTTTGTGGTGGCTGGCGATGCAGATGCATCTGTGAAGTCCCACGCCACCACCCTCTCCTCTTCCTTGATTTTAAGGATGCATATGTGGAGGTTAGGGGGTCTGTAATGGGGAGTCTCCTTTCGTTCATTTAGAATTGTTGACAGAGCCATTCTGAAAGACAGAAAGTGTTACACAGAAAGACATCTTTTAATTAGGTAGTTCTTGATTTTTACAAGATTCAAAATAGGCTTTAAACAAAGCAAGTTTCTGAAAACCACTTGTTTTCAGAAACTTATTCAGTTTAAAAAAAATATCAATGATTAGATTTTTAAAATTGCAATCATTTTGAGCAATCATCAAATGACTGGACAACGAGAACTGTCAGGACACCGTTTCCCACAATGCATTGTTTTGTGGTCATCAAGTCTACTGCAATCTGCGCAATGACAAAAAAACGTATCTTTTTAAATTCTCTATACCCTGCAAAAAACTACATGAGAAATGTAAAAATATATATTCAATTATTTTATTTCTCTGTTTTATCTATTTTCCTTTGACTGATGTTAAAAATAATATAAAATACATAATAGAGCAGATCATCCTAAGAGGGAGAGACCCAGGGTTCCTCTCTGGCTCAGGCGCCTTTCCCCTCCCCCCTGTCTGCAGTCGCCTGGCCACGAGCTGCTGGGCTCAAACACAACAATCCTGCCTGTAGTTACAACTGTGCCCTCTTCTGATTTGTTAATTATTATTTGATAAAATCTTCCCCAGTTGCTGGGTCCCTGCCCTGCTCTGATTGGTTCTTTTACATTTGAGAAATCTTCCCCAGTTGCTGGGCCCCTCCCTGCTCTGATTGGTTAATTTTGTTGCTAAGGGGCTGCCGCTCTCTGATTGGACAATTCACTGTCACTCTCCTCAGTCTTATTCTGATTGATAATTTCAACGCTCCTGTCCTGTCGTCTTTTTTCGGATTGTATTTTTTTTTAATTTTTTTTTTTTTTTTTAAAAATCTGAATACCCTCACGAAATCGTACGAAATCTGTTAAAATCGCATTTCTGCATTTCACAATTAAATATTGATCGCTAGTAACTGTGATAACGTCATCTGTAAATCACAGTAAAAAAGATCAAAATTAGATTTTATTTTACTTAAAATAACCATAAATGTCAACGAGACAAGCATTTTGAAAGAAAAAAAACAGATATAGATAAAATCTTCTAGTTCTCTAGCAAACAGCCGCGAAGTTTAGATGGAGCGATGAAACTAGCCTCAAGAAACAAAAAAAATAATCTTATTCACCTGATCAGAAAGAAACTAAACATTTAAAATCCTAGTAAATCTACTATATATATATATAAAATCATTTATAACAGGTCAACAAACTCGTACCTTTTTTCTTTGTCGTCGAGGTTCGTCCAAGAGGAGCTCAAGTGTCTCTCCGTCAGGATGGCCAGGAGCAAAAAGAAAGTTTGCTTCGAAAACCTCGTATTTATAGAGCTATTTATAGAACTGTCCGCGCGGCGCCGATCTGTTTACTAATGTGCTCGTCTTTTTTTCTTCTTTGACGTCGCTGCGTCACTCAGGACAGAACTTTACACTAAGGGGGAGTGGTTAATCGGGAGAGTCGGGAGGATTCCCGGTGGGCCGCTACATTCATGGACCGGTCAGTCGCGTTATGGAAAAAAATATTCAGGGTGGAACATGAATGTAGCAATATTCCCTTTAAGAGACGCACCGTCAGTTCTGGAGCAACGATTTCACATACCCCTTTTTAGGAAGCGATAGTGGTTATAGGAACGAGCGGTCCGGGCGGGTGCGCGCGGGGCGGGAATTCAGAGGAGCCGCCAGCTCAGCCCTTTATGGTGAAAATAAAGTCTGCGCCACTGATGTTTTTCTATTATCTGTTATATCTTGGGCGGCAGGGCGCGTGCACATTTAGTC
Organism: Oryzias javanicus; assembly: GCA_003999625.1. Classification (NCBI taxonomy): domain Eukaryota; kingdom Metazoa; phylum Chordata; class Actinopteri; order Beloniformes; family Adrianichthyidae; genus Oryzias; species Oryzias javanicus. Next base: position 18,986,108 of record CM012446.1, on the reverse strand, counting down.
CAAATTCCTAAAACGTTCGAACAAGTAAATAGTTGTGCCAATTATTTTATTTTGGCTAAAATGACAATCTAATGTTCTACATTTGTCCGCGCCCTCATCGACACTAATTTCTACCGTGTTTACATCACGTGACTGTCGGGAACGGTGGCCGTTTTGGTTCAGTTGTTCCGCACTCGGTTCGTTTCATATTCAAATTGAGGAATCTCGGAGTGAACAGAATTTCAGTCAGATTGGAAATTAAGCGAGGCTACATTGAAAAATGGGCCAGGGAGCGGTTTCTGGTCCAGGAGGGTAGTTATCAGATCATAAAAAAAAATTTCTTTGAATTTGTCTGATTCTATAAATGAATCTTTGATAAGAATAACGGCAACGGTAAGAATATCTGGCTCCAAAAATAGGCGCTAGCATTAGGTGTGTGTTAGAGTACACAAATCTTTGTGAGGTAATACACGGTGACCTGTAGAACAAGCATATGGTGTCCAAGTCCTGGAATTATGCACCAAATTCTTTAAATTTACATTCAAAGATGGCTATTATAACATATTTCTCGTCAAAAAATGCAAAGTTTAACTATTATTTTTTCAAAAACTATACAGTAAAAGTACAAAAATCTTGGTGAGGTAATAGCAGGTGACCTGTAGAACAAGCATTTTCTGTCTAAGACCTGGAATTATGGACCAATTTATTTTTTTAAATGACTTTATTTAACTTCATTATTGAAAACTCTAAACATTTCTTTTTAGAAAGGACATAATAAATATCAGATTATTAGTACAAATATGCACTGATAGTATACGTAGCTTTGTTATAGGATTTTATTTCTCTTTTTCATTTTACTCCGAGCAAATCTGACATTCTAATGCTCCAACCATAGACTGTATAAGAATAACTGGACAGAGCAAGCCCCCCTACTTCCCTGTTCCATATAGGAAGTACCACTGGGTTCCAAAAAGGCCAAAGTCCCATTGACTTCCATTGAGAAACAGACAGTTATTTCTCAGTCATTTTACATCTCAGAATAATCATTCTTCCTCTGCTGCTTTCTGATTAACTTCTTTTTTCTAATCCTAATTTTTTTTAAAGATTTTTTTCCATTATCACAAGTTATTAGAGTTATAAATTGACCAATCAGATGGCTCAATAAGCATTTGTGGGTCTGACGTTGTTCGTCTGGGGGGTTTGATTGACAGATGACGGGTAGCCAATGGGAGCAGACTTCATCAATGCGGTCCGTGAAGGCCTTTTAACACCTACTTTACAATTCAACAATGTACCAATCATTGTCCTACTGTTGTTTTCCTCAATGGAATGTACCGATGCAGCAGTTTGAAACAACAAGAGGAGCATGCTGTCGACATTTTAGATGAGGATTTACTCTGTAGAAATAGATTTCACTCTGAGGTTATGTGCTTTGGTCTTTTTTGTTTGTTTAACGTTCGTTTTTCTTTTTTTCACTGTTTTGGTTTCAGCTTGGCTTCAAAAATGACTTGTACAATCAGCCCAGTCTCAGTAAAATGCGTACATATGCCACGATTTGGGGAATATCGTGTATAATATATATGCCAAAACCAGTTTTAGCGGGCATATAATACGCGCTGTCCTAAACGTGTTAAATGTGTTTTCCACGTTTGACACGTCCCCTGGTGGAGACGTGAGCATCACAGACAGCCCCACAAATGACCAATTTGCTTTTCTAACCATAACCGTAATCCTAACCTTAACCAGGAACGACGTCATTTAGAAAAGAGCAGAAGGATTTCTGGCCATGTGATCAAAACAAAACCTAAAAAGTGGTGTATATTGTACGCCGGCGCAACCTATTCTCCACCATTGCGTATCATATGCACGCAAAAAGCGTGTTTGGCGTATATTATACACGGTATATCAGAGTGCAAAGTCGTGGAATATGTATGCGTTTTACTGAGAGTGTGTTGGTACAATTCTCCCGAGCCGCTGTGATTAGAGTAGAAGCTGTTTACATCCGCGATCTCGTGGTCGAGGCGTGGAAAGAGGCAGACGGTTGCAATAAACTCACTCCTGATTGGCAACAGTACTTCCTGTAGATTCCATGACTCAGCTATGACTTAGACCAATCGCTGAAGATTGTTTGCAAATGGCGGTATCCGTTTCAGGAATTGATGGTGAAAACGGCGGCCTACTTTCGCGAGGAGAGGAAGTAATGCATTTCCAATGGGGGACCTCATTGCTCGCTCAGTCCATTATTTTTACAGTCTATGGCTCCAACAGAAAGCTCTTCCACCGAGTTTCATGCTCTGCCGTAAACCGTGTAATACGGGCGCATTACTTTTTTGTAGCGCGGCTGGCTTTACCGCGGCTGAGCGAACAGCGGCTCACTTGACCGCAGTGGTAGTTATCAGATCATAAAATATTTTTTTTTCTGCGAATTAATCTGATTCTATAAATGAATATTTGATAAGAATAACAGTACCGCAATCTGGCTCCGAAAATAGGCGCAAGCATTAGGTGTGTTTTAGATTACCCAGCACCTTGCCTGGATCATCAGCAAGACTAGGTAACCTGCAAGATGACGCTGGACACTATCTCTAGCAGAAGCAGAAATTTTGCAATTTTAGCTAGTTGCATATGCGGAAATTTCCTAAACTTTAGGAAACGCTCCAAAATGATATTTTTGAAAACTTTTCAGAATGATTAGCTTTTAAACTTTTAGATGTGATTAAATTGTAACTGTCTAGCACAGGGGCGCTCAAAGTTTTTCACTCTAAGGGCCAAAATATAAACGGGAACCAAGTCCACAAATACAATATTTTGTTTTATGTCTGGAAATAAAAGGACAAAACAAAGAATATGGTTTAATTTATTTATTCAGATTCTGTATTTATTAAGGCTAGGGTCACCGACCTTTTTGAAACTGGGGGCTGCTTCAAGGGGAACTAAATCATACAAGGATTACTATTTTAAAATAAAAATTAGCTCAGTTTACCTTTAGTTACACATTATTAATAATAAAAAGCGATACTCCTCTACGTAACGACACTGATTTCTCACCATAATTATCATCAATGATCACAAGCAATGAAACATATATCAATATTTAGCACTTTATTCATCTCAGTAATTGTTACATTTTCATATGATCTCTTGCATCACTATATTTCATCAGAAAAATGTCCCATTTTCACTATGCTGTACCATGTTTATTAATTATGTAATGTTAAAAGAAAATCAAATTATACATTTTTAAACAAACCTTTTCACATTTTGAACTAATGACCAAATCTGCCGCATTTTCAACAAAACTAATGATCTTTGAACTGGAGTAGAACCAAGGTCACCTAGACTTACCTAAAGTTCTTGTATCATGAGATATATTATGTCTTTTCTAAGGATTTTTAATCTCTGTCAGAGGAAAATGGATGGAAAATAGCCACCATCTTAATTTAATACCCACTGTCCCAGAGAAATAAATAGCATTGAAATTAAATATTACTTAAAGGCAACAATAATAAACATAACAACAGATGATTTGAAATCTTGTTTATGTTTACATCAGTAATTAGCTGCAACCTGTGTGTCTTAGCTTGTCACGGTGCAGGAAGGTGGTAGTGGAGGTGAGTTTTGTCTCTCTATTTTGATTGAATATGGAGGACTTTGACCAAGAAGGCCATATCCTTTGATAACATAAGATGTGTCCTCCTCCACTGCGCCTTTATAGTCTTCAAATAGAGTTATTTTTGTGATTGAATGTCCATCTGTTATTGCAGCCACCCTGTTTTTCTCGATGGTGGCTGATTTTGCAGATTTCTCTGGGAAACACTAAGCCATCCCCTTTGACTCCTCTTGCATTTTTAAGACATTGATGTTAAGGTTTGGGGCCTTGTAGTATGGACAGTCTCTCTGTTCACTGCAGGCTCTTGAAAGGGACATTCTGAAAAAGAAAAGAATGAGCATTACTCTCTGTTACTGCTGAGTGGATATCTCAGGTAAAACAGCTTGGAGGGAGGGTTGAGGATCTTCTCTGCCTCAGTCATCAGATCAGGAGTGATAATGATGTCTGACTCACTAAAGAACTGTTTTTGTCTCTCTATTTTGACTGAATATGGAGGACTTTGACCAAGAAGGCCATACCCTTTGATGACATAAGAAGTGCCCTCCTCTACTGTGCATTTATACTCTTCAAATAGAGTTATTTTTGGGATTGGGTGTCTACCTGCTATTGCAGCCCCCCTGTTTTTTCTCGATGGTGGCTGATTTGGCCATTTTCTCTGGGAAACACTAAGCCATCACCCTTGACTCCTCTTGCATTTTTTAGACATTGATGGGCAGGTTTGAGGCCTTGTAGTATGGACAGTCTCTCTGCTCGTGATGAACCGGTTCCGGTTCATCACGAGCAGACGTGTGCCTCCAGCTCTCCGTAACTTTCGAGCTTTTCAAGTCTTTTAAAGTCGTCTGCAAGCGACTTTGAACACCGGGCTGCTGCAACACAGCTACCACAACGAGGAGAGCTGATCATGGCACCGAAGAAAAATATTGAAGCCGATCTGGCTGAGCTGAAGACCGCAATGGCTAACATCCAATCCCAGCTAGCTCCTGCTTTGCTACAGGAAGCTAGGCTAACAGCTGTGCTCCAGCTGGAGGCTAAACTAACGCTGCTGCATCTTGTGGAAGAATTCCACCAAGAAAAGGCACGCAACGAACAACGAGACAATCGCCAAGATCTGATGGAAAGAAGGATGCATGACTTGGACCAACAGGCACGGATGAATAATGTGATTCTCACGGGACTCCAACTACAGCCCAGGGCGCGGCCTGGTGCTACCGGCGCTAGCATGGATGCTAACGGAGCTACTGATGCGACCGTGGAGGATCAAGTAAAAATGTTTTTAATGTCTAAAGGAATCTCCTTGGACCTGGACACGGTCGAAGTCTGCCATCCGCTGCCACGGAGAAAGACCACGGATAAACCAGCGATCCTGATCAGGTTCGTGAATCGAAAGCATAAGACTGCCCTGATGAAACAACGTAAACAACTTAAGGACACTAAAGTGTACCTTAACGAGCATTTATGCAAATATAACGCTGATCTGGCAAAGCACGCAAGGATCTTACGATCCAAACGACAGATCCAGTCAACATGGGTTATGAACGCCAGAATTTTTGTCAGACCACTCGGACCACCGGACCTGACGAAGCCTCTGGAAATAAAATCCATGAAAGACTTTGAGAACTGTGGGATTACGCATGTTTGAACCTCTAATTCAAGCAAAATGTGAATTGTGGACTCATGAAACCGTCGGAACCGTTGAATACGAACTCTGACCCAATTCTGAAGAACTCGAGCACAATTCCTTGAAAGAAGACCTTCACAGTCTCTCAGTCAAAACAACGAAAGATGGTTTACGTTGGCCTTAAACCTGTTCCTAAACAAAGATGTAGCTCTGGTCTGAATACAATCTGCTCTAACTGTCTTTTAAAGAGAATATTTTGAAGTTTTCCATTAATAAATCATGATTTTTTTTACTTAGCACTTTTCATAATAATAATCGTTCTTTGATAAATGCAATCTGCTCAAATTGTCTTTTTTTGATATAAGAATATTTTGATATATTTTTCTGCAGTAACAAATGAAGTTGATTACTACTGATATTTTTTGAATCTTTAATGAGAATGTTTAGATTACTGTTGATATTATAAATGATTTGTCTATGGATGTTTTTGAAATTCTATTACATCACTGATATTATTGATCTTTCATCACCTGAAACTATATTGATATTTGATTTTAAATCCTGAACCGGATATTGATTATTCTTGTAGAGAAAATGGTATGGTCGAGTCGGGGTGGGATTATATAAGTTCGCTTCCTTCCACCCCCTTTCAAGCGATCTATTTGTGATTTATTATGTGATGTTATTCCATGTATTATAACCTGATTGCTTGAAATAAACCATTTCATTCATTCATTCATTCATAAGTGTTGTTTTAAGTTGCTTCACTAAAAGGGACGGGTGGGTGATGTCACAGCACCATGGAGTGCGTACAGAGCAGCTAGACCATTGACTTTTGACCATTCACATTTTTTACATTTGAGTTTTATAATTGAGTAAAGAAAAGAATGTTCCACCTATTTATTACAGGTCTAACGTTGCACATAAAGTCAGTCATAAAATATAAACAGTAGCTGGTTGCTAAACCATCCATCCATCTTCTTGACCGCTTCTTCCCTTTCGGGGTCGCGGGGTGCCGGAGCCTATCCCGGCTACTGAAGGGCGAAGGCGGGGTACACCCTGGACAGGTCGCCAGTCTGTCACAGGGCCTCAATCACACACACATCCACTCTCACATTCACACCTAGGGGCAATTTAGAGTCACCAATTAACCTATGAAGCATGTTTTTGGACGGTGGGAGGAAGCCGGAGTCCTCGGTGAAAACCCACGCACGCACGGGGAGAACATGCAAACTCCACACAGAAAGGTCCCAGCCGGGATTCGAACCGGGGCCTTCTCGCTGTGAGGCAAGAGCGCCAACCACTGCGCCACCGTGCAGCCCCAGTAGTTGCCAAATTAGCCAAAAAAAGTGAACACTTTGCAGTAGATGTGATCATATGTTTATTTGTTTTTTCTTAAAAAAAGCATGAAAAGCTCATGAAGGCTTTAAAATAGACTGGAAAATTCTCCATGTACTGCGTGACATGTAATTAAGTGTAAAATGTTGAAAGAAATGCAAAAATGTGTCCATAAATCTTGTTTAAATGATGAATATGAGCAAAAATGAATGAATCTATCAGATTAATACATTGTGAGTGTTCATTGTGAATCAGGAAGACATCAAAGGCTCTGACAGGCAGGTGTTTACAAACATTGATTAACGCAGGTGCAGCTCGTTAACTGATCACCTACAGAGCAGGATCTGTGAGCAGAGTACAGAATCAATGCATTTCAATGAGGGTTACTACCTCGAAACAAATGTTCATATCTTCAAAAGTCTTTTACTTATCAAAAATGTTTAACCCTTGTGAGAACCACAAGGCTTGGGGTCATAATGTGTGAAAGTGTCATGTTTGTAAGTTCAACTATGTTCTCAAAATGGCAAGTTAAAAACATCATAGGCTTTCAGATGAAGCGTAAAATTTAATATGGCTGGGTATAGGGCAGATGAGGCAACTTCATGTCATTCTAGAAAATATTGGGGCAAAAGTATTTGCACTATAGGTTTGAGAGTTATATTTTATGAATCTAGAGGAATTTTCCTGCATTTTGCTGAAAAAATGACGACTCTGTGACTAACGGTGGCTGAGTTACAGCAGTTTATCAGAATTTTTTTTTTCTTTCAAGAAAAGTACTTCTCACTCTAGGTGATGACGTCATCCACTCTAGATTCTCCTTAAATCTGAAAAAAATCTAATTCTGCCTGATTTCAAACAGCTGTAGTTCAAAAACTATAAGACTTATCCAAAATAAAAGTAATACCTGAAGAGCCCCGGCTCCCCTCTAAGTTTTGAAGTTTGAATGGCGTTTCTAGCTGAAAAATTGTAGGAGGAGATACATTTCAAAAACAGTGAAAAAAGTTTTGAGAAAAGCAGACTTCTCATTGACTTCCATTATATTTTATTTTTAAACAACTTCAATTATTTTAAAAACTATAAATAATTGCAAAATTATTTGAAAACAGCTAAAAAGTCCACAAATAGCTGAAGGAATGCATGCTTAAATTTTTAAGATAGCATAAAGAATGCAGAAGTTACAAATGCAGAAAGTTTGGAGCTCAAAAAAAGCCTTCTCCATTCATTTCTATGGCAAAATTTGCATAAATTTGCATAATTTGCATAAAAACCATAAGATGCAGAATAAATTTTTAAAAAGAGCAATAATGTCCTTAACAAGCTGAACATTTTGATACCAGAATGGCAGAAATTGCATGAAGTATGCAGGAGATATGGATCGCCGAAAAACGTACGGAAGAATAAGATTTTTTGATTTTTAAAACGTCAGTTTAATTACAGATCACACAAAAAACAGGGTCACAAAGAAGTCAAACACCTAAAAAATCAGCAAAATGCACCTCACCATCACACACAGAACAGAGAACATCCCCAAAGCACCAAAGCTTTTCAAAACAGGATAAGCGATTAGACAGTCTGAAGAAAGAAAATTCCAGCTTCAGCCTGGAGCGGATGTTGGTGCGTAAAACTAAAACCGCATCAGCAATCTGCTCACCTGCAATTTTTTGTTTCCTGCTGACATGAATCGCAAGCTTAGCTTCACCACTAATAAAATTCAGTAGCAGCCACTTCTCCTTAGAGTTTTTCTTGTACCCAGATCCATAAATAAAACGCTTTGAAAAAACCACATCAAAAAGAGCAAACACAGACGCTAAAAGAGTGAAGAGACCTGAAAGTCTCTCACACTCGTTAAAACCATGAAAAATCGTCTCTCTAAAGTCACAAAAAGGGCAGCGGTCCGAGATAGTGGGATTAAGAACAGAGAGAAAAGAGTTAGAGGCCAAAGCACCATGTAAGATTCGCCACTGGAGATCCCCAGTTCTCTTCCTAATAGGAGGTTTGTAGAGAACTCTCCAATGCGGTCCAGCCACTCCTTCATCGAAACGATCAGTCCACGCACAGGAATGACGGTTCTGTAGCTTCGTCTTGTTCAAAACCTTCACGCAGTTGACGTACAACGTCCTCCTGTCTGCACAATGAAGGGTCAAGCTGTTGGGGTTGAAGGGATGAAGCAGCTGTCCATCATAGCCATCCAGATCCGGACTCAACCACACCTCCGGATAGAGTCCATCACACACGGGTGTAGTGGTGATGCTGCAGTGCTGGACCAAGAACCTTTTTTCCTTCGTCTCGAGCCGTCCCCTCCAGCGATCTAAGAGACGTTGTGCCGTCCTGGCAGACTGAAGACCCAGTGCAGCACACAGAGAGGAGGTGTTCGTCAGTTCAGGTCCAGCTGCAGACACCAACTGAGCCAGCGTCACAACTCCAAACTTGCAAAGAGTCAACTGAAGTCCGGGGGTTGTACCATCATTAATGTCCAAACGTGCTCCAAAGATCAAAGGCTCTTTTAAGAGCCAAAATGGAGAGGGAGAGTGATTTCGCTTCACGACACTAAAAAGGTGCCACGACTTAAAAACACCCTGATAAAACGGAGGCAACCCACGTACGTTTAAAAGCTTAGTGTTCATTAAAAACAGAGCATCATCCAACCCCAGACCATGGACACGCTTAAAGATACAGCTAGCCAACTCCCGCCACATCAGATCAGGTGGGCCAGTCAGAAACCTCTGCAAGAACTGGATCCTGAAAGTGGCAGTCCTACTAGCCAGGTGGACCAGGCCCTGTCCCCCCTCCTCCCTAGGAAGGAATAACACACCCTGCGGAACCCAGTGTAAATTTCAGAAGGAAATACATCAAGTTTGTGTCACTTAAGCATTTCCTTAGCCCAAAAAACCGTGGAAGAACAGCCTACCCGCTTACGAAGAACGCCCGACATGGGATCCAACCACACTTGGGCTGGTTGTGTGGGATCTGCAGCAATTTGTCATTACCAGTCACCTGTGCATGCCTTTTAAATATACACCTGGTAGCCAATCTAATTGGCTGGTACAAGGTGCATCATCAAGTGGATTGCCACAGGTAGGTTTAAGTCAGTAACCATTGGTAACAGTTGGTTTCAGTTGGTAACTGTTGGTAAAAGTTGGTTTTAGTTGGTAACCGTTAGTTTCAGTTGGTAACCATTGGTTTCAGTTGGTAACCGTTGGTTTCAGTTGGTAACCGTTGGTAACAGTTGGTTTTAGTTGGTAACCGTTGGTCTCAGTTGGTAACACTTGGTATCAGTTGGTAACAGTTGGTTTTAGTTGGTAACGGTTGGTCTAAGTCGGTAACCATTGGTAACAGTTGGTTTCAGTTGGTAACAGTTGGTAACAGTTGGTTTTAGTTGGTAACCGTTGGTCTCATTTGGTAACACTTGGTATAAGTTGGTAACGGTTGGTCTAAGTCGGTAACCATTGGTAACAGTTGGTTTCAGTTGGTAACTGTTGGTAACATTTGGTTTTAGTTGGTAACCGTTGGTTTCAGTTGGTAACACTTGGTTTCAGTTGGTAACCGTTAGTTCCAGTTGGTAACCATTGGTTTCAGTTAGTAACCGTTGGTAACAGTTGGTAACTGTTGCTAACAATTGGTTTTAGTTCGTAACAGTTGGTTTCAGTTGGTAACACTTGGTTTCAGTTGGTAACCGTTTGTAACAGTTGGTTTCAGTTGGTAACAGTTGGTTTCAGTTGGAAACAGTTGGTTTAAGTCGGTAACCATTGGTAACAGTTGGTAACTGTTGGCAACAGTTGGATTTAGTTTGTAACCGTTAGTTTCAGTTTGTAACCATTGGTTTCAGTTGGTAACCGTTGGTAACAGTTGGTAACAGTTGGTTTTAGCTGGTAACAGTTGGTTTTAGTTGGTAACCGTTGGTTTCTGTTGGTAACGGTTGGTTTAAGTTGGTAACCATTGGTAACAGTTGGTTTCAGTTGGTAACACTTGGTTTCAGTTGGTAACCATTGGTTTCAGTTGGTAACACTTGGTTTCAGTTGGTAACACTTGGTTTCAGTTGGTAACGGTATGTGGCATGTGGTCTAATCAGAGTATTTTTTTTAGATTATCAACAACGCCACCTTGGGATGTGAGCCCAAGGAAAAAGTTACATCCAGGCACGGTGGTTCTTTTTGCAAGTTGGAGACAAGACAATTTAAAAGTGCACATAAAATTTTATTTGATAACAGAGGTTAAAATTTACTAAAAACTTAAAATCCACAACCAATTAGGGAATAAAATTGACCTGGAAGTTTGGGCGGAAGAATAGTCAGACCTAAAAAAGGTAAATCACTAAAAAAAACACCAGGGTGAACAAGCACGCACACACACGTGATAGTCAAGCCAAAACACAGGAACCACCACCACCAGTCTGCTACTTCCTGGCTCACAACTTCTGCAATAAAAAAAAAACAAGAAAATAAACCACGAATTAAAAACAATTAAGATAAAAGAAAAAAAAAGGAGTCAACTTCAATGCAATGCAGGTTGTGGAGCCCCTGCCGAATCCAACGGATTGTAGTGAGGGCACAAATGACCGGGCTCCACAACACCAGAGCAGCTCCAAATAGAAATTAAAATGACAAAATGAATTAAAAATCAATTTAAGAGAATGATTTTCATAAAATGCAACTCAGTCTGGTGAGTGACAGCAAGTAACGTCTTCGTCACAGGAAGACTTTTGTCCAACGTTAACACCAGAACACAAGGTAGGGCAAAGCAGCAGCTTTTAGAACAGGGGTGGAGTTGAGCACCGACAAGATCCTAGATGGCCGAGCGTGCTTGAATGCAGCACTTGAGGGGGAAAGAAAAGAGATCAGACAAACTTAAAATAATTTTAGGAGTTACTGGAGGTTTTAACTTACAACTTTGGCAATCCGCAGTTAGTGCAGGAAAGCCTGCAGACAACAGGCAGGGAACAGCTGTCGCTCCAAGCTGCAGCGACCAGCGCAGAGAAGGGGGGGAGGGCGCAAAGCCGTCCGTTCTTAGTTTGCGCTACGTGGCTCGACAGGAACAATATTTCAGAAGGAAATACATCAAGTTTGTGTCACTTAAGCATTTCCTTAGCCCAAAAAACCGTGGAAGAACAGCCTACCCGCTTACGAAGAACGCCCGACATGGGATCCAACCACACTTGGGCTGGTTGTGTGGGATCTGCAGCAATGTGTCATTACCAGTCACCTGTGCATGCCTTTTAAATATAAACCTGGTAGCCAATCTAATTGGCTGGTACCAGGTGCATCATCAAGTGGATTGCCATAGGTAGGTTTAAGTCAGTAACCATTGGTAACAGTTGGTTTCAGTTGGTAACTGTTGGTAAAAGTTGGTTTTAGTTGGTAACCGTTAGTTTCAGTTGGTAACCATTGGTTTCAGTTGGTAACCGTTGGTTACAGTTGGTAACCGTTGGTAACCGTTGGTTTCAGTTGGTAACCGTTGGTTTCAGTTGGTAACCGTTGGTCTCAGTTGGTAACACTTGGTATCAGTTGGTAACTGTTGGTTTTAGTTGGTAACAGTTGCTTTCAGTTGGTAACCGTTGGTTTTTAGTTGGTAACCGTTGGTTTCAGTTGGTAACCGTTAGTTTCAGTTGGTAACCATTGGTTTCAGTTGGTAAATGTTGGTAGCAGTTGGTTTTAGTTGGTAACGGTTGGTTTAAGTCTGTAACTATTGGTAACAGTTCATTTCAGTTGGTAACAGTTTCAGTTGGTAACTGTTGGTAACAGGTGGTTTTAGTTGGTAACCGTTGGTCTCATTTGGTAACACTTTGGTATAAGTTTGGTAACGGTTGGTCTAAGTCGGGTAACCATTGGTAACAGTTGGTTTCAGTTTGTAACTGTTGGTAACATTTGGTTTTAGTTGTACCGTTGTTTCAGTTTTAGTAACACTTGGTTTCAGTTGGTAACCGTTAGTTCCAGTTGGTAACCATTGGTTTCAAGTTAGTAACCGTTAGGTAACAGTTGGTAACTGTTGCTAACAATTGGTTTTAGTTCGTAACAGTTGGTTTCAGTTGGTAACACTTGGTTTCAGTTGGTAACACTTGGTTTCAGTTGGTAACCGTTTGTAACAGTTGGTTTCAGTTGGTAACAGTTGGTTTCAGTTGGAAACAGTTGGTTTAAGTCGGTAACCATTGGTAACAGTTGGTAACTGTTGGCAACAGTTGGATTTAGTTTGTAACCGTTAGTTTCAGTTTGTAACCATTGGTTTCAGTTGGTAACCGTTGGTAACAGTTGGTAACAGTTGGTTTTAGCTGGTAACAGTTGGTTTTAGTTGGTAACCGTTGGTTTCTGTTGGTAACGGTTGGTTTAAGTCGGTAACCATTGGTAACAGTTGGTTTCAGTTGGTAACACTTGGTTTCAGTTGGTAACCGTTAGTTCCAGTTGGTAACCATTGGTTTCAGTTAGTAACCGTTGGTAACAGTTGGTAACTGTTGCTAACAATTGGTTTTAGTTCGTAACAGTTGGTTTCAGTTGGTAACACTTGGTTTCAGTTGGTAACACTTGGTTTCAGTTTGTAACCGTTTGTAACAGTTGGTTTCAGTTGGTAACAGTTGGTTTCAGTTGGAAACAGTTGGTTTAAGTCAGTAACCATTGGTAACAGTTGGTAACTGTTGGCAACAGTTGGATTTAGTTTGTAACCGTTAGTTTCAGTTTGTAACCATTGGTTTCAGTTGGTAACCGTTGGTAACAGTTGTAACAGTTGGTTTTAGCTGGTAACAGTTGGTTTTAGTTGGTAACCGTTGGTTTCTGTTGGTAACGGTTGGTTTAAGTCGGTAACCATTGGTAACAGTTGGTTTCAGTTGGTAACCGTTAGTTCCAGTTGGTAACCATTGGTTTCAGTTAGCAACCGTTGGTAACAGTTGGTAACTGTTGCTAACAATTGGTTTTAGTTGGTAACAGTTGGTTTCAGTTGGTAACACTTGGTTTCAGTTGGTAACAGTTTGTTTTAGTTGGTAACCGTTTGTAACAGTTGGTTTCAGTTGGTAACCGTTGGTTTCAGTTGGTAACACTTGGTTTCAGTTGGTAACAGTTGGTTTAAGTCGGTAACCATTGGTAACAGTTGGTTTCAGTAGGTAACTGTTGGCAACCGTTGGTTTTAGTTGGTAACCGTTAGTTTCAGTTTGTAACCATTGGTTTCAGTTGGTAACCGTTGGTAACAGTTGGTAACCGTTGGTTTTAGCTAGTAACAGTTGGTTTTAGTTGGTAACCGTTGGTTTCAGTTGGTAACGGTTGGTCTAAGTTGGTAACGGTTGGTCTAAGTCGGTAACCATTGGTAACCATTGGTTTCAGTTGGTAACAGTTGGTAACAGTTGGTTTTAGTTGGTAACCGTTGGTTTCAGTTGGTAACACTTGGTTTCAGTTGGTAACAGTTGGTTTCAGTTGGTAACTGTTGGTTTTAGTTGGTAACCGTTGGTTTCAGTTGGTAACACTTGGTTTCAGTTGGTAACGGTATGTGGCATGTGGTCTAATCAGAGTATTTTTTTTAGATTATCAACAACGCCTTCTTGGGATGTGAGCCCAAGGAAAAAGTTACATCCAGGCACGGTGTTTCTTTTTGCAAGTTGGAGACAAGACAATTTAAAAGTGCACATAAAATTTTATTTGATAAACAGAGGTTAAAATTTACTAAAAACTAAAAAATCCACAACCAATTAGGGAATAAAATTGACCTGGAAGTTGGGGCGGAAGAATAGTCAGACCTAAAAAAGATAAATCACAAAAAAAAACACCAGGGTGAACAAGCACGCACACACACGTGATAGTCAAGCCAAAACACAGGAACCACCACCACCAGTCTGCTACTTCCTGGCACCCAACTTCTGCAATAAAAAAACAAGAAAATAAACCACGAATTAAAAACAATTAAGATAAAAGAAAAAAAAAGGAGTCAACTTCAATGCAATGCAGGTTGTGGAGCCCCTGCCGAATCCAACGGATTGTTGTGAGGGCACAAATGACCGGGCTCCACAACACCAGAGCAGCTCCAAATAGAAATTAAAATGACAAAATGAATTAAAAATCAATTTAAGAGAATGATTTTCATAAAATGCCAACTCAGTCTGGTGAGTGACAGCAGTAAAACGTCTTCGTCACAGGAAGACTTTTGTCCAACGTTTAACACCAGAACACAAGGATAGGGCAAAGCAGCAGCTTTTAGAACAGGGGTGGAGTTTGAGCACCGACGAGATCCTAGATGGCCGAGCGTGCTTGAATGCAGCACTTGAGGGGAAAGAAAAGAGAATCAGACAAACTTAAAATAATTTTAGGAGTTACTGGAGGTTTTTAACTTACAATTTGGCAATCCGCAGTTCGTGCAGGAAAGCCTGCAGACAACAGGCAGGGAACAGCTGTCGCTCCAAGCTGCAGCGACCAGCGCAGAGAAGGGGGGGAGGGCGCAAAGCCGTCCGTTCTTAGTTTGCGCTACGTGGCTCGACAGGAACAATATTTCAGAAGGAAATACATCAAGTTTGTGTCACTTAAGCATTTCCTTAGCCCCAAAAAACCGTGAAGAACAGCCTACCGCTACGAAGAACGCCCGACATGGGATCCAACCACACTTGGGCTGGTTGTGTGGGATCTGCAGCAATTTGTCATTACCAGTCACCTGTGCATGCCTTTTAAATATACACCTGGTAGCCAATCTAATTGGCTGGTACCAGGTGCATCATCAAGTGGATTGCCACAGGTAGGTTTAAGTCAGTAACCATTGGTAACAGTTGGTTTCAGTTGGTAACTGTTGGTAAAAGTTGGTTTTAGTTGGTAACCGTTAGTTTCAGTTGGTAACCATTGGTTTCAGTTGGTAACCGTTGGTTACAGTTGGTAACCGTTGGTAACAGTTGGTTTTAGTTGGTAACCGTTGGTCTCAGTTGGTAACACTTGGTATCAGTTGGTAACAGTTGGTAACGGTTGGTCTAAGTCGGTAACCATTGGTAACAGTTGGTTTCAGTTGGTAACTGTTGGTAACTGTTGGTAACAGTTGGTTTTAATTGGTAACCGTTGGTCTCATTTGGTAACACTTGGTATAAGTTGGTAACGGTTGGTCTAAGTCCGTAAACCATTTGTAAACAGTTGGTTTTTAGCTGATAACAGTTGGTTTTAGTTGGTAACCGTTGGTTTCAGTTGGTAACGGTTGGTCTAAGTTGGTAACGGTTGGTCTAAGTCGGTAACCATTGGTAACCATTGGTTTCAGTTGGTAACTGTTGGTAACAGTTGGTTTTAGTTGGTAACCGTTAGTTTAAGTTGGTAACCATTGGTTACAGTTGGTAACCGTTGGTAACAGTTGGTAACTGTTGCTAACAATTGCTTTTAGTGGTAACAGTTGTTTCAGTTGGTAACAGTTGGTTTCATGTAACACTTGGTTTCAGTTGGTAACACTTGGTTTCAGTGGTAACGGTAGGTTTAAGTCGGCAACCATTGGTAACAGTTGGTTTCAGTTGGTAACTGTTGGTAAAAGTTGGTTTTAGTTGGTAACTGTTAGTTTCAGTTAGTAGCCATTGGTTTCAGTTGGTAACCGTTGGTAACAGTTCGTTTTCAGTTGGTAACCGTTGGTAACTGTTAGTTTCTGTGGTAACTGTTGGTAACAGTTGGTTTTAGTTGGTAAACCGTTGGTCTCATTTGGTAAAACTTGGTATGAGTTGGTAACGGTGTGGTCTAAGTCGGTAACCATGGTAACAGTGGTAACAGTTGGTTTAGTTGGTAACCGTTGGTTTCAGTTGGTAACACTTGGTTTCAGTTGGTAACGGTTGGTTTAAGTCGGTAACCATTGGTAACAGTGGTTCAGTTGGTAACCGTTAGTTCCAGTTGGTAACCATTGGTTTCAGTTAGTAACCGTTGGTAACATTTGGTAACTGTTGCTAACAATTGGTTTTAGTTGGTAACAGTTGGTTTCAGTTGGTAACACTTGATTTCAGTTGGTAACAGTTTGTTTTAGTTGGTAACCGTTTGTAACAGTTGTTTTTAGTTGGTAACACTTGGTTTCAGTTGGTTTAAGTCGGTAACCATTGGTAACAGTTGGTTTCAGTTGGTAACTGTTGGCAAAAGTTGGTTTTAGTTTGTAACCGTTAGTTTCAGTTTGTAACCATTGGTTTCAGTTGGTAACCGTTGGTAACAGTTGGTAACCGTTAATAACATTTGGTTTTAGCTGGTAACAGTTGGTTTTAGTTGGTAACCGTTGGTTTCAGTTGGTAACGGTTGGTCTAAGTTGGTAGCGGTTGGTCTAAGTCGGTAACCATTGGTAACCATTGGTTTCAGTTGGTAACTGTTGGTAACAGGTTGGTTTTAGTTGGTAACCGTTGGTTTCAGTTGGTAACACTTGGTTTCAGTTGGTAACAGTTGGTTTTAGTTGGTAACGGTTGGCCTAACTCGGTAACCATTGGTAACAGTTGGTTTCAGTTGGTAACTGTTGGTTTTAGTTGGTAACCGTTGGTTTCAGTTGGTAACACTTGGTTTCAGTTGGTAACACTTGGTTTCAGTTGGTAACGGTATGTGGCATGTGGTCTAATCTGAGTATTTTTTTTAGATTATCAACAACGCCACCTTGGGATGTGAGCCCAAGGAAAAAGTTACATCCAGGCACGGTGGTTCTTTTTGCAAGTTGGAGACAAGACAATTTAAAAGTGCACATAAAATTTTATTTGATAACAGAGGTTAAAATTTACTAAAAACTTAAAATCCACAACCAATTAGGGAATAAAATTGACCTGGAAGTTGGGGCGGAAGAATAGTCAGACCTAAGAAAGATAAATCACTAAAAAAAACACCAGGGCGAACAAGCACGCACACACATGTGATAGTCAAGCCAAAACACAGGAACCACCACCACCAGTCTGCTACTTCCTGGCTCCCAACTTCTGCAATAAAAAAAACAAGAAAATAAACCACCAATTAAAAACAATTAAGATAAAATAAAAAAAAAAAGAAGGAGTCAACTTCAATGCAATGCAGGTTGTGGAGCCCCTGCAGAATCCAACGGATTGTTGTGAGGGCACAAATGACCGGGCTCCACAACACCAGAGCAGCTCCAAATAGAAATTAAAATGACAAAATGAATTAAAAATCAATTAAGAGAATGATTTTCATAAAATGCAACCCAGTCTGGTGAGTGACAGCAAGTTACGTCTTCGTCACAGGAAGACTTTTGTCCAACGTTAACACCAGAACACAAGGTAGGGCAAAGCAGCAGCTTTTTAGAACAGGGGTGGAGTTGAGCACCGACGAGATCCTAGATGGCCGAGCGTGCTTGAATGCAGCACTTGAGGGGGAAAGAAAAGAGATCAGACAAACTTAAAATAATTTTAGGAGTTACTGGAGGTTTTAACTTACAACTTTGGGCAATCCGCAGTTCGTGCAGGAAAGCCTGCAGACAACAGGCAGGGAACAGCTGTCGCTCCAAGCTGCAGCGACCAGCGCAGAGAGGGGTGAGGGCGCAAAGCCGTCCGTTCTTAGTTTGCGCTACGTGGCTCGACAGGACAATATTTCAGAAGGAAATACATCAAGTTTGTGTCACTTAAGCATTTCCTTAGCCCAAAAAACCGTGGAAGAACAGCCTACCCGCTTACGAAGAACGGCCCGACATGGAATCCAACCACCACTTGGGCTGGTTGTGTGGGATCTGCAGCAATTTGTCATTACCAGTCACCTGTGCATGCCTTTTTAAATATACACCTGGTAGCCAATCTAATTGGCTGTCGTACCAGGTGCATCATCAAGTGGATGCCACAGGTAGGTTTAAGTCAGTAACCATTGGTAACAGTTGGTTTCAGTTGGGTAACTGTTGGTAAAAGTTGGTTTTAGTTGGTAACTGTTAGTTTCAGTTAGTAGCCATTGGTTTCAGTTGGTAACCGTTGGTAACAGTTCGTTTCAGTTGGTAACCGTTGGTAACTGTTAGTTCTGTTGGTAACTGTTGGTAACAGTTGGTTTTAGTTGGTAACCGTTGGTCTCATTTGGTAAAACTTGGTATGAGTGGTAACGGTTGTCTAAGTCGGTAACCATGGTAACAGTTGGTTTCAGTTGGTAACTGTTGGTAACAGTTGGTTTTAGTTGGTAACCGTTGGTTTCAGGTAGTAACACTTGGTTCAGTGGTAACGGTTGGTTTAAGTCATAAGTTATCGGTAACCATTTAGGTAACAGTTGTTTCAGTTTGGTAACCGTTAGTTCCAGTTGGTAACCATTGGTTTCAGTTAGTAAACCGTTGGTAACATTGGTAACTGTTGCTAACAATTGGTTTTAGTTTGGTAACAGTTGGTTTCAGTTGGTAACACTTGATTTCAGTTGGTAACAGTTTTGTTTTAGTTGGTAACCGTTCTGTAACAGTTGTTTTTAGTTGGTAACACTTGGTTTCAGTTGGTTTAAGTCGGTAACCATTCGGTAACAGTTGGTTTCAGTTGGTAACTGTTGGCAAAAGTTGGTTTTAGTTTGTAACCGTTAGTTTCAGTTTGTAACTGTAACCATTGGTTTCAGTTGGTAACCGTTGGTAACAGTTGGTAACCGTTATAACATTTGGTTTTAGCTGGTAACAGTTGGTTTAGTTGGTAACCGTTGGTTTCAGTTTGGTAACGGTTGGTTCTAAGTTGGTAGCGGTTGGTCTAAGTCGGTAACCATTGGTAACCATTGGTTTCAGTTGGTAACTGTTGGTAACAGTTGGTTTTAGTTGGTAACCGTTGGTTTCAGTTGGTAACACTTGGTTTCAGTTGGTAACAGTTGGTTTTAGTTGGTAACGGTTTGCCTAACTCGGTAACCATTGGTAACAGTTGGTTTCAGTTGGTAACTGTTGGTTTTAGTTGGTAACCGTTGGTTTCAGTTGGTAACACTTGGTTTCAGTTGGTAACACTTGGTTTCAGTTGGTAACACTTGGTTTCAGTTGGTAACGGTATGTGGCATGTGGTCTAATCTGAGTATTTTTTTTTAGATTATCAACAACGCCACCTTGGGATGTGAGCCCAAGGAAAAAGTTACATCCAGGCACGGTGGTTCTTTTTGCAAGTTGGAGACAAGACATTTAAAAAGTGCACATAAAATTTTATTTGATAACAGAGGTTAAAATTTACTAAAAACTTAAAATCCACAACCAATTAGGGAATAAAATTGACCTGGAAGTTGGGGCGGAAGAATAGTCAGACCTAAGAAAGATAAATCACTAAAAAAAACACCAGGGCGAACAAGCACGCACACACATGTGATAGTCAAGCCAAAACACAGGAACCACCACCACCAGTCTGCTACTTCCTGGCTCCCAACTTCTGCAATAAAAAACAAGAAAATAAACACCAATTAAAAACAATTAAGATAAAAGAAAAAAAAAAAGAAGGAGTCAACTTCAATGCAATGCAGGTTGTGGAGCCCCTGCAGAATCCAACGGATTGTTGTGAGGGCACAAATGACCGGGCTCCACAACACCAGAGCAGCTCCAAATAGAAATTAAAATGACAAAATGAATTAAAAATCAATTTAGAGAATGATTTTCATAAAATGCAACCCAGTCTGGTGAGTGACAGCAAGTAACGTCTTCGTCAAGGACTTTTGTCCAACGTTAACACCAGAACACAAGGTAGGGCAAAGCAGCAGCTTTTAGAACAGGGGTGGAGTTGAGCACCGACGAGATCCTAGATGGCCGAGCGTGCTTGAATGCAGCACTTGAGGGGGAAAGAAAAGAGATCAGACAAACTTAAAATAATTTTAGGAGTTACTGGAGGTTTTAACTTACAACTTTGGCAATCCGCAGTTCGTGCAGGAAAGCCTGCAGACAACAGGCAGGGAACAGCTGTCGCTCCAAGCTGCAGCGACCAGCGCAGGAAGGGGGGGAGGGCGCAAAGCCGTCCGTTCTTAGTTTGCGCTACGTGGCTCGACCACAGGAACATATTTCAGAAGGAAATACATCAAGTTTGTGTCACTTAAGCATTTCCTTAGCCCAAAAAACCGTGGAAGAACAGCCTACCCGCTTACGAAGAAGAACGCCCGACATGGATCCAACCACACTTGGGCTGGTTGTGTGGATCTGCAGCAATTTGTCATTACCAGTCACCTGTGCATGCCTTTTAAATATACACCTGGTAGCCATCTAATTGGCTGGTACCAGGTGCATCATCAGTGGATTGCCAACAGGTTAGGTTTAAGTCAGTAACCATTGGTAACAGTTGGTTTCAGTTGGTAACTGTTGGTAAAAGTTGGTTTTAGTTGGTAACCGTTAGTTTCAGTTGGTAACCATTGGTTTCAGTTGGTAACCTTTGGTTACAGTTGGTAACCGTTGGTAACAGTTGGTTTTAGTTGGTAACCGTTGGTCTCAGTTGGTAACACTTGGTATCAGTTGGTAACAGTTGGTAGGTAACAGTTGGTAACGGTTGGTCTAAGTCGGTAACCATTGGTAACAGTTGGTTTCAGTTGGTAACTGTTGGTAACTGTTGGTAACAGTTGGTTTTAATTGGTAACCGTTGGTCTCATTTGGTAACACTTGGTATAAGTTGGTAACGGTTGGTCTAAGTCGGTAACCATTGGTAACAGTTGGTTTTAGCTGATAACAGTTGGTTTTAGTTGGTAACCGTTGGTTTCAGTTGGTAACGGTTGGTCTAAGTTGGTAACGGTTGGTCTAAGTCGGTAACCATTGGTAACCATTGGTTTCAGTTGGTAACTGTTGGTAACAGTTGGTTTTAGTTGGTAACCGTTAGTTTAAGTTGGTAACCATTGGTTACAGTTGGTAACCGTTGGTAACAGTTGGTAACTGTTGCTAACAATTGCTTTTAGTTGGTAACAGTTGGTTTCAGTTGGTAACAGTTGGTTTCAGTTGGTAACACTTGGTTTCAGTTGGTAACACTTGGTTTCAGTTGGTAACGGTAGGTTTAAGTCGGCAACCATTGGTAACAGTTGGTTTCAGTTGGTAACTGTTGGTAAAAGTTGGTTTTAGTTGGTAACTGTTAGTTTCAGTTAGTAGCCATTGGTTTCAGTTGGTAACCGTTGGTAACAGTTCGTTTCAGTTGGTAACCGTTGGTAACTGTTAGTTTCTGTTGGTAACTGTTGGTAACAGTTGGTTTTAGTTGGTAACCGTTGGTCTCATTTGGTAAAACTTGGTATGAGTTGGTAACGGTTGGTCTAAGTCGGTAACCATTGGTAACAGTTGGTAACAGTTGGTTTTAGTTGGTAACCGTTGGTTTCAGTTGGTAACACTTGGTTTCAGTTGGTAACGGTTGGTTTAAGTCGGTAACCATTGGTAACAGTTGGTTTCAGTTGGTAACCGTTAGTTCCAGTTGGTAACCATTGGTTTCAGTTAGTAACCGTTGGTAACATTTGGTAACTGTTGCTAACAATTGGTTTTAGTTGGTAACAGTTGGTTTCAGTTGGTAACACTTGATTTCAGTTGGTAACAGTTTGTTTTAGTTGGTAACCGTTTGTAACAGTTGTTTTTAGTTGGTAACACTTGGTTTCAGTTGGTTTAAGTCGGTAACCATTGGTAACAGTTGGTTTCAGTTGGTAACTGTTGGCAAAAGTTGGTTTTAGTTTGTAACCGTTAGTTTCAGTTTGTAACCATTGGTTTCAGTTGGTAACCGTTGGTAACAGTTGGTAACCGTTAATAACATTTGGTTTTAGCTGGTAACAGTTGGTTTTAGTTGGTAACCGTTGGTTTCAGTTGGTAACGGTTGGTCTAAGTTGGTAGCGGTTGGTCTAAGTCGGTAACCATTGGTAACCATTGGTTTCAGTTGGTAACTGTTGGTAACAGTTGGTTTTAGTTGGTAACCGTTGGTTTCAGTTGGTAACACTTGGTTTCAGTTGGTAACAGTTGGTTTTAGTTGGTAACGGTTTGCCTAACTCGGTAACCATTGGTAACAGTTGGTTTCAGTTGGTAACTGTTGGTTTTAGTTGGTAACCGTTGGTTTCAGTTGGTAACACTTGGTTTCAGTTGGTAACACTTGGTTTCAGTTGGTAACGGTATGTGGCATGTGGTCTAATCTGAGTATTTTTTTTAGATTATCAACAACGCCACCTTGGGATGTGAGCCCAAGGAAAAAGTTACATCCAGGCACGGTGGTTCTTTTTGCAAGTTGGAGACAAGACAATTTAAAAGTGCACATAAAATTTTATTTGATAACAGAGGTTAAAATTTACTAAAAACTTAAAATCCACAACCAATTAGGGAATAAAATTGACCTGGAAGTTGGGGCGGAAGAATAGTCAGACCTAAGAAAGATAAATCACTAAAAAAAACACCAGGGCGAACAAGCACGCACACACATGTGATAGTCAAGCCAAAACACAGGAACCACCACCACCAGTCTGCTACTTCCTGGCTCCCAACTTCTGCAATAAAAAAAACAAGAAAATAAACCACCAATTAAAAACAATTAAGATAAAAAGAAAAAAAAAGAAGGAGTCAACTTCAATGCAATGCAGGTTGTGGAGCCCCTGCAGAATCCAACGGATTGTTGTGAGGGCACAAATGACCGGGCTCCACAACACCAGAGCAGCTCCAAATAGAAATTAAAATGACAAAATGAATTAAAAATCAATTTAAGAGAATGATTTTCATAAAATGCAACCCAGTCTGGTGAGTGACAGCAAGTAACGTCTTCGTCACAGGAAGACTTTTGTCCAACGTTAACACCAGAACACAAGGTAGGGCAAAGCAGCAGCTTTTAGAACAGGGGTGGAGTTGAGCACCGACGAGATCCTAGATGGCCGAGCGTGCTTGAATGCAGCACTTGAGGGGGAAAGAAAAGAGATCAGACAAACTTAAAATAATTTTAGGAGTTACTGGAGGTTTTAACTTACAACTTTGGCAATCCGCAGTTCGTGCAGGAAAGCCTGCAGACAACAGGCAGGGAACAGCTGTCGCTCCAAGCTGCAGCGACCAGCGCAGAGAAGGGGGGGAGGGCGCAAAGCCGTCCGTTCTTAGTTTGCGCTACGTGGCTCGACAGGAACAATATTTCAGAAGGAAATACATCAAGTTTGTGTCACTTAAGCATTTCCTTAGCCCAAAAAACCGTGGAAGAACAGCCTACCCGCTTACGAAGAACGCCCGACATGGGATCCAACCACACTTGGGCTGGTTGTGTGGGATCTGCAGCAATTTGTCATTACCAGTCACCTGTGCATGCCTTTTAAATATACACCTGGTAGCCAATCTAATTGGCTGGTACCAGGTGCATCATCAAGTGGATTGCCACAGGTAGGTTTAAGTCAGTAACCATTGGTAACAGTTGGTTTCAGTTGGTAACTGTTGGTAAAAGTTGGTTTTAGTTGGTAACTGTTAGTTTCAGTTAGTAGCCATTGGTTTCAGTTGGTAACCGTTGGTAACAGTTCGTTTCAGTTGGTAACCGTTGGTAACTGTTAGTTTCTGTTGGTATACTTGGTAACAGGTGGGTTTAGTTGGTAACGGTTGGTCTCATTTGGTAACACTTGGTATAAGTTGGTAACGTTGTCATAAGTCGGTAACCATTGGTAACAGTTGGTTTCAGTTGGTAACTGTTGGTAACATTTGGTTTTAGTTGGCAACCGTTGGTTTCAGTTGGTAACACTTGGTTTCAGTTGGTAACGGTTGGTTTAAGTCGGTAACCATTGGTAACAGTTGGTTTCAGTTGTAACCGTTATTCCAGTTGGTAACCATTGGCTTCAGTTAGTAACCGTTGGTAACATTTGTAACTTGCAAAACAATGGTTTTAGTTGGTAACAGTTGTTAGTTGTAACACTTGATTTCAGTTGGTAACAGTTTGTTTTAGTTGGTAACCGTTTGTAACAGTTTTTCAGTTGTAACCGTTGGTTTCAGTTGGTAACACTTGTTTCAGTTGGTAACAGTTGTTTAAGTCGGTAACCATTGGTAACAGTTGGTTTCAGTTGGTAACTGTTGGCAAAAGTTGGTTTAGTTTGTAACCGTTAGTTTCAGTTTTAACCATTGGTTTCAGTTGGTAACCGTTGGTAACAGTTGGTAACCGTTGTAACATTTGGTTTAGCTGTAACAGTTGGTTTTAGTTGTTAACCGTGGTTTCAGTTGTTAACGTTGGTCTAAGTTGTAACGGTTGGTCTAAGTCGTAACTCAGTTGGATAAAAGCAAATGTTGGTAACAGTTGTTTTAGTTGTAACCGTTGGTTTCAGTGGTAACAAGTTGGGTTTGTCTGTTGTTTTAGTTGGTAAACCGTTGTTTTCAGTTGGTAACACTTTGGTTTCAGTTGGTACACTTGGTTTCAGTTGGTAACGGTGTTGGCATGATGGTCTATCAGAGTATTTATTTTTTAGAGTTATCAACAACGCCACCTTGTGGATGTGAGCCCAAGGAAAGTTACATCCAGGCACGGTGTTCTTTTTGCAAGTTGGAGACAAGACAATTTAAAAGTGCACATAAAATTTTATTTGATAACAGAGGTTTAAATTTACTAAAAAACTTAAATCCACAACCAATTAGGGAAAAAAATTGACCTGGAAGTTGGGGCGGAAGAATATCAGACCTAAAAAAGATAAATCACTAAAAAAAACACAGGGTGAACAAGCACGCTCTCATGCACACACACGTGATACGTCAATAGTCAGCAAACACAGGAACCACCACACCAGTCCTGCTACTTCCTGGCTCCCAACTTCTGCAATAAAAAAAACACAAGAAAATAAACACCAATTAAAAACAATTAAGATAAAAGAAAAAAAAAAGAAGGAGTCAACTTCAATGCAATGCAGGGTGGAGCCCTGCAGAATCCAACGGATTGTTGTGAGGGCACAAATGACCGGCTCCACAACACCAGAGCAGCTCCAAATAGAAATTAAAATGACAAAATGAATTAAAAATCAATTTAAGAGAATGATTTTCATAAAATGCAACTCAGTCTGGTGAGTGACAGCAAGTAACGTCTTCGTCACAGGAAGACTTTTGTCCAACGTTAACACCAGAACACAAGGTAGGGCAAAGCAGCAGCTTTTAGAACAGGGGTGGAGTTGAGCACCGACGAGATCCTAGATGGCGAGCGTGCTTGAATGCAGCACTTGAGGGACAAAGAAAAGAGATCAGACAAACTTAAAATAATTTTAGGAGTTACTGGAGGTTTTAACTTACAACTTTGGCAATCCGCAGTTCGTGCAGGAAAGCCTGCAGACAACAGGCAGGGAACAGCTGTCGCTCCAAGCTGCAGCGACCAGCGCAGAGAAGGGGGGGAGGGCGCAAAGCCGTCCGTTCTTAGTTTGCGCTACGTGGCTCGACAGGAACAATA
The DNA here is from genome assembly GCA_003999625.1 of Oryzias javanicus. Taxonomy (NCBI): domain Eukaryota; kingdom Metazoa; phylum Chordata; class Actinopteri; order Beloniformes; family Adrianichthyidae; genus Oryzias; species Oryzias javanicus. The sequence goes on along the minus strand of CM012446.1, from coordinate 18,960,374 downwards.
TTTCAGAAGGAAATACATCAAGTTTGTGTCACTTAAGCATTTCCTTAGCCCAAAAAACCGTGGAAGAACAGCCTACCCGCTTACGAAGAACGCCCGACATGGGATCCAACCACACTTGGGCTGGTTGTGTGGGATCTGCAGCAATTTGTCATTACCAGTCACCTGTGCATGCCTTTTAAATATACACCTGGTAGCCAATCTAATTGGCTGGTACCAGGTGCATCATCAAGTGGATTGCCACAGGTAGGTTTAAGTCAGTAACCATTGGTAACAGTTGGTTTCAGTTGGTAACTGTTGGTAAAAGTTGGTTTTAGTTGGTAACCGTTAGTTTCAGTTGGTAACCATTGGTTTCAGTTGGTAACCGTTGGTTACAGTTGGTAACCGTTGGTAACAGTTGGTTTTAGTTGGTAACCGTTGGTCTCAGTTGGTAACACTTGGTATCAGTTGGTAACAGTTGGTAACAGTTGGTAACGGTTGGTCTAAGTCGGTAACCATTGGTAACAGTTGGTTTCAGTTGGTAACTGTTGGTAACTGTTGGTAACAGTTGGTTTTAATTGGTAACCGTTGGTCTCATTTGGTAACACTTGGTATAAGTTGGTAACGGTTGGTCTAAGTCGGTAACCATTGGTAACAGTTGGTTTTAGCTGATAACAGTTGGTTTTAGTTGGTAACCGTTGGTTTCAGTTGGTAACGGTTGGTCTAAGTTGGTAACGGTTGGTCTAAGTCGGTAACCATTGGTAACCATTGGTTTCAGTGGTAACTGTTGTAACAGTTGGTTTTAGTTGGTAACCGTTAGTTTAAGTTGGTAACCATTGGTTTCAGTTGGTAACCGTTGGTAACAGTTGGTAACTGTTGCTAACAATTGCTTTTAGTTGGTAACAGTTGGTTTCAGTTGGTAACAGTTGGTTTCAGTTGGTAACACTTGGTTTCAGTTGGTAACACTTGGTTTCAGTTGGTAACGGTAGGTTTAAGTCGGCAACCATTGGTAACAGTTGGTTTCAGTTGGTAACTGTTGGTAAAAGTTGGTTTTAGTTGGTAACTGTTAGTTTCAGTTAGTAGCCATTGGTTTCAGTTGGTAACCGTTGGTAACCGTTGGTAACAGTTCGTTTCAGTTGGTAACCGTTGGTAACTGTTAGTTTCTGTTGGTAACTGTTGGTAACAGTTGGTTTTAGTTGGTAACCGTTGGTCTCATTTGGTAAAACTTGGTATGAGTTGGTAACGGTTGGTCTAAGTCGGTAACCATTGGTAACAGTTGGTTTCAGTTGGTAACTGTTGGTAACAGTTGGTTTTAGTTGGTAACAGTTGCTTTCAGTTGGTAACCGTTGGTTTTTAGTTGGTAACCGTTGGTTTCAGTTGGTAACCGTTAGTTTCAGTTGGTAACCATTGGTTTCAGTTGGTAACCGTTGGTTACAGTTGGTAACCGTTGGTTTCAGTTGGTAACCGTTGGTAACAGTTGGTTTTAGTTGGTAACCGTTGGTCTCAGTTGGTAACACTTGGTATCAGTTGGTAACAGTTGGTTTTAGTTGGTAACGGTTGGTCTAAGTCGGTAACCATTGGTAACAGTTGGTTTCAGTTGGTAACTGTTGGTAACTGTTGGTAACAGTTGGTTTTAGTTGGTAACCGTTGGTCTCATTTGGTAACACTTGGTATAAGTTGGTAACGGTTGGTCTAGGGTGGGAACCAATGGTAACAGTTGTTTTAGCTGATAACAGTTGGTTTAGTTGGTAAACGTTGGTTTCAGTTGGTAACGGTTGGTTAAGTTGGTAACGGTTGGTCTAAGTCGGTAACCATTGGTAACCATTGGTTTCAGTTGGTAACTGTTGGTAACAGTTGGTAACCGTTGGTTTCAGTTGGTAACACTTGGTTTCAGTTGGTAACACTTGGTTTCAGTTGGTAACGGTTGGTTTCAGTTGGTAACACTTGGTTTCAGTTGGTAACACTTGGTTTCAGTTGGTAACACTTGGTTTCAGTTGGTAACGGTTGGTTTAAGCCGGTAAGCATTGGTAACAGTTTGTTTCAGTTGGTAACTGTTGGTAACAGTTGGTTTTAGTTGGTAGCCGTTAGTTTAAGTTGGTAACCATTGGTTTCAGTTGGTAACCGTTGGTAACTGTTGGTAACAGTTGGTTTTAGTTGGTAACAATTGGTTTCAGTTGGTAACAGTTGGTTTCAGTTGGTAACACTTGGTTTCAGTTGGTAACACTTGGTTTCAGTTGGTAACCGTTGGTAACAGTTGGTAACCGTTGTTAACAGTTCGTTTCAGTTGGTAACCGTTAGTTTCTGTTGGTAACCATTGGTTTTAGTTGGTAACCGTTGGTAACAGTTGGTTTTGGTTGGTAACCGTTAGTCTCAGTTGGTAACACTTGGTATCAGTTGGTAACAGTTGGTTTTAGTTGGTAACGTTGGTCTAAGTCGGTAACGATTGTTTAACAGTTTTGGTTTCAGTTGGTAACTGTTGGTAACAGTTGGTTTTAGTTGGTAAGTTGTTGCCATTGGTTTCAGTTTGGTAACCGTATGGTTTTGTTTAGTTGGTAACCATTGGTTTCAGTTTGGTAAACTTGTTGTTGTACAGGTAACAGTTGGTTTTTAGTTTGGTAACGGTTGGTTTAAACCGTTCTGTACTAATTGGTAAAGTACATTGGTCAGTTGGTACAGTTAGTTGTTAGTTGGTAACTTGTTGGAAACCAGGTGGGTTTAGTTGGTAACCGTGGTCTCATTTGGTAACACTTGGTATAAGTTGGTAACGGTTGGTCTAGAGTCGGTAACACTTGCAGTTGGTAACAGGTTGGTTTTAGTCAGTTGGTAACTTGGTTTTGGTCAACATTTGGTTTAAGTTGCAACCGTTGGTTTCAGTTGGTAACAGTTTGGGTTTCCAGTTTGGTAACGGTTGGTTTCAAGTCGGTAACCATTTGGGTAACAGTTGGTATTCAGTTGGTAACGTTAGTTTCCAGTTGGTAACCATTGGGTTTCACCGTTAGTAACCGTTGGTAACATTTGGTAACTTGTTGCTAACATTGGTTTTAGTTTGGTTAACAGTTGGTTCCAGTTGGTAACACTTGATTTTCAGTTGTAACAGTTTGTTTTAGTTGGTAACCGTTTGTCACAGTTGGGTTTCAGTTGGTAACCGTTGGTTCAGTTTGGTAACACTTGGTTTCAGTTGGTAACAGTGGTTTAAGTCGGTAACCATTGGTAACAGTTGGTTTCAGTTGGTAACTGTTGGCAAAAAGTTGTTTTAGTTTGTAACCAGTTAGTTTTCCAGTTTGTAACCATTGGTTTCAGTTGGTAACCGTTGGTAACAGTTGGTAACCGTTGGTAACATTTGGTTTTAGCTGGTAACAGTTGGTTTTAGTTGTTAACCGTTGGTTTCAGTTGGTAACGGTTGGTCTAAGTTGGTAACGGTTGGTCTAAGTCGGTAACCATTGGTAACCATTGGTTTCAGTTGGTAACTGTTGGTAACTGTTGGTTTTAGTTGGTAACCGTTGGTTTCAGTTGGTAACACTTGGTTTCAGTTGGTAACACTTGGTTTCAGTTGGTAACGGTTTGTGGCATGTGGTCTAATCAGAGTATTTTTTTTAGATTATCAACAATGCCACCTTGGGATGTGAGCCCAAGGAAAAAGTTACATCCAGGCACGGTGGTTCTTTTTGCAAGTTGGAGACAAGACAATTTAAAAGTGCACATAAAATTTTATTTGATAACAGAGGTTAAAAATTTACTAAAAACTTAAAATCCACAACCAATTAGGGAATAAAATTGACCTGGAAGTTGGGGCGGAAGAATAGTCAGACCTAAAAAAGATAAATCACTAAAAAAAACACCAGGGTGAACAAGCACGCACACACACGTGATAGTCAAGCCAAAACACAGGAACCACCACCACCAGTCTGCTACTTCCTGGCTCCCAACTTCTGCAATAAAAAAAACAAGAAAATAAACCACCAATTAAAAACAATTAAGATAAAAGAAAAAAAAAAGAAGGAGTCAACTTCAATGCAATGCAGGTTGTGGAGCCCCTGCAGAATCCAACGGATTGTTGTGAGGGCACAAATGACGGGCTCACAACACCAGAGCAGCTCCAAATAAAATTAAAATGACAAAATGAATTTAAAATCAATTAAGAAGTAATGATTTTCATGGAAATGCAACTCAGTCTGTGAGTGACAGCAAGTAACGTCTTGTCACAGGAAGACTTTTGTCCAACGTTAACACCAGAACACAAGGGTAGGGCAAAGCAGCAGGCTTTTAGAACAGGGGTGGAGTTGAGGCACCGACGAGATCCTAGATGGGCCGAGCGTGCTTGAATGGCAGCACTTGAGGGGGAAAGAAAGAGATCAGACAAACTTAAAAATAATTTTAGGAGTTACTGGAGGTTTTAACTTTACAACTTTGGCAATCCGCAGTTCGTGCAGGAAAGCCTGCAGACAACAGGCACGGAACAGCTGTCGCTCCAAGCTGCAGCGACCAGCGCAGAGAAGGGGGGGAGGGCGCAAAGCCGTCCGTTCTTAGTTTGCGCTACGTGGCTCGACAGGAACAATATTTCAGAAGGAAATACATCAAGTTTGTGTCACTTAAGCATTTCCTTAGCCCAAAAAACCGTGGAAGAACAGCCTACCCGCTTACGAAGAACGCCGACATGGGATCCAACCACACTTGGGCTGGTTGTGTGGGATCTGCAGCAATTTGTCATTACCAGTCACCTGTGCATGCCTTTTAAATATACACCTGGTAGCCAATCTAATTGGCTGGTACCAGGTGCATCATCAAGTGGATTGCCACAGGTAGGTTTAAGTCAGTAACCATTGGTAACAGTTGGTTTCAGTTGGTAACTGTTGGTAAAAGTTGGTTTTAGTTGGTAACCGTTAGTTTCAGTTGGTAACCATTGGTTTCAGTTGGTAACCGTTGGTTACAGTTGGTAACCGTTGGTAACCGTTGGTTTCAGTTGGTAACCGTTGGTAACAGTTGGTTTTAGTTGGTAACCGTTGGTCTCAGTTGGTAACACTTGGTATCAGTTGGTAACAGTTGGTTTTAGTTGGTAACGGTTGGTCTAAGTCGGTAACCATTGGTAACAGTTGGTTTCAGTTGGTAACTGTTGGTAACAGTTGGTTTTAGTTGGTAACCGTTGGTCTCATTTGGTAACACTTGGTATAAGTTGGTAACGGTTGGTCTAAGTCGGTAACCATTGGTAACAGTTGGTTTCAGTTGGTAACTGTTGGTAACAGTTGGTTTTAGTTGGTAAACAGTGCTTTCAGTTGGTAACCGTTGGTTTTTAGTTGGTAACCGTTGGTTTCAGTTGGTAACCGTTAGTTTCAGTTGGTAACCATTGGTTTCAGTTGGTAACTGTTGGTAGCAGTTGGTTTTAGTTGGTAACGGTTGGTTTAAGTCTGTAACTATTGGTAACAGTTCATTTCAGTTGGTAACAGTTAGTTTCAGTTGGTAACTGTTGGTAACAGTTGGTTTTAGTTGGTAACCGTTGGTCTCATTTGGTAACACTTGGTATAAGTTGGTAACGGTTGGTCTAAGTCGGTAACCATTGGTAACAGTTGGTTTCAGTTGGTAACTGTTGGTAACATTTGGTTTTAGTTGGTAACCGTTGGTTTCAGTTGGTAACACTTGGTTTCAGTTGGTAACAGTTTGTTTTAGTTGGTAACCGTTTGTAACAGTTGGTTTCAGTTGGTAACCGTTGGTTTCAGTTGGTAACACTTGGTTTCAGTTGGTAACAGTTGGTTTAAGTCGGTAACCATTGGTAACAGTTGGTTTCAGTTGGTAACTGTTGGCAACAGTTGGTTTTAGTTGGTAACCGTTAGTTTCAGTTTGTAACCATTGGTTTCAGTTGGTAACCGTTGGTAACAGTTGGTAACCGTTGGTAACAGTTGTTTTAGCTGGTAACAGTTGGTTTTAGTTGGTAACCGTTGGTTTCAGTTGGTAACGGTTGGTCTAAGTTGGTAACGGTTGGTCTAAGTCAGTAACCATTGGTAACAGTTGGTTTCAGTTGGTAACTGTTGGCAACAGTTGGTTTTAGTTGGTAACCGTTAGTTTCAGTTTGTAACCATTGGTTTCAGTTGGTAACCGTTGGTAACAGTTGGTAACCGTTGGTAACAGTTGGTTTTAGCTGGTAACAGTTGGTTTTAGTTGGTAACCGTTGGTTTCAGTTGGTAACGGTTGGTCTAAGTTGGTAACGGTTGGTCTAAGTCGGTAACCATTGGTAACCATTGGTTTCAGTTGGTAACTGTTGGTAACAGTTGGTTTTAGTTGGTAACCGTTGGTTTCAGTTGGTAACACTTGGTTTCAGTTGGTAACAGTTGGTTTTAGTTGGTAACGGTTGGTCTAACTCGGTAACCATTGGTAACAGTTGGTTTCAGTTGGTAACTGTTGGTTTTAGTTGGTAACTGTTGGTTTCAGTTGGTAACACTTGGTTTCAGTTGGTAACCGTTGGTAACCGTTGGTTTCAGTTGGTAACCGTTGGTAACAGTTGGTTTTAGGTAGTAACCGTTGGTCTCAGTTGGTAACACTTGGTATCAGTTGGTAACAGTTGGTTTTAGTTGGTAACGGTTGGTCTAAGTCGGTAACCATTGGTAACAGTTGGTTTCAGTTGGTAACTGTTGGTAACAGTTGGTTTTAGTTGAAAAAAGATAAATCACTAAAAAAAACACCGGGGTGAACAAGCACGCACACACACGTGATAGTCAAGCCAAAACACAGGAACCACCACCACCAGTCTGCTACTTCCTGGCTCCCAACTTCTGCAATAAAAAAAACAAGAAAATAAACCACCAATTAAAACAATTAAGATAAAAGAAAAAAAAAAGAAGGAGTCAACTTCAATGCAATGCAGGTTGTGGAGCCCCTGCAGAATCCAACGGATTGTTGTGAGGGCACAAATGACCGGGCTCCACAACACCAGAGCAGCTCCAAATAGAAATTAAAATGACAAAATGAACTAGATAAATTGCATTTCCTGCGGAAATACGTTTGATTGCAGAATTGCTAAAGGTGGTTGCATTAATTGCTTCATTGCATAACTTTTAGCAGAAGAAGCAGAAGTTTACCTTAAGTTGCAGAAGAAACTGCAGAAATCCGCAATACTGTCAAAAACTGGCAGAAGTTTTACGATCAGCAGAAAAGTTAATGGTTGTAGAAACATCATGACTTGCAGAAGAAATCGCAGATATCAATGAAATTGTCAAGAAATTGCAGAAATTTCTAGGATTGTAGAAAATCTATTTTTGCAGAAAAATCAAATCGCTATTTGCAGAAGAAATTGCAAAAGACCACAATATTGTTAAGAAATGGCAGAAATTCTTCCGATTTCAGAAAATCTAATTTTTGCAAAAAAATCAAATCACTATTTGCAGAAGAAGTTGCAGAAAACAGCAATATTGGCTACACATTGCACAAAAAATATACATTTAAAACACAAGTATACAAAAAAATCAAGGTTAGGTGAAAACCATAAGCATTTCAGTTGTATTGCAGGAGGACTTTAAAGTTGTAGTATGAAAAAACCCTGAAAGCTGCCTAAATTGTGTAAATTAACACAACCTTACCAAAAAGTATCAAGAAGAGATATTTGCAGAATAGTTTACAGACAGTAGAACAGTCCACAAGGAGGAGAACAAGTACATGTTTGAATTTTTTCAAATAAATCACAGTTACATTAGATAACTGAGCAGAACAGCTTTATCTGTATCTTGCCAAAGTTACTGTAACACATGAATAGGCAGGGGGAACTTGAAACTTCTGATTCATAAGTTTGGGGGATCACAAACTGTTGAAACCGTCTCCCTGTGTGTGTGAGGTGGGGGAGGGGAGAGATTAGCACCTGCAGTTGAGCACAATGACTCTGCAGATTTTTGCAGCAACTTGGATTCCTCCGAACAAATGACCGCTGTTCGCCAACCATACGTCCGATCAGAATAATTCTTTCAGTTTTGTAAACCTGAGGCTTAGAAGAATCTAGAAAAATGTTTTTTTATTTGTGTCAAACGTAACATCTTTTTGTGAAACTGTTCTGAAGTGAGAGGAGAAAGACCTTCCTCTCAACTCCTCAAAATCCCATGTTAACGATTGGGAAAACGCGAATTTCACATGCTTCAAACAAATGTCCATGTCTTCAAAACTACTTCAGATATCAAAATGGTTGAACCCTTGTAAGAACCACAAGGCTTTCGACTGTCATTTGTGTAAGTTTCATGTTTCTAGGTTCAAGGGTGATCTCACAATGGCAATCTAAGAACAGTCCACAACAAAAAAAGCGATCGAGCTCCCTACAATGTAAAAGTATAGGCAAAGAGGTGGGAGTTTGTCTCAAACCTGGGGCTCTTGCGAAAAAACTGTTCACCCCATGACTTTGAGGGTGACATTAAACGAAACTAGACAAAAATGCCTACGTTTTGGTGAATAAATCGTGACTCTACGACCAACGGTTCAGGAGTTATCGCAATTTGTTCGGGAAAGTTTTGTCTTCAGAATCCTGCTGGCCACACTCTAGGGGATGACGTCACGCACTCTAGTAACGGCCAGAATCGGCCCAAAAGTCCCAAAATACCTGATTTCAAACACCTGTAGTTCAAAAACTACAAGACATTTCAAAAAGAAAAGTAATACCTGAAGAGCCCCGGCTCAGCTCTCCGTTTTAAAGTTTGAATGGCGTCTCTAGCTCAAAAATTGTAGGAGGAGATACATTTCAAAAACAGTGAAGTTGAAGAACTGTCTCTATTGACTTCAATGTTATTTTAAATTTGAAAAAGTTCAAAAATTTCAAAAACTATAAAAAATTGCAGAATTGTATGAAGATTGCAGAAAAGTCCTCAAATTGCAGAAAAAGTACATGTTTGAATTTTCAGAATGGCATAAAGTATGCAGAAGTTATAACTGCAGAAAGTTTGAAGTTGCAGAAGAGCCTTTTCAATGCATTTCAATGGAAAAATTGCAGAAATTTTGTTGAATTGCAGAAAAACAAAAAGTTGCAGAAGAGATTGCAGAAGAGAGCAATAATGTCCTTAATTTGCTGAACGTTTTGATACTTGAATGGCAGAAATCGGATGAAGTTTGCAGAAGTTATGGATCGCCGAAAAACGTACGGAAGGAAGGAGAAGAAGAAGAAGAAGAAGAACAAGTAAAACTAGATAAATTGCATTTCCTGCGGAAATACGTTTGATTGCAGAATTGCAGAAGGTCGTTGCTTTAATTGCTTCATTGCATAACTTTTAGGAGAATAAGCTAAAATGTTTTAAAAGGAAAAAGGTTGAATAAATTGCTGATGCTTATTTGCATAAATTTAAAGCTGTAAATAAGACCTCAGTAAATTCCATACTAACTAAAACAGCAAAAAAATTGCAAAAAATATGAGCTAAAGGCTAAATTAGCTTGGAAAAACCTTCTTAAATGTGCATTAAACAAAAAACAATCCTCTAGCATAATGCTAAGATATTAGCAAAACTCAAAATTACCTTAAAAACACCAGTAAATGCAAAATTAGCCAAAACAGCTAGCATATTGCTAATACGTTTGCTATAAACCAAATTAGTTTGAGAAACCTAGGTAAATGTCAATTTAGCTAAAAACAGCTAGCATGTTGCTAAAAAAAATAGATAAAATCCAATTAAGCTTTAAAAATTTCAGATGATGTCAAATTAGTCAAAACAGCAGCATAATATGAACATATGTGGGTTCATACCAAATTAGCAGGACAAAAATGGAATAATAGCTAAATGAGTTATAACAGCTAGCATATTGGTAAATATTAGCAGAATCTCAAAGTATGTAATAAATCTTCACTGGTTGTCAAATTAGCTATATGTTGCTATGAGTGAAAGAAGACAAAAGTTTGTAATGGCATTGGGTGTGATTTATTACATAAAGGTGCATGATTCTATTGGTAGAATTTATTAAAAATGTATATACACGTAACTATATAGTGAACTCTCTACAATGTGACTTTTAACGTGTGGGCAAAGTAAATTCTTGCAAAACCATGTTCTAAGTCATCTGTCCATGTAGAATAGTATCCAGGATGTAGTCCACATCAAGAACTGTCTGCTGGCAATGTGCACATAATAAAGTACACACTGACATCAAGGTCAGCCAGACTTATAATGTGAAAGAGTGTAAAACACTCAATGCAGTCACATTTGTAAATCAGTAATGATTTCAACCAAAATTTGTTGCAGTATGATTACTGGAAGTAGACCTCCAACTTAAGGTTCAGCAGACTAACAAAATTGTATTGTTAACTCCCATAATGCATTCCTGCAGTAGATGTGATCATATGTTTATTTGTTTTTTTTTTTTAAAAGCATGAAAAGCTCATGAAGGCTTTAAAATAGAATGGAAAATTCTCGATGTACTGCGTGACATGTAATTAAGTGTAAAATGTTGAAAGAAATGCAAAAATGTGTCTATAAATCTTGTTTAAATGATGAATATGAGCAAAGGTGAATGAATCTATCAGATATATACATTGTGAGAGTTCATTGTGAATCAGGAAGACATCAAAGGCTCTGACAGGCAGGTGTTTACAAACATTGATTAACGCAGGTGCAGCTCGTTAACTGATCACCTACTGAGCAGGATCTGTGAGCAGAGTACAGAATCAATGCATTTCAATGAGGGTTACTACCTCCAAACAAATGTTCATATCTTCAAAAGTCTTTTACTTATCAAAAATGTTGAACCCTTGTGAGAACCACAAGGCTTGAGGTCATAATGTGTGAAAGTTTCATGTTTGTAAGTTCAATCATGTTCTCAAAATGGCAAGTTAAAAACATCATAGGGTTTCAGACGAAGTGTAAAATTTAATATGGCTGGGTATAGGGCAGATGAGGCAACTTCATGTCATTCTAGGCAATATAGGGGCAAAAGTATTTGCACTATAGGTTTGAGAGTTATATTTTATGAATCTAGAGGAATTTTCCTGCATTTTGCTGAAAAAATGATGACTCTGTGACTAACGGTGGCTGAGTTACAGCAGTTTATCAGAATTTTTTTTTTCTTGGAAGAAAAGTCCTTCTCACTCTAGGTGATGACGTTATCCACTCTAGATTCTTCATAAAACTGAAAAAAATCCTAAACTGCCTGATTTCAAACAGCTGTAGTTCAAAAACTATAAGACTTATCCAAAAGAAAAGTAATACCTGAAGAGCCCCGGCTCCCCTCTAAGTTTTGAAGTTTGAATGGCGTTTCTAGCTGAAAAATTGTAGGAGGAGATACATTTCAAAAACAGTGAAAAAAGTTTTGAGAAAAGCAGACTTCTCATTGACTTCCATTATATTTTATTTTTAAACAACTTCAATTATTTTAAAAACTATAAATAATTGCAAAATTATTTGAAAACCGCTAAAAAGTCCACAAATAGCTGAAGGAATGCATGCTTAAATTTTTAAGATAGCATAAAGAATGCAGAAGTTACAAATGCAGAAAGTTTGGAGCTCAAAAAAAGCCTTCTCCATTCATTTCTATGGCAAAATTTGCATAATTTGCATAAAAAACCATAAGATGCAGAATACATTTTTAAAGAGAGCAATAATGTCCTTAACAAGCTGAACATTTTGATACTTGAATGGCAGAAATTGCATGAAGTATGCAGGAGATATGGATCGCCGAAAAACGTACGGAAGAATAATAAGAAGAAAAATAATAAAACAGAAGAACAATCAAACTAACTAGATAAATTGCATTTCCTGCGGAAATACGTTTGATTGCAGAATTGCTAAAGGTGGTTGCATTAATTGCATAACTTTTAGCAGAAGAAGCTGAAGTTTACCATAAGTTGCAGAAGAAACTGCAGAAATCTGCAATACTGTCAAAACTGGCAGAAGTTTTACGATCAGTAGAAAAGTTAATGGTTGCAGAAACATCATGACTTGCAGAAGAAATCGCAGATATCAATAAAATGTCAAGAAATTGCAGAAATTTCTTGGATGGCAGAAAATCTATTTTTGCAGAAAAATTAAATCACTATTTGCAGAAGAAGATGCAAAAGACAGCAACATTTTTAAGAAATTGGCAGAAATTACTTGGATTGCAGAAAATCTATATTTTGCAGAAAAATCAAATAAATATTTGCAGAAAAAGTTGCAGAAAACAGCAATATTGGCTACACATTGCACAAAAAATATACATTTAAAACAAAAGTATACAGAGAAAATCAAGGTTAGGTAAAAAAAAACATTAGCATTTAGTTATATTGCAGAAGGATTTAAAAAACTGCAGTGTGAAAAAAAACCCTGAAAACTACCTAAAAATTATGTACTCTAACACAGACTTACCAAAAAGTATCAAGAAGAGATATTTTCAGAATAGTTTACAGACAGCAGAACAGTCCACAAAGAGCAGAGCAAGTACATGTTTGAATTTTTCAAATAAATCACAGTTACATTAGATAACTGAGCAGAACAGCTTTATCAGTATCTTGTCAAAGTTACTGTAACACAAAACAGGCAGGGGGAACTTGAAACTTCTGATTCTTAAGTTTGGGGGATCACAAACTGTTGAAACCGTCTCCCTGTGTGTGTGAGGTGGGGGAGGGGAGAGATTAGCACCTGCAGTTGAGCACAATGACTCTGCAGATTTTTGCAGCAACTTGGATTCCTCCGAACAAATGACCGCTGTTCGCCAACCATACGTCCGATCAGAATAATTCTTTCAGTTTTGTAAACCTGAGGCTTAGAAGAATCTAGAAATATGTGTTTTATTTGTGTCAAACGTAACATCTTTTTGTGAAACTGTTCTGAAGTGAGAGGAGAAAGACCTTCCTCTCAACTCCTCAAAATCCCATGTTAACGATTGGGAAAACGCCAATTTCACATGCTTCAAACAAATGTCCATGTCTTCAAAACTACTTCAGATATCAAAATGGTTGAACCCTTGTAAGAACCACAAGGCTTTCGACTGTCATTTGTGTAAGTTTCATATTTCTAGGTTCAAGGGTGATCTCACAATGGCAATCTAAAAACAGTCCACAACAAAAAAGCGATCGAGCTCCCTACAATGTAAAAGTATAGGGGAAGAGGTGGGAGTTTGTCTCAAACCTGGGGCTCTTGCGAAAAACTGTTCACCCTATGACTTTGAGGGTGATATTAAACGAATCGAGACAAAAATGCCTACGTTTTGGTGAATAAATTGTGACTCTACGACCAACGGTTCAGGAGTTATCGCAATTTGTTCGGGAACGTTTTGTCTTCAGAATCCCGCTGGCCACACTCTAGGGGATGACGTCACACACTCTAACAACGGCCAGAATCGGCCCAAAAGTCCCAAAATACCTGATTTCAAACACTGTAGTTCAAAAACTACAAGACGTATTCAAAGAAAAGTAATACCTGAAGAGCCCGCGGCTCAGCTCTCAGTTTTAAAGTTTGAACGGCGTCTCTAGCCCAAAAATTGTAGGAGGAGATACATTTCAAAAACAGGAAGTTGAAGCACTGTCTCCATTGACTTCAATGTTATTTTAAAATTGAAAAAGTTCAAAAATTTCAAAAACTATAAAAATTTGCAGAATTGTATGAAGATTGCAGAAAAGTTCTAAAATTGCAGAAAAAGTACATGTTTGAATTTTCAGAATAGCATAAGGTATGCAGAAGTTATGACTGCAGAAAGTTTGAAGTTGCAGAAAAGCCTTTTCAATGCATTTCAATGGACAAATTGCAGAAATTTGTTGAATTGCAGAAAAACAAAAAGTTGCAGAAGAGATTGCAGAAGAGAGCAATAATGTCCTTAATTTGCTGAACGTTTTGATACTTGAATGGCAGAAATCGGATGAAGTTTGCAGAAGTTATGGATCGCTGAAAAACGTACGGAAAAAAGAAAATAAGAAGAAGAAAAATAACTAGATAAATTGCATTTCCTGCGGAAATACGTTTGATTGCAGAATTGCTAAAGGTGGTTGCATCAATTGCTTCATTGCATAACTTTTAGCAGAAGAAGCTGAAGTTTACCATAAGTTGCAGAAGAAACTGCAGAAATCTGAAAACTGTCAAAAACTGGCAGAACTTTTTTGGTCAGCAGAAAAGTTAATGGTTGCAGAAACATCATGACTTGCAGAAGAAATCGCAGATATCAATCATATTGTCAAGAAATTGCAGAAATTTCTTGGATTGTAGAAAATCTATTTTTGCAGAAAAATTAAATCACTATTTGCAGAAGAAATTGCAGAAGACAGCAATATTGTGAAGAAATGGCAGAAATTTCTCGGATTTCAGAAAATCTAATTTTTGCAGAAAAATCAAATCACTATTTGCAGAAGAAGTTGCAGAAAACAGCAATATTGGCTACACATTGCTCAAAAATAAAAATTTAAAACACAAAGTATACAGAAAAATCAAGGTTAGGCGAAAACCATAAACATTTCAGTTGTATTGCAGGAGGACTTTAAAGTTGTAGTATGAAAAAACCCTGAAAGCTGCCTAAAATTGTGTAAATTAACACAACCTTACCAAAAAGTATCAAGAAGAGATATTTTCAGAATAGTTTACAGACAGCAGAACAGTCCACAAGGAGAGAACAAGTACATGTTTGAATTTTTTCAAATAAATCACAGTTACATTAGATAACTGTGCAGAAGCTTTATCTGTATCTTGCCAAAGTTACTGTAACACAAGAATAGGCAGGGGAACTTGAAACTTCTGATTCTTAAGTTTGGGGGATCACAAACTGTTGAAACCGTCTCCCTGTGTGTGTGAGGTGGGGGAGGGGAGAGATTAGCACCTGCAGTTGAGCACAATGACTCTGCAGATTTTTGCAGCAACTTGGATTCCTCTCCGAACAATGACCTGTTCGCCAACCATACGTCCGATCAGAATAATTCTTTCAGTTTTGTAAACCTGAGGCTTAGAAGAATCTAGAAATATGTGTTTTATTTGTGTCAAACGTAACATCTTTTTGTGAAACTGTTCTGAAGTGAGAGGAGAAAGACCTTCCTCTCAACTCCTCAAAATCCCATGTTAACGAATGGGATAACGCCAATTTCACATGCTTCAAACAAATGTCCATGTCTTCAAAACTACTTCAGATATCAAAATGGTTGAACCCTTGTAAGAACCACAAGGCTTTCGACTGTCATTTGTGTAAGTTTCATATTTCTAGGTTTCAAGGGTGATCTCACAATGGCAATCTAAAAACAGTCCACAACAAAAAAGCGATCGAGCTCCCTACAATGTAAAAGTATAGGGGAAGAGGTGGGAGTTTGTCTCAAACCTGGGGCTCTTGCGAAAAAACTGTTCACCCCATGACTTTGAGGGTGATATTAACCCTCCGGTCGTGTTCGCATTCAGCCCCCTACTTTAGTGTTCCCGGTCAAAATTGACCGGTCTGTTTTTAACTGCTCTTAAATTAGCACACAAAAAAAATTTCACCCACCAATTTTTTTATTAAACATTCTTTAGTTGAGAAAACATTTAAAAGTAGTGTCTAACAACAATTTGTAGATGTAAACATTAAATAAACATCAGTGAAAATACAATTGGGCACTGAAAATGAACTACAAAATGAACATATAATACAAAAAATAAATGGAAAACCAAACACCAAACTCAACAGGGTGGGGGTGTGTGTGTGTGTGTGGGGGTGTGTTTGTGTGTGTATTCATGCACATGAGTGGCATGTGACACTCAGGTCAGAGTGGGCCTTGCAAACATAAGCATTACATTTGCAGCATGTCAGGCTCGTTTTGATGTCTCTAGGGGCACAGAGGCCACAACGCTTCCTTTTCTGGCAATGTCCTTGTTGGGGGAGAGCAGCCAGGGCAGCGGCTGGGGCTGGAGTGCGCATGCTCCTAACCAGACTGGCAGAGGCTGGTGTGCGGGGAATGTGCTGCCGTCGCTGTATAAGAGGAGTCACCAAAGCATTCCCCAGGTCTGCGAGGAAAAGTCTCCTCTTGAAACTTTTTCCCTGATTCCAGGTTG
The DNA here is from genome assembly GCA_003999625.1 of Oryzias javanicus. Taxonomy (NCBI): domain Eukaryota; kingdom Metazoa; phylum Chordata; class Actinopteri; order Beloniformes; family Adrianichthyidae; genus Oryzias; species Oryzias javanicus. Next base: position 18,944,478 of record CM012446.1, on the reverse strand, counting down.
GGTCGATTGCTGTCCACACCACATACGCGTTGAAAGCTGACACATCCAGGATGTTGTGGAACAGTGCCACAGGCCAGCGAGCCGTCATCCGCTTACAGGTGTATGTACCAGTAAGCTTATCAAGGCAGTCAACGCGTCCCTTATTCTTGTTGTAGTCCTGGATCATCAGGGGCTTCCTGACCAGAGCAAGTGTCCACTTTTGGACTGAAATGTTTCCTCAGGTGCCTGTTCTTCAGGTGCCTCTCCCTCTCCATCTGTTGACTGGTCAGTCTCCTCAGAGTCTGGTTCAAAATCTGTGATGTCTTCCAATTCCGAGACATCCTCCTCTATCTCTGGTTCAATTTCAGTGCCCTCTTCATCATGCCCAAGAATCTGGAGCAGAACCTCTTCCACAGAAAAACGCTTCAGTCGTCTACTCATTGTGCTCAGAGTAAAAGGAATCCAAGGCAAAAATCGAGCTATATATAGTATGGGTTGTATAAAAATGATACATTGATTAGTCTGGAAGGTGTGGTTCACGTGTGATAGGTACAGAGCGTGGAAAGAAATGGGTTCACATAATAGACACCTGTCTAGTCTGTGTAAACATATGATAACATTTATCATTAGGAAGTTGGTTCACGTGAGAGGATCGGCACATAAGCAGAAAGACATGTGTACCACAAAAGACATTGTGCGTGTGTGTGTGTGTGGGGGGGGGGTGTGAGTGAGCTGGGGCAGTGTGTATGGGGATGTTTTCTGTATGTTGAATGAATTTACTCTGGATACCCATTCATTTCCTATGACGGTCATTTTGACCGGGAACACCACAGGTGTAACAAGGTGATTAAAACACTCAAAAATTGAATGAAATAGGTAATCATCACTTTTATATGTTCAAGTACACAGTGTGAAGGATATCATAAGGTCTTGAGGTAATCAGATGTAAACATAATATTTATGAGTATTATAAGTTGTAAAACGGTCAGATTTGACCCGAAACGACAGGAGGGTTAAACGAATCGAGACAAAAATTCCTACGTTTTGGTGAATAAATTGTGACTCTACGACCAACGGTTCAGGAGTTATCGCAATTTGTTCGGGAAAGTTTTGTCTTCAGAATCCCGCTGGCCACGCTCTAGGCGATGACGTCACACACTCTAACAACGGCCAGAATCGGCCCAAAAGTCCCAAAATACCTGATTTCAAACACCTGTAGTTCAAAAACTACAAGACGTATTCAAAAGAAAAGTAATACCTGAAGAGCCCGGCTCAGCTCTCAGTTTTAAAAGTTTGAACGGCGTCTCTAGCCCAAAATTGTAGGAGGAGATACATTTCAAAACAAGGGAAGTTGAAGCACTGTCTCCATTGATTTGAAAAAGTTCAAAAATTTCAAAAAACTATAAAAATTTGCAGAATTGTATGAAGATTGCAGAAAAGTTCTAAAATTGCAGAAAAAGTACATGTTTGAATTTTCAGAATAGCATAAGGTATGCAGAAGTTATGACTGCAGAAAGTTTGAAGTTGCAGAAAAGCCTTTTCAATGCATTTCATGGGACAAATTGCAGAAATTTTGTTGAATTGCAGAAAAACAAAAAAGTTGCAGAAGAGATTGCAGAAGAGAGCAATATGTCCTTAATTTGCTGAACGTTTTGATACTTGAATGGCAGAAATCGGATGAAGTTTGCAGAAGTTATGGATCGCTGAAAAACGTACGGAAAAAGAAAATAAGAAGAAGAAAAATAACTAGATAAATTGCATTTCCTGCGGAAATACGTTTGATTGCAGAATTGCTAAAGGTGGTTGCATCAATTGCTTCATTGCATAACTTTAGCAGAAGAAGCTGAAGTTTACCATAAGTTGCAGAAGAAACTGCAGAAATCTGAAAACTGTCAAAAACTGGCAGAACTTTTTTTGGTCAGCAGAAAAGTTAATGGTTGCAGAAACATCATGACTTGCAGAAGAAATCGCAGATATCAATCATATTGTCAAGAAATTGCAGAAATTTCTTGATTGTAGAAAATCTATTTTTGCAGAAAAATAAATCACTATTTGCAGAAGAAATTGCAGAAGACAGCAATATTGTGAAGAAATGGCAGAAATTTCTCGGATTTCAGAAAATCTCTAATTTTTGCAGAAAAATCAAATCACTATTTGCAGAAGAAGTTGCAGAAAACAGCAATATTGGCTACACATTGCTCAAAAATAAAAATTTAAAACACAAAGTATACAGAAAAATCAAGGGGTTAGGCGAAAACCATAAACATTTTCAGTTGTATTGGCAGGAGGACTTTAAAGTGGTAAGTATGAAAAAACCCTGAAAGCTGCCTAAAATTGTGTAAATTAACACACATACCTTACCAAAAAGTATCAAGAAAGAGATATTTTCAGAATAGTTTACAGACAGCAGAACAGTCCACAAGGAGGAGAACAAGTACATGTTGAATTTTTTCAAATAAATCACAGTTACATTAGATAACTGTGCAGAACAGCTTTATCTGTATCTTGCCAAAGTTACTGTAACACAAGAATAGGCAGGGGGAACTTGAAACTTCTGATTCTTAAGTTTGGGGGATCACAAACTGTTGAAACCGTCTCCCTGTGTGTTGAGGGGGGGAGGGGAGAGATTAGCACCTGCAGTTGAGCACAATGACTCTGCAAGAATTTTTGCAGCAACTTGGATTCCTCCGACAAATGACCGCTGTTCGCCAACCATACGTCCGATCAGAATAATTCTTTCAGTTTTTTGTAAACCTGAGGCTATAGAAGAATCTAGAAATATGTGTTTTATTTGTGTCAAACGTAACATCTTTTTGTGAAACTGTTCTGAAGTGAGAGGAGAAAGACCTCCTCTCAACTCCTCAAAATCCCATGTTAACGAATGGGATAACGCCAATTTCACATGCTTCAAACAAATTCCCATGTCTTCAAAAACTACTTCAGATATCAAAATGGTGTTGTAAACCTTGTAAGAACCACAAGGTTTCGACTGTCATTTGTGTAAGTTTCATATATTTCTAGGTTCAAGGGTGATCTCACAATGGCAATCTAAAAAAGTATCCACAACAAAAAAAGCGATCGAGCTCCCTACAATGTAAAAGTATAGGGGACGAGGTGGGAGTTTGTCTCAAACCTGGCTCTTGCGAAAAAACTGTTCACCATGACTTTGAGGGTGATATTAAACGAATCGAGACAAAAATTCCTACGTTTTGGTGAATAAATTGTGACTCTACGACCAACGTCAGGAGTTATCGCAATTTGTTCGGGGAAAGTTTTGTCTTCAGAATCCCGCTGGCCAGCTCTAGGCGATGACGTCACACACTCTAACACACGGCCAGAATCGGCCCAAAAGTCCCAAAATACCTGATTCAACACCTGTAGTTCAAAAACTACAAGACGTATTCAAAAGAAAAGTAATACCTGAAGAGCCCCGGCTCAGCTCTCAGTTTTTAAAGTTTTGAACGGCGTCTCTAGCCCAAAAATTGTAGGAGGAGATACATTTCAAAAACAGGGAAGTTGAAGCAACTGTCTCTCATTGACTTCAATGTTATTTTTAAATTTGAAAAAGTTTCAAAAAAATTTCAAAAACTATAAAAAATTTGCAGAATTGTATGAGATTGCAGAAAAGTTCTAAAATGCAGAAAAAGTACATGTTTAGATTTTCAGAATAGCATAAGGTATGCAGAAGTTATGAACTGCAGAAAGTTTGAAGTTGCAGAAAGAAAAGCCTTTTTCAATGCATTTCAATGGGACAAATTGCAGAATAATTTTGTTTAATTGCTGGAAAATTAAACAAAAGTTCAGAAAGATCGCAGAGAGGGCAGATAATCGTCCTTGAATTTGAATGAACGAGTTGTTTGATACTTGAATGGCAGAAATCGGCATTGAGTTTGCAGAAGTTA
>CM012446.1:18701374-18940497 GCA_003999625.1 Oryzias javanicus | reverse complement strand
CTACGAGGAGAAGCGCGCCAAAGATGCGGCGGAATAATAATAATAATAAACTATAATAATTTGTACAACAACATATCTGATTGCTTTCAGCAATCAGACAACTAGATTTGCAATTCCTATAAAGAAATTGCGTCTGATTGCTGGAAAGCAATACTGTATTAAGCAATTTTAAAGCTGTTACTTCAAAAGCCAAAAATACCCACTTTATATATGTACGCATATGTCAGTTTTTCCCCAGCTCTAGAGAAATTGCCTTTCAAACTTTCATCAGACCACCAACTAGATGACGCCAAAGATTTTAAAAACAAAATCAGTGACCAAGTTATTAAAGTGTTTTTTTTCTTTTATTCTCCTGTAGTTTCAGACAACTTAAGCTTGCTGCATTAACACTGTTCACAGAAACCTAAAGCAAATTCTTAAACTTGAAAAAAAATTGTTTATTCATCAGAGACCAAGCTTCTGCAAAGATTCGTCAAAGTACGTGACAAAGGAGTCAAATAGTGTTTGCGAAAAAAATCGTAAATTGCGAAAAAGCCTTTAAACAATAGAGATAGCAAATTAATATAAAATAGTATTTTCGTATTCAATGAATCCCAAAGGAGTGAAAAGTAGTGCTTAAAACAAATGCACTTGGGAGAATAAGGCCTTTACACTTTAGTAATCCAACTGACCACCTGGTGGGCGCAATAGAGTCAAAATTGATAGGGAATTTAAAGATGGTGTGAAGTATCTACATACAAAGTTCATACCAGTTGATCAACTATTTTTCAAGATAATAGGGATTTTAAATTCGTCTCATGTACTTAGATAGGAGAACAAATATATTTAAAATTCATATAAAATACCGTCACTTCAAATGGTAACGAAATTTTCGACCAAACATCTCTATGGACAGCTTAACAACAACTACAAGTGGTTGCATGTTTATCTCTGTAATTTATTTAAAAGATACAGGAACCATCCAAAGTTAGCTTATCCTTCTTAAGTCACCACTAGGTGGCGCAGCACAGCCCTTTTTCTAGTATGTTATACGAGTCCCCTCCTGCTACCTATGCGTTGATTTTATGCAGCTAGGTTGAGCGGTTTTGAGATAGAGGCTTAAACACCATTTCCTAAATTATAGCGCACCTATAGGAAATTTTTCAAAAACTTTCGTACTTCTTTATCATGTAGGATGAAGTTATGTTTCAAAATTTGTGAAGTTTTGACATCTTTTGTAGGATTTAGAGCATGTTAAAAATCAGTGACCACACCCACCTCATTAGCATTAACGTTTTTTTCGAAAACGGTAAGGAATATCGTCGATTGAGTGATGCCATTGGAGTTCGGGGTAGTCTAAATAGGGTGTGTACCAATTTTTTGTCGAGTTTGATGAAACTTTGTTGAATAGGGAGCCAAAAACGTGTTTTACGAAAAATCGCAAATAGCAAAAAATCTAGACCAACAGAATTCCATGGTCCCATTTTGAAAAATGTTCATTAGCATCCAAGGAACACACAGAAAAAGAAAGTACAAATTTCTGACTTACGGTATTCGAGATAGAGGCCAAAAACAAACTGCTTACTAAAACGATCACCTGGTGGCGCTATAGAGCAGCATTGAGCTGCAATTTTAATAGAACGTGTAGTTTACTATACCCTATGATATTGGAAAGTTTCATGAAATTATCTTTAGTATTTCTGAAGATATAAGCATTTAAAGTTGCTCTCAAATGTTAAGTCAATGGGAAAAATAATTCATAAAAAATATTAATATAAAATCATTCATAATTCTGACCGATACAAAAGTAATAGCACCATTCTCCCAATTGAGCTTTACAAACTACTTTTGAAAGCATTTTGATATCTTTAAAACTGTAGGAGGAGTAGCGATCCAAAAAAAGGGACGGAATAAAATATAATAAACTAGATTTGCAATTCCCTGAAGAAATTGCGTCTGATTGCTGAAAGCAACACCGATCTAAAACATTGTTCACAAAGAAGGATTTAGAGCATGTTAAAATCTGTGACCACATCCACCTCTATTAAAATTACGATTATTTCAAAAACAGAAGGACTTTGGCCAATTGAGTGGTACCATTGAATTCGGGGTAGTCTAAATAGGGTATGTACCAATTTTTGTCAAGTTTGAAGAAACTATGTTGAATAGGAGCAAAAAATGTGTTTTAAGAAAAAATGCAAATAGCGAAAAATCTAGCAAGACGGAAGTCCATGGTTCCCTTTGAAAAAACGTCCATTAGCATCTAAGGAACACACAAGAAAAGAAAAGCACAAAATTCTGATTTACGGTATAAGAGATAGGGGCCAAAAACAAATGTGTTTTTCAAACCGACCGCCTGGTGGCGCTATAGAGGAGCATTGACCTGTAATTTTAATAGAACTTAGTTTACTGTACCCTATGATATTGGAAAGTTTCATGAAATTATCTTAGTATTTTTAGGATATCAGCATTTAAAGTTGCTCTCAATGCAACTGTGTGCCATGGTTTTTTATTTCCACTAGATGGCAGCATTGCTCTTTCAAAGAATCCTTGGACTCTCAACAGGGATTTCAAGTTTGTCCCATGTATAGGAGGAAAAATATTTAAAAATTCATATTAAATCAACTGTAAACCCAAATGGTACGAGATTTTAAACCAAACATCTCCTTGATCAGCTTAACAAACTACAGTTGTGTGGATGTTGATATCTGCAATTATCTACAAGATACGAGGACTCATCCAAAGTTAGCTTATCCTTCTTAAATCATCACTAGGTGGCGCAGCAATACTGTATTTCTAGTATGTTATACAACACACCTCTTACAACTATATGTTAAATTTATTAAGCTAGGTAAGTAGTTTTTGAAGATAGAGCCTTAAACACAATTGCCTTAATTATAGCGCCACCTATTGAATAATTTCTACAATATTTTAGGTGATGTTTATCAATGTAGGATGAAGTTACATTTCAATATTGTTAAGTTTGTCAATCTTTGTAGGATCTAGAGCATGTTAAATCTTGGACCACACCCACCTCATTAACATTACGATTATGACGAAAACGGTAAGGAATTTCTCAATTGAGTGGTACATTGAATTTGGGGTAGTCCAATATCTATGTACTTAATTTTTGTCAAGTTTGAAGAAACTATGTTGAAAAGGGAGCAAAAATGTGTTTTCCAAAAAAATGCAAATAGCGAAAAATCTAGTTAGACAGAAGTCCATGTCCCAGTTGAAAAACAACCATTAGCATCCAAGGAACACACAGGAAAAAAAGCACAAATTCTGATTTACGGTATTAGAGATAGAGGCCAAAAACTAATGTGTTTTTCAAACGACCGCCTGTGGCGCTATAGAGGAGCATTGACCTGTAATTTTAATAGAACTTGTAGTTTACTGTACCCTATGATATTGAAAGTTTCATGAAATTATCTTTAGTTTTTTTAAGATATCAGCATTTAAAAATGCTCACAATGCTAATATGTGTGCCATATTTTTTTTAATTCCAATAACGGCAGCATTGCTCTTCTGCAGAATCCTAAGATTTAAAAAAAAATCAATAAAATCAACGATAAGTACCAAATGGATGAAATTTTAGACTTAACATCTCCTTTGTTAGCTTAAGAACAAACAACGTAAGTGTTGTACGTTGATTGTCTGATGTTAAAAATCTGTTACCCACACCCACTCATTAGCTTTACGATTATTTTCAGAAAAACGTTAAAGAATTTGGCCAATTGAGTGGTACCATGAATTCGGGGTAAGTCTAAATAGGGTATATTACCAATTTTTGTCGAGTTTAGTGAAACTGTGTTGAATAGGGAGCAAAAATCGGTGTTTACGAAAATCGCAAATTGCGAAAATCTAGTTAGAACGGAAGTCCATGGTCAATTGTGAAAACGTTCATTAGCATCCAAGGAAACACACAGAAAAAGAAAGCACAAAATTCGACTTACGGTATTCGAGATAGAGGCCAAAAACGAATTGTCTTACTAAACGACCGCCTGGTGGCGCTATAGAGTACCGATTGAGCTAACATATTTAATATTACGTGTAGTTGTACTATAGGCTACAATATTGGAAAGTTTCATGAGTTTATTCTTTAGTACTTTTAAGATATAAGCATTTAAAGTTGCTCCTCAATGTTAAGTCAATGGGAAAAATAATTCATAAAAATATTAATATAAAATCATTCTATAATTCTGAACCATGACCAAAAGTATATGCACATTCTGCCAATTGAGCTTTACAAACTACTTTTGAAAGCATTTTGATATTTTAAAACTGTAGGAGGAGTAGCGATCCCAAAAAAGGGGACGGAATAAAATATAATAATAATAAGAAAGAATAATAAAATATAATAAGAGAAGGTGGATAACATACCCTGATTGCTTTCAGCAATCAGACAACTAGATTGTTGCAATTCCCTGAAAGAAATTGCGTCTGGATTGCTTGAAACAAGACCGATCCTGAAATATCCTCGTAGCTGCAAGCGTTAACCTTCCGCTCTCCTTCGCTTGTTTACATTAAAAGTGGGGTCATCTGGACACCACAGGGACAGTGCGCTGAACTTTTTTTTTTCACTGATTTTCGAGTGTTCACTAATGTCCATGACGAGACGTAAAAACCTGTCCCACTTTCGTCCACATTTGTCATGGAGAAATCGCATAACAATATGTGGTTGGAGCATCTGGACCCCAAGGAGAGCGGAAGGGTTAAAGACCTTCCTTACGCCGCACGCACCAAGTTTCGTGCGCAGTAGGTCAAGGACTTTTGGAGATATTAGAGGAAACGTCAGGAATTGGCAGTAGCGGCCACTATGGGAGCACCGTCATGAAGTATTTGCTCTTACTCATCTTCATTTGTGGAAGAAGTCTTGTAAGTTTGGTGAAGGTTTGTGAAACTGTCAAAAGAGCTGCGAGCATTGTAAACATTACAACCTCAGCCTGTCTAATTTGCATGACGTGTTCGTCAAAAACCGTACGGAACTATGGAAAACGGATATTGCCATTGGATTTGTGGTAGCCAAATAGGGTATGTGTAGAAAATTGTAAAGATAAGACAAAGCATGTGACAAAGGGAGTCAAAAAAGTGTTTGCAAAAAATCGTAAAATTAAGAAAAACTCTAACACAATAGAGATTGCAAATGAATATAAACTATTATTTTACTATCCAATGAATCATATAGGAGTAATAAAGTAGTGCTTACGACTAATGCACTTGGAGAATAAGGCCATATACCTTAGTTTTTAAACTGACCACCTGGTGCGCAATAGAGCCAAATTAATTGAGCATTTAAAGATTGGTCTGAAGTATCTACTACAAAGTTTCATACCAGTGATCAACTACTTTTCAAGATAATAGGGATTTAAAGTTTGTCCCATGTAATTTGATAGGGGGAAAAAATATTTTTAAAAATTCATATAAAATCAACCATAAACCCAAATGGTACGAAGTTTGAAACCAAACATATCCTTGATAAACTTAACAAAATACAAGTGGTTGCATGTTGGAACCTGCAATTATTTGGAAGATAACAGGACCCATCCAAAGTTAGCTTATCCTTCTTAAGTCACCACCAGGTGGTGCAGCAGAGCCCTTTTTCTAGTATGTTATACAAGTCTCCTCCTACAACATATGCGTTGAATTTATGTAGCTAGGTTGAGCAGTTTTGAGATAGAGGCTTAACACAATTGTCTAATTATAGCGCCACCTATTGGAATATTTTCATGAAACTTTCATACTTCTTCATCACTGTAGGATGTAGTTATATTACAAAATTTGTAAAGTTCTGACAATCCTTACAGGATTTACAGCATGTTAAAATCAAGGACCACACCACCTCATTAGCATTACAATTATTTCGATTAACAGTAAGGAATATCGCAAGTTGAGTGCCATTGAATTTGGGGTAGTCTAAATAGGGTATGTACCAAATTTCGTAACATTTAGTGAAACTATGTTGAATAGGGAGCCAAAAACGTGTTTTACGAAAAATCGCAAATTGCGAAAAATCTAAGTAGACGGAAGTGGCGGTCCTTGAGGCAAAAATTTTCTAGCATCTAAGGAACCCATGAGACAAGAAAGAAAATTTTTCGTCACACGGTGTGCGAACGCTAGCCCAAAACGCGTTTTGTACTACTACTTGACCACCTGGTGGCGCTATTGAGACAAAATTCTTCTAACATATAGAGAATCTCATGACCTTATACTTCAGAAAGTCTTGTACAAATATCTCTAGTACTTTTGAGTTATAAGCTTTCAAAAGTGCTTCCCATTGACTTCCATTCAAAAAAAAAGCTCATAAAAAATATTAATATAAAATCATTCATTAACTCCAATCACTACAAAAAGTAATAGCACTCTGCTCCAATGGAGCTTTACAAACTACTTTTGAAATCATTTTAATATCTTCAAAACTCTAGGACTAGAAGCATTTTAAAAAAGTGACGGAATAAAATAGAATAAGAAAAAGAATAAAATATAATAAAGAATGTGGATAACATACTCTGATTGCTTTCAGCAATCAGACAATAATAAGAAAAAGAATAATAAAATATAATAAAGAAGGTGGATAACATACTCTGATTGCTTTCAGCAATCAGACAATAATAATAATAAAATATAATAAAGAATTAGGATAACATACTCTGATTGCTTTCAGCAATCAGACAAAAGAATAATAAAATACTAGATTTGCAATTCCCTGAAGAAATTGCGTCTGATTGCTTGAAAGCAACACGATCTAAAACATTGTTCACAAGAAAGGAATAGAGCATGTTAAAAGTCTGTGACCACACCACCTCATTAACATTACAATTATTTCGAAAACGGTAAGGACTTTGACCAATTGATTGGTACCATTAAATTCGGGGTAGTCTTTAATAGGGTATGTACAATTTTTTTGTCAAGTTTTGAAGAAACTATGTCGAATAGGGAGCAAAAATGTGTTTTACGAAAAATTGCAAATAGCGAAAAATCTAGTTTAGACAGAAGTCCATGTCCCATTTGAAAAACGTCCATTATCATCTAAGGAACACACAGAAAAGAAAGCACAAAATTCTGATTTACGGTATTAGAGATAGAGGCAAAAACAATGTGTTTTCAAACGACCGCCTGGTGGCGCTATAGAGGAGCATTGACCTGTAATTTTTAATAGAACTTGTAGTTTACTGTACCCTATGATATTGGAAAGTTTCAATGAATTTATCTTAGTATTTTTTTAGGATATCAGCATTTAAAGTTGCTCTCAATGCAAACTGTGTGTCATGGTTTTTTATTTCCACTAGATGGCAGCATTGCTCTTTCAAAGAATCCTGTGGACTCTCAACAGGGATTTCAAGTTTGTCCCATGTATAGGAGGAAAAATATTTTTTAAAAATTCATATTAAATCAACTGTAACCCCAAATGGTACAAGATTTTAAACCAAACATCTCCTTGATCAGCTTAACAAACTACAGTTGGTTGGATGTTGATATCTGCAATTATCTACAAGATACGAGGATCATCCAAAGTTAGCTTATCCTTCTTAAGTCATCACTAGGTGGCGCAGCAATGCTGTATTTCTAGTATGTTATACAACACACCTCTTACAACCTATATGTTAAATTTTATTTAGCTAGGTTAAGTAGTTTTTTGAGATAGAGCTGAAACACAATTGCTTAATTATAGCGCACCTATTGGAATTTCTACAATATTTTAGGTGAGTGTATCAATGTAGAGAAGTTACATTTTCAATATTTGTTAAGTTTTGTCAATCTTGGTAGGATCTGGAAGCATGTTAAAATCTTGGACCACACCCACCTCATTAACATTACGATTATGACGAAAACGTAAGGAATTTCTCCAATTGAATGGTACCATTGAATTTGGGGTAGTCCAAAATTCTATGTTACCAATTTTGTTTCAAGTTTGAAGAAACTATGATGAAAAGGAGCAAAAATGTTGTTTTCAAAAAAAAGCAAATAGCGAAAAATCTAGTTAGACAGAAGTCCATGGTCCCAGTTGAAAAACAACCATTAGCATCCAAGGAACACACAGGAAAAAAGCACAAAATTCTGATTTACGGTATTAGAGATAGAGGCCAAAAACTAATTGTTTTTCAAACGACCCGCTGGTGGCGCTATAGAGAGCATTGACCTGTAATTTTAATAGAACTTGTAGTTTACTGTACCCTATGATATTGGAAAGTTTCATGAAATTATCTTTAGTATTTTTTTAAGATATCAGCATTTAAAAATGCTCACAATGCAAATGTGTGCCATATTTTTTTAATTCCAATAGACGGCAGCATTGCTCTTCTACAGAATCCTAAGGATTTAAAATAAAAAATCATATAAAATCAACGATAAGACCAAATGGTATGAAATTTTTAGACTTAACATCTCCTTTGTTAGCTTAACAAACAACAAGTGGTTGTACGTTGATTTCTGATGTTAAAAATCTGTGACCACACCCACCTCATTAGCTTTACGATTATTTCAAAAAACGGTAAAGAATTTGGCAATTGAGTGGTACCATTGAATTCGGGGTAGTCTAAATAGGTTATATACCAATTTTGTCGAGTTTAGTGAAACTGTGTTGAATAGGGAGCAAAAATCGTGTTTTACGAAAAATCGCAAATTGCGAAAAATCTAGTTAGACGGAAGTCCATGGTCCCAATTTGAAAAACGTTCATTAGCATCCAAACACACAGAAAAAGAAAGCACAAAATTCGACTTACGGTATTCGAGATAGAGGGCAAAACGAATTGCTTACTTAAACGACCGCCTGGTGGCGCTATAGAGTACCATTGAGCTACAATTTTAATATATAACGTGTAGTTTACTATAGGCTACAATATTGGAAAGTTTCATGAGTTTATCTTTAGTACTTTTTAAGATATAAGCATTTAAAGTTGCTCTCAATGTTAAGTCAATGGGAAAAATAATTCATAAAAATATTAATATAAAATCATTCATAATTCTGACCGATACCAAAAGTAATAGCACCATTCTCCCAATTGAGCTTTACAAACTACTTTTGAAAGCATTTTGATATCTTTAAAACTGTAGGAGGAGTAGCGATCCAAAAAAAAGGGACGGAATAAATATAATAACTAGATTTGCAATTCCTTGAAGAAATTGCGTCTGATTGCTGAAAGCAATACCGATCTAAAACATCCTGCAGCCGCAAGTGTTCAAGACCTTCCGTTCGATGAGCACGCCAATTTTCGTCCGCGTAGGTCAAGCACTTTTGGAGATATTAGAAGAAACGTCAGGAATTGACAGTAGCGCCACCTACGGGAGCACCGTTGTGAAAGTTGTTGCGCTTACTTATCTTACACAGTGAAATAAGTTTTAAAAGTTGGTGAAGTTATGTGAAACTTTCAAGGAGCTGCAGCGTTGCAAACATTACAATCTCAGCCTGTCTTATTTGCATAACATGTTATGCAAAAACCGTACGGAACTACGCAAAACGCATATCACCATTGGATTTGTGGTAGTCCAAATAGGGTATGTGCAGAAAACTGTAAAGATTCATCAAAGCATGTGACACTGGGAGTCAAAAAAGTGTTTTGTGAAAAATCGTAAATTGCGAAAAAGTCTTACATAATAGAGATCGCTGATGAATATAAGCTATTATATTACTATCCAATGAATCACAAAGCAGTAAAAGGTAGTGCTTAAGACTAATGCACTTGGAGAATAATGGCTATAAACTTTAGTTTTTAAACTGACCACCTGGTGGCGCAATAGGACCAAAATTGATTGAGCATTTTAAGATTGGTCTGAAGTAACTACTTACAAAGTTTCATACCAGTTGATCAACTACTTTTCAAGTTAATAGGGATGTAAGGTCCCATGTATTTTGATAGGGGGATTTTTTTTTTTTTTAATTCATATAAAATCAACCATAAACCCAAATGGTACAAAATTTTAAACAAACACCTCCTTGATCAACCTAACAAAATACAAGTGGTTGCATGTTGAAACCTGCAACTATTTGAAGATAACAGGACCCATCCAAGGTTAGCTTATCCTCCTTAAGTCACCACTCGGTGGCGCAGCAGAGCCCTTTTTCTAGTATGTTATACAAGTTCCCTCCTACAACCTATGCGTTGAATTTTATGTAGCTAGGTTGAGTAGTTTTTGAGATAGAGGCTTAAACACAATTTCCTACATTATAGCGCCACCTATTGGAATATTTTCATAAAACTTTTCATACTTCTTTATCACTGTAGGATGAAGTTATATTTCAAAACTTGTGAAGTTTTGACTGTCTTTGTAGGATTTAAAGCATGTTAAAAATCTATGACCACACCCACCTCATTAGCATTACGATTATTTCGAAAACGGTAAGGAATTTCGCAAATTGAGTGGTACCATTGAATTCGGGGTAGTCTAAATAGGGTGTATACCAATTTTTGTGGAGTTTGGTTAAACTATGTTGAATAGGGAGCCAAAAACGTGTTTTACGAAAAATCGCAAATTGCGAAAAATCTAGTTAGACGGAAGTCCATGGTCCCAATTTGAAAAACGTTCATTAGCATCCAAGGAACACACAGAAAAAGAAAGCACAAAATTCCGACTTACGGTATTCGAGATAGAGGCCAAAAACGAATTGCTTACTAAAACGACCGCCTGGTGGCGCTATAGAGCAGCATTGGGCCACAATTTTAATAGAACGTGTAGTTTACTATACCCTATGATATTGGAAGGTTTCATTAAAATATCTTTAGTATTTTTCAAGATATGAGCATTTAAAGGTGCTCACAATGCAAAGTCTATGGGAAAAATAATTCATAAAAATATTCATATAAAATCATTCATAATTCTGACACATACCAAAAGTAATAGCACACTTCTCAGAGTCAAGCTTTATAAACTACTATTGAAAGCATTTTAATATCTTTAATACTGTAGGAGGAGTGACGATCCAAAAAGTGACGGAATAAAATATAATAATAAGAAGAAGAAGGAAGAAGAATAATAATAAAATATAATAAAGAATTAGGATAACATACTCTGATTGCTTTCAGCAATCAGACAATAATAAGAAAAAGAATAATAAAATATAATAAAGAAGGTGGATAACATACTCTGATTGCTTTCAGCAATCAGACAACTAGATTTGCAATTCCCTGAAGAAATTGCGTCTGATTGCTGAAAGCAACACCGATCTAAAACATTGTTCACAAAGAAAGGAATAAGAGCATGTTAAAAGTCTGTGACCACACCCACCTCATTAACATTACAATTATTTCGAAAACGGTAAGGACTTTGACCAATTGATTGGTACCATTAAATTCGGGGTAGTCTTAATAGGGTATGTACAAATTTTTGTCAAGTTTGAAGAAACTATGTCGAATAGGGAGCAAAATGTGTTTTACGAAAAATTGCAAATAGCGAAAAATCTAGTTAGACAGAAGTCCATGGTCCCATTTGAAAAACGTCCATTATCATCTAAGGAACACACAGAAAAAGAAAGCACAAAATTCTGATTTACGGTATTAGAGATAGAGGCAAAAACAAATGTGTTTTTCAACGACCGCCTGGTGGCGCTATAGAGGAGCATTGACCTGTAATTTTAATAGAACTTGTAGTTTACTGTACCCTATGATATTGGAAAGTTTCATGAAATTATCTTTAGTATTTTTTAGGATATCAGCATTTAAAGTTGCTCTCAATGCAACTGTGTGTCATGGTTTTTATTTCCACTAGATGGCAGCATTGCTCTTTCAAAGAATCCTGTGGACTCTCAACAGGGATTTCAAGTTTGTCCCATGTATAGGAGGAAAAATATTTTTAAAAATCATATTAAATCAACTGTAAACCCAAATGGTACGAGATTTTAAACCAAACATCTCCTTGATCAGCTTAACAAACTACAGTTGGTTGGATGTTGATATCTGCAATTATCTACAAGATACGAGGACTCATCCAAAGTTAGCTTATCCTTCTTAAGCCATCACTAGGTGGCGCAGCAATGCTGTATTTCTAGTATGTTATACAACACACCTCTTACAACCTATATGTTAAATTTTATTTAGCTAGGTAAGTAGTTTTTGAGATAGAGCCTGAAACACAATTGCCTTAATTATAGCGCCACCTATTGGAATATTTCTACAATATTTTAGGTGAGTGTTTATCAATGTAGGATGAAGTTACATTTCAATATTTGTTAAGTTTTGTCAATCTTTGTAGGATCTAGAGCATGTTAAATCTTGGACCACACCCACCTCATTAACATTACGATTATGACGAAAACGGTAAGGAATTTCTCCAATTGAGTGGTACCATTGAATTTGGGGTAGTCCAAATATTCTATGTACCAATTTTTTGTCAAGTTTGAAGAAACTATGATGAAAAGGGAGCAAAAATGTTTTTCCAAAAAAATGCAAATAGCGAAAAATCTAGTTAGACAGAAGTCCATGGTCCCAGTTTGAAAAACAACCATTAGCATCCAAGGAAACACACAGGAAAAAAAGCACAAAATTCTGATTTACGGTATTAGAGATAGAGGCCAAAAACTAATGTGTTTTTCAAACGACCGCCTGGTGGCGCTATAGAGGAGCATTGACCTGTAATTTTAATAGAACTTGTAGTTTACTGTACCCTATGATATTGGAAAGTTTCATGAAATTATCTTTAGTATTTTTTAAGATATCAGCATTTAAAATGCTCACAATGCAAATGCCATATTGTTTTAATTTTTTTAATTCCAATAGACGGCAGCATTGCTCTTCTGCAGAATCCTAAGGATTAAAAAAAAAATCATATAAAATCAACGATAAGACCAAATGGTACAAAATTTTAGACTTAACATCTCCTTTGTTAGCTTAACAAACAACAAGTGGTTGTACGTTGATTTCTGATGTTAAAAATCTGTGACCACACCCACCTCATTAGCTTTACGATTATTTCAAAAACGGTAAAGAATTTGGCCAATTGAGTGGTACCATTGAATTCGGGGTAGTCTAAATAGGGTATATACCAATTTTTGTCGAGTTTAGTGAAACTGTGTTGAATAGGGAGCAAAAATCGTGTTTTACGAAAAATCGCAAATTGCGAAAAATCTAGTTAGACGGAAGTCCATGGTCCCAATTTGAACAACGTTCATTAGCATCCAAGGAACACACAGAAAAAGAAAGCACAAAATTCCGACTTACGGTATTCGAGATAGAGGCCAAAAACGAATTGCTTACTTAAACGACCGCCTGGTGGCGCTATAGAGTACCATTGAGCTACAATTTTAATATAACGTGTAGTTTACTATAGGCTACAATATTGGAAAGTTTCATGAGTTTATGTTTAGTACTTTTTAAGATATAAGCATTTAAAGTTGCTCTCAATGTTAAGTCAATGGGAAAAATAATTCATAAAAATATTAATATAAAATCATTCATAATTCTGACCGATACCAAAAGTAATAGCACCATTCTCCCAATTGAGCTTTACAAACTACTTTTGAAAGCATTTTGATATCTTTAAAACTGTAGGAGGAGTAGCGATCCAAAAAAAGGGACGGAATAAAATATAATAATAACTAGATTTGCAATTCCTATAAAGAAATTGCGTCTGATTGCTGAAAGCAATACAGTATTAAAGCAATTTTAAAGCTCTTACTATCAAAAGCCAAAAATACCCACTTTATAGATGTACGCATATGTCAGTTTCCCCAGATCTAGAGAAATTGCCTTTCAAACTTTCATCAGACCACCACTAGATGACGCCAAAGATTTTAAACTTTACATTTTATAAAAAAAACAAAATCAGTGACCAAGTTATTAAAGTGTTTTTTTTTCTTTTTTTCTTTTATCTCCTGTAGTTTCAGAGAACTTCGCTTTGCTGCATCAACACTGTTCACAGAAACCGAAAGTCTTTCTGTGCAAATTCTTAAACTTTGAGAATAAATTGTTTATTCAGCAGAGACCAAGCTACTTTGTTGTCACTGAACAGCAGGTCTGACTCTTGACTCGGGTTTTCAATTTTTGTGTTTTACACTCTTTTCACATTTACAAGCTGTCATTAGATTTTCTTACAAAAGTCCTATGTTGTCTTTTACAATATGGAAATTTCACATGCAGTAAGTAAGTTTCACCTGTAGGGACTCTTACTTTCAGTAAGTAAGTCTCACCTGTAGGGACTCTTACATGCAGTAAGTAAGTTTCACCTGCAGGGACTCCTACATACAATAAGTAAGTCTCACCTGCAGGGAGTCTCACCTGCAATAGATGCTTGAGCATGTCACTATATGAAGTACAGCCTCATGGGAGAAACCCCATCAGTACAAACAGACACCACACTTAAGGTTTCGAGAGGCCATGTTGCATGATGGGAAATTTTTGGGTCTCTTTCGTTAGGACTTTTAAATAACTTTTATTAGCTGTAATTGTTTTTTCTATTACTTTAACACTTTCAGTATGTTTCATTTACAAACAAACATCTAGTGAAAAATTTTTAAAGCTGTTGCTATCAAAAGCCAAAAATACCTACTTTAAAGATGTAAGCACATGTCAGTTTCCACAGATCAAGAGAAATCGTCCTTTCGCATCAAACCCAAATACACTAGATTGATGTCGTGAAAGGATCTTAAACTTTGTTTATGTATAAAAAGGTAAACTTCATTGTTCAAAAAAGACAGTGGTTTTATTAGGAGTGTTTTTTTTTTCTTTTATCTCTTGTAGTTTCGGAGAACTTAGCTTTGCTGCATTAACACGGTTCACAGAAACCTAAAGTCTTTATGTGCAAATTCTTAACTTTGAGAAATAAATTGTTTATTCAGCAGAGACCAAGCTCTGCCAAGAAGTCTGCAAAGATCGACAAGTACAGATCAACAAAGGGTAGTCAAAAAAAAGTGTTTTGCGAAAAATTGTAAAAGTTTCGGGAAAAGCTTTAAACAATAAAGATCGCAAAATTGATATAATAGTATTTTCGGTATTCAATGAATCCCATAAGGATGAAAAGTAGTGCTGTAAGAAAATGCACTTGGAGATAAAGCCTTTCACTTTAAGTAATGTCAACGAACCACTGGTGGCGCGAATAGAGTTCAAGAATTGATTGAGCATTTGATGTTTAAGATTGTGTCTGAAGTATTGCTACTTACGTAAGTGTTCATACCAGTTGAGTCATTACTTTTTGCGCAAGATAATGGGATTGTTTAAAGATTGTTTCTGCTAGGTATCGGTTGATTATGGGAGTATAGCAAGTATTAGTATAGGAAATCGCATTTTAAAAATTCAGCCGTAGCTCCAAATGGTACAAATTTTGACCAAACCATGTCTGATGGTACGAGCTTAGACAAACTACAGTGGTTTGCAATGTTCTCATTGATGCCTGGCAAAATATTTTGGAAGATTAAGAAAGTGAACCAATCCAAAGGGTTAGCTTATTCCTTCTTAAGTCACCACCAGTTTTTCTTTGCAGCACAAGCCCCTTTTTTTCTAGTTTTGATTGGTAGATTACAATCCCCTTGTCTTTGCTACCTATGCGTTTAATTTTATGCGCGCGAGGTTGAGTATGAGTTGCAGTTTTTGAGATAGAGGCTTAACACAATTTTCGTAATTTATAGCGCCACCTATAGGAATATCTTCATAAAACTTTTCGTACTTTCTTTATCATTGTAGGATAAAGTTATGTTTCAAAATTTGTGTGCAGTTTTGACAATCTTTATAGGATTTAGAGCATGTTAAAAAATCAGTGACCACACCCACCTCATTAGCATTACGTTTTTTCGAAAACGGTAAGGATATCGCCAATTGGAGTGGTACCATTGGATTCGGGTGTAGTCTAAATAGGGTATGTAAGATATCTTGTCAAGTTTGGGCAAACTATGTTGAATAGGGAGCCAAAAACGTGTTTTAACGAAAAATCGCAAATAGCGAAAAATCTAGACGGGCAGAGAATTCCATGGTCCCATTTTGAAAAACGTTCATTAGCATCCAAGGAACACACAGAAAAAGAAAGCACAAATTTTCTGACTTACGGTATTCGAGATAGAGGCCAAAAACAATGCTTACTAAATGACGATCACCTGGTGGCGCTATAGAGCAGCATTGAGCTGCAATTTTAATAGAGACGTGTAGTTTACTATATACCCTATGATATTGGAAAGTTTCATGAAATTATCTTTAGTATTTTTGAAGATATAAGCATTTAAAAGTGCTCACAATGTTAAGTCAATGGGAAAAATAATTCATAAAAATATTCATATAAAATCATTCATAATTCCTGACACATACCAAAAGTAATGGCACATTCTTCTCACATTAGAGCTTTACAAAGTACTTTGATTCCATCTTTATAACTGCTTTGACTACGAGGAGAAGCCCGTAAAATGCGGCGGAATAATAATAATAAATATACTAGATTTGCAATTCCTATAAAGAAATTGCGTCTGATTGCTGAAAGCAATACCGTATTAAAGCAATTTTAAAGCTGTTACTATCAAAAGCCAAAAATACCCACTTTATATGTATGACACATATGTCAGTTTCCCCAGATGTGGAGAAATCGCCTTTCAAACTTTCATCAGACCACCACTAGATGACGCCAAAGATTTTATACTTACATTTATCTAAAAAAAAACTCAGTGTTCAAGACATCAGAGTGTTTTTTTTTTTTTTATCTCCTGTAGTTTCAGACAACTTAGCTTTGCTGCATTAACTCTGTTCACAGAAACCTAAAGTTTTTAATGCAAATTCTTAAAGTTGAGAATGATATTGTTCCATTAACAGAGACTAAGCTTCTTTGTTTTCACTGAACATCAGGTGTGACTCTTGATTAAGGGTCTTTCTGATATCCATGTTGAGACAAGTGTAACTGCCTGCAGGGAGCCTCACCTGCCTGCAGGGAGCCTCACCTGCCTGCAGGGAGCCTCACCTGCCTGCAGGGAGCCTCACCTGCCTGCAGGGAGCCTCACCTGCCTGCAGGGAGCCTCACCTGCCTGCAGGGAGCCTCACCTGCAACACAAGTTTGCACATGACTTCATGCCAATGACAGCCTCATAGAAGAAACCCCATCTGTACAAACAGACACCACACTTAAGGTTTAAAGGAGGCCATTAAATGAGGCATGATGGGAAATTTTTTGGTCTCTTTCATTAGGGTTTTTAAATAGCTTTTATCAGCTGTAATTGTTTTCTATTACTTTAACACTTTCAGGATTTACAAACAAACATCTAGTGAAACATTTTTAAAGCTGTTGCTATCAAAAGCCAAAAATACGCACATGTCAGTTTCCACAGATCTAGAGAAATCGTCTCTTAAACTTTCATCAGACCACCACTAGATGACGCCAAAGATTTTAAACTTTATATTTAAAAAAAATAAATTCAGTGATCAAGACATTAGAGTGTTTTTTTTTTTTTTTTTATCTCCTCTAGTTTCAGAGAACTTCGCTTTGCTGCATTAACACTGTTCACAGAAACCTAAAGTCTTTAAATGCAAATTCTTAAAGTTGAGAATGAAATTGTTTCATCTGCAGAGACCAAAGCTTTCTTTGTTGTCATGTACAACAGGTGGAACTCATGAGCAATCAGGAGGTCTAACTCTTGGCCCTTCACTCAGGGTGTTTCAGAAACCATACTGAGGAATGATGTGAATTTTTTTGGTGTTAGTATTTTGGACTTACACTTACTATTTTTAAGCTTTAAATGTTATATGTTTTAGTTAATCGCTTACAGGAAACGGTTCCAAGCACTTCCAAATGTTATCTTTTAAGGTTTGAAGCTTTAGATCCACTTCCATTATTTGAAGTATTAGCTGTTGTTTTAAAGTTGAAGTTTTACTTTTTTAAGTTTCTTTCACAATGTTTAAGCTTTTATAGAAGTTAACAAAACTTCTTTAAGCTTGAGTATATTTTTCAAATATTTCTGTACCATTTAGAGGCTCTTGGGATTTACAAACAGACACCACACTAAAGGTTTTGAGAAGCCAATACCTTTTTAAAGCTTTAAATGTTGTTTATTATACTTTAAGAATGTTGGAAACAGGTATGGGAACTCTGAAGAAGTATCTTAACCTTCTAAAAACTTTTGAAACATTTCTGTAGAGTAGAGTTTAGGTGTTTTGTTTTAAATCACCTTTGACATTCCATTTTAAAGTTGTAATAAACTTTGAAAAATCTCATATCTTTAGAAGACTCTAAGGAAGTCTTTACGTAGACTTCATAGTACTACAGTACTATTATGACCTTTTGGGAAGTACCATAAGTACAGACACCCATCTCACTCAAGGTTTTAAGAAGCTTTTTGTGGCATGCTGGGAAAATTCTTGGTCAATGCATTTTCAATGGGAAATTTTAGTCAGAAAAATATTGATCATAAATCACTCATTGAAGCTTTTGGTACCATAAGTAATAGCACAAATCTTATAATGGAGCTTTATAAAGTACTTTTGATTCCATCTTTATAGCTCCTTTAGACTACGAGGAGAAGCCCGTCAAAAATCCGGCGGAATAATAATAATAATAACTAGATTTGCAATTCCTATAAAGAAATTGCGTCTGATTGCTGAAAGCAATACCGTATTAAAGCAATTTTAAAGCTGTTACTATCAAAAGCCAAAAATATCCACTTTATATATGTACGCATATGTCAGTTTCCCCAGCTCTAGAGAGAAAGGCCTTTCAAACTTTCATCAGACCACCACTAGATGACGCAAAAGCTTTTAAAATTACATTTTATAAAAAAAAAAAAATCAGTGACCAAGTTATTAAAGTTTTTTTTTCTTTTATCTCTTAGTTTCAGACAACTTAGCTTTGCTGCATTAACACTGTTCACAGAAACCTAAAGTCTTTATGTGCAAATTCTTAAACTTTGAGGATAAATTGTTTATTCAGCAGAGACCGGAAAGCTTCTGCAAAGAATCTGCAAAGATTCGTCAAAGCACGTGACAAAGGGAGTCAAAAAAGTGTTTTGTGAAAAATCGTAAATTGCGAAAAAGCCTTAAACAATAGAGATCGCAAATTAATATAAACTAGTATTTTCGTATTCAATGAATCCCAAAGGAGTGAAAAGTAGTGCTTAAGACAAATGCATTTGGATAAAAAAAGGCCTTTACACTTTAGTAATCCAACTGACCACCTGGTGGCGCAATAGAGTCAAAATTGATTGAGCATTTAAAGATTGGTCTGAAGTATCTACATACGAAGTTTCATACCAGTTGATCAATTACTTTTCAAGATAATAGGGATTTTAAATTCGTCTCATGAACTTAGGAGAAGCAAATATATTTAAAAATTCATAAAAAATCAACCGTCACTTCAAATGGTACGAAATTTTTGACCAACCATCTCTATGGACAGCTTAACAAACTACAAGTGGTTGCATGTTCATATCTGCAAATATTTGGAAGATAAGAGGAACCATCCAAAGTTAGCTTATCCTTCTTAAGTCACCACCAGGTGGCGCAGCACAGCCCTTTTTCTAGTATGTTATACGAGTCCCCTCCTGCTACCTATGCGTTGAATTTTATGCAGCTAGGTTGAGCGGTTTTTGAGATAGAGGCTTAAACACCATTTCCTAAATTATAGCGCCACCTATAGGAATACCACAATGCGAGCAATCCGCATGAAGCAAGAGTACTTCTTTATTTAGTGGACGTCAGTGTATGAGTGTAAGAGGTGACAGTGACACGCCAGCGACGTATGAAGAGATTATCGAACCAGTTACTCTGTTAGCATTACGTAGATAAAAACGAAAATACCGCCAATTGAAGTGGCACAGGAGACTTGGGGTACTCTAAACAGGGTGTGTACCAATTTTTTGTCGAGTTTGATGAAACTTTGTTGAATAGGGAGCCAAAAACGTGTTTTATCGAAAAATCACAAATAGCGAAAAATCTAAACCGGCAGAATTCCATGATCCCATTTTGGAAAAACGTTCATTAGCATCCAAGGAACACACAGAAAAAGAAAGCACAAATTTCTGACTTACGGTATTCGAGATAGAGGCCAAAAACAAACTGCTTACTAAAACGATCACCTGGTGCGCTATAGAGCAGCATTGAGCTGCAATTTTAATAGAACGTGTAGTTTACTATACCTATGATATTGGAAGGTTTCATGAAATTATCTTTAGTACTTTTCAAGATATAAGCATTTAAAAGTGCTCACAATGTTAAGTCAATGGGAAAAAATAATTCATAAAATATTCATATAAAATCATTAAATAATTCTGACACATACCAAAAGTAATAGCACACTTCTCACAATAGAGCTTTACAAAGTACTTTTGATTGCAATCTTTATAACTGCTTTTGACTACGAGGAGAAGCGCGTCAAAAATGCGGCGGAATAATAATAAACTATAATAAATTTGTACAACAACATACTCTGATTGCTTTCAGCAATCAGACAATAATAATAATATAATAAACTATAATAAAGTTGTACAACCAACATACTCTGATTGCTTTCAGCAATCAGACAATAAATTTGTACAACAACATACTCTGATTGCTTTCAGCAATCAGACAATAAGAAAAAGAATAATAAAATATAATAAAGAAGGTGGATAACATACTCTGATTGCTTTCAGCAATCAGACAATAAAGAAGGTGGATAACATACTCTGATTGCTTTCAGCAATCAGACAATAATCCATATGGCATCATGACAATTCAGGAATACGGATTCTTGACCCCACATTAAATGTTTGGTTTGAACGTTACTAAAGTGTCACAGCTGAACAACTCTGTTCATTTATGGCCAACAATCCAGAGCTTTATACCTTGAACTGGAGACAACAATCTGGACAGAAATGAAGGGAGTTTATCCAGAAAGCTGTCAGGGATCAAAGGGGCCCAAAGGAATAAAGAGTTGAGAAGGGATGAGCCCCTAACAGTTTGTTATAAAACAAGAGCTGTGCTCCACTGTGTTGAGATGACTTGTAGATACTTATACTCCAATAGATCACAAGACAAATACTAGACATACCCTTTTTTAGGCAGCCACAGTTTCTTGGCAAGACAGGCAGTCTACAAGTTTCCAGAGTTGAATAAGCAAAGTCTCAGTTTCTATTAGCAGGTGCGAGCAAGAGATCTCAGTTCATCTCAGTTTTAGCAGTGATGTGTGGAACATCTCAGAAGAATTGACAATGAGTTGATGCTCCACAGCTAAATGTTCCTCTGGATTTACAATCTTGATTGATATTGGTTTCCAATACAATATATATGGTACGATGCAATACTTGTCTAGTGCTTTACTACCTTCCTTGAAGGCCAAATCGTTTTACAGTCACAGAGACCGACTCACACAAGCATTCACAACACTGATGGTGGCTCTGCTGCCAAACACTGGCACCAACCTTTGACCTGCAGGTAATGTGGGTTTCAGTTTCTTGCCCAAGGACACTTTGACACATAGGCCAGGCAGGCAGGGAATCAAACCCACACTCTTTGCTGTCAGGAGTCGACCGCCTGCCTTCAGATGGGAGTGAAGCATAACATCGGCATACTATAATTTAATTTCTTCTATAACTTCCTTTCTTAGATTTGCAATAATCCTCAATTGCACACCTGTTTTAACCCTCAGAACTTTGTTTTTATCACATTGTTGTTAGTCCACCTATTCTTTTGATGCCATTCAGTATAAGAGTGCTTTTTCCTCATTCATTTACGACACTTAAGTCCATTTCCTCGTATTTAGACAAACTTTTCTTTCTGTTTCAGTCGTTTCTCCAATCCTCTTGCACATTTCCATTTTGCAACCTGATGCAACATTTTGGAGGAAGGCAGATTGATGGCACTGCTTTGGCGGTTCTCTTCTTTCATCTCCTCACTACAACTAACCTCAGTCTGTGTCTTACCCCCCTCACTGCCAGATATTGATTTCCTCATCTTCATCAGTGCACTCTGAAGAGCTGGCAGTGATCTCCTCTCACTCCCACCCCGTCTCAGTCATTCACTTACTTGTTATTTGCCACAGAGACACTTGTGAGTTGCAGAGGCTCAACATACATTGATATGATACTTTATGTGTGATTACATAACAGCTGGCAAACATCTTTAACCGAGACAGCAAACCTGAATCACATTATCTAACCATGACCTTTTCCTTCATTTGACCAAGTATTCCTGTACTGTAGTACAGTTGTTGAATAACAACCTTTACCACACATTATTTTTTTGTATTTCTCAGATAAGTTTTTCTGCACCATACATTTTACTTTTACTCAAGTAGATTTATGCAATACCCAGTATCAGTTTCACTGATTTTGTCCATGTTTTTTTATTAAGAATGTTAGAATTTATTCTCAGAATATACAATAAAATTGTTGCAATACGAATATTAGAAACTAATGGTATCAAAAGATAAACACTGTAAAGTAAGTTAGTTTTGACTTAGCCTTTTATATAAGAAATGAAGCATTTTTAACTAAAAAACAATGGCTTTGTCCAACTTCCCTCTCTACGAAGCCCCTAAAGGGACAAGTAAGAAAAAAATTAAGTAATATGGGGGAAAAAAAGTAAAGTAAAAGTAAGTAAAAAAAAAAAAAAGATTCTGGTTAGCACACCAGCTAGTAACCAGAACTTTTTTTTCTTTTACTAAAAATAGAAAAAATATATTTTTTTTTTAACAATTTTTTGAAAAGCATTTTTTAGTTACTATCTGGTTTTTATAAGATGGTAATCAGACTTTTTAAATTAAATTTTTAGAAAAAGAAATTTTGCTTCAATTAAAACAAAAAATTACTCAATTTTATTTTTTTACTTTGATGTCCGTTTAACGACTCCATACCTCCCCAACTACTAAATAGCTGCATAGATTTCCCTAAGTTAAAACCTAATAAATGTAAACATTTTGCAAAGAGTATTAATCAATTGTGATGATGAAAAAAAAATGAAAGAAAATACAATTTTATACACAAAAACACTCAAGCGCAATGCATTGTGGTCTATATTTGCAAATCTCGAGAGCATCAATGCAGACTTGTTTTTTTGTTCTTTGTAGAGACTTCCATTAAACTTATTTGGTACTTGATTTTGGATTGTAGATTCAGAGAGCTCTACAAAACAGCAAACGCACTATATAGAGCACTGAGCAGTGAGTAGTGAAAGGAATTCCACGCAACTGAAGTCTAGTGAGTTTTTTGGCTCCTGAACCATCCTGGATGAATGAGTCTTCACGGATACATTTTTATTACTACATATTAGTGACAAGTCTATTCATCTATCCATCTTCAGAACACCTTTTACCTCTCTCTAGATCACTATGGGCTGTCCCGGCTACTGTCGGCTGAAGGCGGGGTACACCTTTAACAGGTCACCAGTCTATCGCAGGACCACACAATCACACGGACACACGCCTGGGGGCAATTTAGAGTCAGATTAACCTATGGGGAATGTTTTTAGACCGTGTGAGGATCCGGAGCGCCTGGAGAAACCCAACACATCCATGGGAGAACATGCAAACTCCACACAGAAAGAACCCAGCCAAGATTTGAACTACGGCCTTCTCGCCGTGAGGCCAGAGCGCCAACCACTCCTCCACAGTGCAGCCCAGTTAGAAACCCATGTGTTTTTTTATTTAGCATTTAAGATATAGTAAACAGACTCATCAATTAACCCCCTATCTCATTTAAGGGTTATTTTGTGGTTACTTTTTTATAGTTAATTTTTCATTGACTGCTTTTTCTCCTACTTGGTTAGTATTTCTTAAAAGTAATGTTACTTTTACTTGAGTAGCATTTCTGGTTAATCTTCTCTCTGCAAACATCTGTTTGTGGAAAAAATTTCAATAAATACTTGTATTTTTTTAAACAGTCTTTCTGGCATTTTATCTGCCTGATATAAAACCAACTATTCAAGATTTCTTTTTTGTTTCAAAATGTCTTTTTATCCTCCATACCTCGATCTGCCTTCGAGCCTCGAGCAGACTCTCTGCAGCTTTCTTCAGGCGCTGCAGCTCAGACTCCGAGAGGACCAGCTTCTGCTCTGTCTCCCATGTCTTCCTGCTTTGCTCTGCCAGCTTTGAACGCAGGTTCTGACCCAGCTCCACCTGTCGGTCCACCTCCTCCTGGGCCTCCTGGAGCTGTTTTGTCAGAAGCTCCACATCAGGACCAGACAGGGCGCACACAGCTGAGTTTGTATCTTTGACTTCAACGTAGTCCTCTGTGGGAGGCTTTGGGATCTCTGAACCTGCAGTCATGACAGCCTGTTCCTCCTTTGGTTCTCCATCTTTGTCCCATTTGTGCCTTTCTTTCTGTCCTCCCTCTGCTTCTCCTCGCCTTTTGGCCTGAATTTCAATTTCACAGGGTTTACATCTTCCCTCTTGAGCATGAAGGCCCTCCTCTCCTACTCCTGCCTCCCGCTGACTCCCAATGACTTCTCCTGTTTTCCCTCCCATCCTCACATCAGTCTCATCCTTGCCTTCTATCCTGCAGGATTCACAGCCCTGGACCCTCTAACAATCTCTTCATCTTCTCTGGCCAGTTTTTTAATCTGCTTTTCCTCCCTCAGGTGTTGAAGTTGAATTGTTGTTCAGTGACAGTTTTCATTCTTCAGGTTTTGAAACTGAAAAATTGGAAATAAAGAAACAATTTAAATATTTTATATAAATTATTTTATCTAATTCTTTGTCTTTTTTTTAACTTGCCCTAAAATCGACAATAAAAACTGTCTTTTTTAAGTTGCATTTAAGATCAATACAAAAAAGAACAACTAGAGCAGACAGTCTACTTACTACTGGCAATCAATCAAACTACTTCTACTCTGTAACGCACAAACTTAAAAGAATTAGGGAAAATTTCCCCTGGCTGTTTCTTTATATGGCCAATATAT
Source organism: Oryzias javanicus (assembly GCA_003999625.1). Lineage (NCBI taxonomy): Eukaryota > Metazoa > Chordata > Actinopteri > Beloniformes > Adrianichthyidae > Oryzias > Oryzias javanicus. The sequence continues at coordinate 18,915,754 of CM012446.1, read as the reverse complement.
AAATAGAGCATTGCAAAAAACATAAATGAAATAATGAAGCATCGATGCTCCAAAATGGCAGCAAAATTGCTACAGAAGAAAGAAACACAAAAACATGAATAACTCCTTTAAGAGAGCAACTTCCTCTACTGAAGGCAGGAGAAATACTTCAAAGTGCAGTCTAAGAAGAGAAACAGAAAGCTAATTGGTATTTCAAACAGTAAACTTTTTATTACCGGTTATGCTTCTAACATATCATTTGACATGTGTGGCTTCAACGTATAGTTATTTTGTATTTGGAGAAGGATTCTGTTTTTCCTTAAGTAACAGCTGTGAACGACAACAATGGATTCGAAATGAAGCAATCAAGACGTGATTGAAGTGCAGACGTAAAGTTTTACTGCAGGGCACGAGTTTAAATGTCAGCATATCAGCCAGTGTCACTACAAAAATTACAAACTGGTGATTTGGTTAAACCGCTTGAATTACAGGTCAAAGTGTAGGCCTCAATCGCATCTTGATTGCTTCATTTAAAGTCTTTTGTGTTGCTACTCGGAGCCAAGCATTCACAAACGACGACGCTGTCACCGACCCTGACTTCACGGCACAGACAACATTCACGAGGAATCTTTTTTTTAATATTTATATATCTTAATGTTTGTGACCATTATGAACAATAGGCAGAAAACTGATCTAAAAAGAAATCTGCAGGATACTTAAGCTTTTGAACAAGCACACAAATGCTCAGCACACAGTAGTTAGTGAACAAACTGGTGTCAAAAGAACTCAAAATGCCACATTACTTTCTCTCATTAACCTCAGGTCTTGCAACTGTGCCAGCCTTGATAATGAACACTTTTTTTTTTTGCAGGTTCAAATGTTTAACTACTACTTGGCCAAAAGACAAAACGTAAGATTGACATAAATGTGAGACAGCACACAGAAAAGCATAAATGCATATACTATAGGGATGTGCAAGTCCTTTACTTCACTGCTAGTGTTATATTTTCCAAAGGGGTCTAACAACTTCTAGCAAGCTTTCATTTACAGTAGCATATGTAAGCTGCGTCTGTGCTCACCTCCCTGAGTGTGTTTTGCTCCATCTCAAACAGGACAGCTCGTCTTTTGCATCTGGAGAGTTTACCTGCATTGAGGAGAAACAGATCACACTGCATTTCCTCTGTGACTATGGCAGAAGGATAAGCATTCTCATTTCCTTTCACAGCTTAGAAAGTTTGATCCTTTCAGATGTTTTAGCTTTAAAGGAAAATAATAAAAAGTGGGGCAAAAAGTCAGCCGCCAATTGTGCAAGTTTTCCCAGAGGAGAGGCCTATCTTTTTCATCATAGACATATCTCAACTTAAAGACAGAAAATTAGAAAAAAATCCAGAGAAATCTCATTGATTTTTAAAGAAGTTCTTTGTAAATAATGGTGGAAAATAAAGTATTTGGTATTGCAAAAGTTAATCTATACTCTTACTTTGTTATATGCTCATTGATGGCAATGACAGCAGTCAAATATTTTCTGTAAGTCTTCACAAGGTTTCACAAACTGTTGCTAGTTTTTTGGTCCATTCCTCCACACAGATCTCCTCTAAAGCAGTGACGTTTTGAGGCTGTCGCTGGGCAACATCGACTTTCAACTCCCTCCAAAGATTTTCAATGGGGTTGAGATCAGGAGACTGGCTAGGAAACTCCAGGACCTTGAAATGCTTCGTAAGAAGCCACTCCTTCGTTACCTCGGCAGAGTGTTTGAGATTGTTGTCATGCTGAAAGACCCAGCCATGTTTCATCTTCAATTCCTTTGTTCATGGAAGGTGGTTTTCACTTAAAATGTGACCATACATGGCCCCATTCATTCTTTCCTTTACACAGATCAGTTGTACTGGTCCCTTTTCTGAAAAACAGCCGTAAAGTATGATGCTTCCACCCCCATGCTTTACCGTAGGTATGGTGTTCTTTGGATGCAACTCAGCATTTTTTCTCCTTCAAACACGACGAGTAGAGTTCTTAACAAAAAATTCTATTTTGGTTTCATCTAATCATAGGACATTCTCCCAATCCTCTTGTGGATCCTCCAAATGCTCTCTAGAAACTTTAGACGGGTCTGCACATGTACCGGCTTTAACAGGGGGACACGTCTGGCACTGCAGGGTTCGAGTCCCTGCATAGCAGCGTGGTGTGTTACTGATGGTAGCCTTTGTTACTTTGGTCCCAGATCTCTGTAGCTCATTCAATAGGTTCCCCCCGTGTGATTCTGGGATTTTTGCTCACTTTTCTTGTGATCATTTTGACCCTACAGCGTGAGATCTTTTTGGGGAGTCCCAGATGGAGGGAAATGTCTTCAATTTCCTAATAATTGCTCCCACATTTGATTTCTTCACACTAAGCTACTTAACTATTGCAGATTCAATCTTCCCAGCCTGGCACAGGTCAACAATTTTGTTTCTGCTGTCCTTAGACAGCTCTTTGGTCTTGGCCTTAGTGGAGTTTGAAGTGCAACTCTTTGAGGTTCATATAGATAACGAGTTCAAACAGGTGCCATTAATACAGATAACGAGTGGAGCACAGAGGATCCTCTTGCAGAGGAAGTTACAGGTCTGTGAGAGACAGAAATCTTGCTAGTTTGTAGGTGACTAAATATTTATTCTCCACTATAATTTGCAAATAAATTATTTTAAAAATCAGACAATGTGATTTTCTGGATAGTTTTTTTCTCATTTTGTCTTTCACAGTTGAGGTATACCCTATGACAAAAATGACAGGCCTTTCTCATCTTTTTAAGTGAGAAAACTGGCACAATGGGTGGCTGACTAAATACGTTTTTCCTTTACTGTATTTTGAGTCTGAACATTTAACAACTAAACCTCGACCTCCTGATGGGCCTGCAGCTCCTCCAGTCGTCTCCTCAGCTCTGCGTTTTCCTGCTCTGCTCCAAGGAGCCTCAGTGTCGAAGCCTCGCCTACTTCCACGCTCAGCGGTTTGTGATCTGAAAATTTGAAAAATAATGAGGAAGGAAGGAAATGTGAAGAAGAGGAAACATTCATTCGTGAAGGCTAAATACCCCAACATATTGAGGTATACTGTTGTTAAAAAGGTGCAGAAATGCAGCTGCTCTGACCTGTCAGTTCACTTAACTCCTCGTCAGAATCCAACTCTGCGCGGAGGAAACGTTGGTGAATCACAGCAGCCGGAGCAGGAACATCGTCTCTGCTGGTGATGGCGAGCCTCAGGTCCGCCTCGAGGCTCATGTTCATCTCCAGTAGCTCATCAACACGCTGCCTCTCAGTGTCCCGCTCCTACACACAAATAAACACATCACGTGTTAGGCTGTTTGTCGTAAAATACAAAAAAACTTTATTACAGCTCAGAAGTTATTCATTATAATGCAAACTTTAACCGTTAGTGTAAAAACAGAAGTATTGACAAAAATAAACCTTAACTGGCTAACCCACCGCTTCTACATCCATGATCCTCTGACGCAGCAAAAGATTGTCCCTCTCCAGCTCCCTCACCGAGGAGCAGCGCTCCCGCGCATCAGCCAACTGCTCCTCCAGAAGAGTTTTTGTCTCCTGCAACGCCGCGCAGAGCTGCTGCTGCTCCTGCAGGCACAGCCACACAAAGGCAAAATATTAGAAATGCAAAATCAAAGGGAAACAAACTGTTGGTTGTAGCTTTTTCTCAATAAATTATGCATATAACTATTTGGCTTTTTTAAATGTATTTTTAAACTGTTAAATTTTCTGTGAAACTGGTCCTTTAATCACAAATCCAGATTAAAATATCTTTGTGAGGGAATGTCATGACATCTACAGTCATCATCTTTGCTCATTCATTGGTGTTGTGTTAGGATTGACCTTTATGGGCCACAGTAGAAACATTTTAATGAGTATTCGAAAGAGAAATACATTTTTTTGAAATAGTAAAGAAAACAATTCTGACATTTAGAAAAAAGTTTTAATGAACTAAATGAACTTAATGAACCCTTTATTTTGAAAACAGCATCTTAAAGGACTTTTGAGAATGGTTAGTAAACATACAGTAAATGCAGAAGGAGCAATTAATCTGTTCTTTTGTCTTTTCAGGACACATATTTTTTAAGAGCAGATTGACCTACAAAATATTTAATATTCTGCAACAGTTTGATCATGAAAAAGTGTTTCTATTCTTTAGTAGAGGAGCTAAAGTAACATTCAAATTGGAATTACACTGAATTAGCTTCTGTTTTTTAAAGTCTATGTGAGAGACAAACACTCATCAGCAAAATCCTCTGGTTTTAACACCACATCCAAGTTCATATTTCCAGAACTTAAACACCACTAAAGGAAAGAAAAACTATAAACCTGGTGGGGTGCTTTAGCTGTTACAGCAGTGTAAAGACTCAAAAACTTAATCAAATAAGAGATGGTGACAAAGATTTTTTTCCTTTTTACAAGGACATGAACACCTTTTTCTGACTTAGAGCTGTCCTGCTACTTTAAAATAAATCTCATTTGGGAGTAGAAGTTGTAATAACTGAAGCTCTCGCTCCTCATCAGCAGAGCAGCTCCAAGCTATAAATCCAGATGACACCGTCTAATATAATCTCATACTCTGGCTTTTGACTTTATCGTTGTTCATGCTCACTTTTGATTAAAACACTCACCACTGAGAGGGGAAATAATATGGCTTTTAGGATTAAGCAGAATTAGGTTCTTAAAAATGATAGGTATTCAATACAGGAAGATATTTTAAAACCGCATCTTTTCAAATTTATGCTTTGTATAACATGCAGTCTTGTATTTAAAAAATTATCTGCAATTCTTTGCAACTTTAGTTGCAAAAATGGTATGTAAATCCTTTGGTATTACCTGGATTTCTGCATGAATTTGTCATTAAAAAATATTAAAATTTTCATCTAAACCACATCACATGATAACCAGACATAATGTAAATTTTTGCGTTTTTATTGAAACAAAATGTGCAAACATTCAAACACCCTTGGGTTTCAACCAAGTTGGAATCTTGGAATCGTATGCAAATTGTGTTTTTTTATATTTATATATTAATATATATAATGCCAATGCTGTCACTTGTGAGGCATGTGATGTTTTTGTAAATAAAATCTTAGAAAATCTATATGCATTTGATATTGACGCAGTTCTGCAGCTTGTTTTCCCTCCCAGGTGTTAGCGAATGTTCCCCTTCTGTGAGCGTTGGGTTGGCGCTTGCGTGCATTTGTTACCTTCAGCTGAGTGCGCGTGAGCTCCAGGCTGCGTAATCTGTGTTCACAGCTCTGAAGCTCAGTCTGGAGCTGCTCTGTCCGTGTAGCTCGCTCTCGGGCGCAGTCCAGCTCATCCCGCAGTGCTCGTGTGGCTCTTGCGTCGCTCTGCAGAGAACGGTTCTGCAAGCACAATCACACATGGTCATACACCACAGGATGTGGGCTGTGAGCTAAATCTATTCTTGACCAAATATAAACGTAAGGAATCTTTTTATATTCATGTAAAAAAGTAAAAAAAAAAAAAAAAACTGTTCTATAAGCTATTACAATCTAACGTTGTTCATCGCTTAGCACGTTCCGTCAGGGTTCGCCACAGTGAATCAGCTTTCACTGATTTGCACAGGTGGTTTGGCCGTATGCCCTTCCTGACACAACCCTGTATTTTCCAGGCACATGGAGACCCAGATAGGCAGAAGCCAAAGGGTCTTGCCTAAGGACTTACACTGGAGTTTTTTTTGGCTCATTGTGCCCCTGAAAAACAAATCCAGGTTTTTTTGAGCACCAGACCTACACCAAGTGCTTTTTGAGCATCACGCCACACCAAAAGACAACCTTCCAAAATAATGCTAGTAAAACAGAAGGGCAGTTCACTGAACAACCACTGTGTGGCTTAATACATGAACACTCTAGTCAACAGTTACTCTTTGCTTTTGCTCGGACTTTATATCAAATACTTTTTATTTCAAAAAGATTGTTCTGTCGTTAGATTTTATATTCATGGTAAATATGTACAAACATTTTTTTTTTTTGCATTTCAAAAGTATGCACAAAATTGGGAGTGGTATTTTACTAAAAGGTTACTTTTAAATGTAAAGTTACACAAATGTTTCCTGTCTTTTTCCAATATTAGTTTAACCTGTGACAATCAGCTAAAAAATATATAGTTTCTGGAACGTCCAACTGGGGCTGGGTTGAAAAAATTGATTAATCAATTTAAGTTGATCTAAACTTAATACATCAGTAATTTATCCATAAAAGTACGCATAAAGCTAAAGTCGCCTACCTCTATGCCAACATATAAGGGGATTTCCTATAGGACGGCTAATGCTAACGCTCAGTAGACCTAAACTTACATTGCTAACTGAATGAACATCTTTATTTACTGAAAGGCATACATTTTCCAAACTCTTTTAAGTAAATATATTTTTTAGTAACCATTTGTGGTCTAAAGCACAGTTTTTTTGCTTATACTTTCTTCTTTTGGAATAAGGTGTAAGGCTATAGAGCGATCGCCACCTAGTGGCCAAACTGAAACACCCTCCAGGAGAAGCAGAACAATTGTTGGAGCTTTTCCGTTTGAGAATCCATGTAACACTGTATGCTATTAACAATCTTGTTATATTTTAACTAATACATTTTACAGTATGTAAACTGTATCAAACTAATATGAAAATCTTAAAAACTATACATTATTATTATATTTAAAAATAAATGTGTCTAAATGTGTAAACCGTGTAAACTCATAATTGAACTGAATTGAATTGATGTGAATTGACTGAACAAAAAAAAAAAAAATCTGAATCAAATCGATCCAGGCTCTGGTGAATCGAATCAATACAGGAAATTATTGCTGATACCCAGCCCTTATCCAACATACTACTCTAAACATAACTCCACTTCAAGGATGTTTAAAGTGTTTGTGCAAATTTCATAAAACGAATTGTGTTATGCACATAATGTGGTGTTTTCTTCAACATAGGGAAGAGCAAGAGAAAGAACAGAATTGTGTGTACATCCTCTGGATATTCACCTCTTTTTGAAGCTTTTTGATTTGCTCTTCCATGGTCTGAATCTCGTGCTTGTAATCCAATAGCTGGTCCCCTTTATCTTCCCTGAAAAATCACACATCTATTAACACTGCAAATTTAGCTGCAAATACAGCTTAATGTTTAACTTCTTTTCCAATTACTTTTGCAACTGATGCCCTTTTAAGAGTTATATTTTCAAAAAAAGATGATTTTCTTTCATCTTTATGATGAAAATCATTGTTTAACTGAGAGACTGCTTTTGTGTACTTTGTAGTGTCATAAAATGTGTACACAAAAACCTTTGTTACTTTTCTGTTTTTTCATGATTCTCTGTGGAGTTTTTCTCCCTCACACGGACGGACACAGACCAAATCAAACTCACAGTTGTTGTTTGAGCCGGCGGAGTTTGGCTTTGCTGTCTGCCAGCTGGAGCGCCAGACTCTGGGGCGGCTCTTGGCTGTGGCCACCTGGGACTGCTGCGGTTGAATCAACCTGGGCTTCCCGTTCCCGACACAGCTCTGCTATCCTCTGAAAGGGAGGAACAAAGATGACCGGTGTGTGGAGGACAAAAAAGGAGAAGAAAAGAGGAGGCTGAAAGCAGCTAAAAAACAATCTACAAACTACATGACTTGCTGTAACCTCTATATTTGAATAGGAAGCTATAAAATTCTGCTAATTCATTTTCATTAGAAGTGTGACTATGCCATCTAATCTCTGAGGCTTTTTTACCCAATAAAAAACAATTAATCAAAAACATTAGTATAGATTGCAAACAAAAAGATTACAGCTATAAAAAAAATGACTGAAAGAGAGCAAAATAACAAAAACTTGACATACAAACTTGGTATTTGGAGCTGGATACTTTGTGTTTTTAAACCCCTAAAAAATAACATTGCAAGTTAAAGCTTAGTTTTGGTTTTGGGGAGACCTTGTCAAAAAAAAGCTAATTTTTCAATCATTTCTGCAAGTTATCTGATCTAAAAACTCCTTTTCTTTTCTGTAGCTGATGAGTTGTTAAGGAGGAGTCCCGACCACAACTCAAAGGTAAATTTCTATTAAACCCCTGCCGCTCTGCAGAAACTATGTCCTATAAAATTCACTTTTTTTTTTTTTTTTTAACTGTGATTAAAAACAGGGTAATCAGAATTAAAAGATCACTGGGAATGCTTTCAAAATAGATCAAAAGATGATAGGAGTGGGACTTTAAATTATTTTCATTTTTAGTAAGGATTTAAAAGTTTTTATAGAGATGCCCCATCAGCTGTTAGTCTTCTTTGTCTTTTTATGCAAGGCTGCTCATTCAAGTTAATAATTGTAAGGAAGTAGATCAGATCTTTCGTATTTGTGTAAAACAAGGAAACTTTCATTGGAGACTCATTCCATCTATTGTGCTCATAGAGTAAGCTCATTTAATATGATATTCTGCATGAGAATCTCACATTTCTTGACATTTCTTTTAGAGAGCAGCAGGTCGATCAAGGACAGAAACGGAATAGGCGTTCCACTGCACAAAATGTTGTTGTGTCTGGATTTACGACAATAAAGCTTCTTGCACTAGACCAGATTAGACTGTAATTCAACTGTGCGGGAGGACAAATATCTAAAAAAAACACCAATGTCAGCATCAACAGTGCAGAGGAAACTTCAAGATGTTGGGCTTCCCTGCAGAATTGCCAATAAAAACTCATTTCAAGCTGCCCAATGAGAGCGAAAAGCAAAAAAGGTCAACTTTCAAGCAAGTTTATAACTTGAGAGTTTGGTGGCCCTGCAGTGCAAATCACATCAACAAATCCCCCATTGTAAAAAACATTAAAGATCACAACCACAATTTAAAAAAATAAAATAAATATTATATGAACAGGATTACATGTTAGAAATCAAAACAACATCTCAAAAATAAAAAAACAGTATCAAAAAGATGAAATGAAATAAAAATGTAATCTTTAAGAATTCCATAAAATCTAAATAAAATGCTGAAAACAAAACAATATTTAAAAACAAGGTCCTGTATGACATTAGGGATTGGATGATGACAGAGTTATTTGCCGTGACAATAATTTCAGACAGATAATGTTTCTTTATGGTCACACCCACTGCAAAAGTTGGGCGATTACTCATCTTTTTACCACAGTTTGGGCAAAACATCCTTCTGCTTTTCCTCTTCTTTAAAACTTCCTCATCATCCAATCACTAATTTCCCATCATACCTAGCTTTTTATATGTCTTATTGGTTTCAGTTTTTTAACATTTCACTTTGATTTCTCAAAAATACTTTCTGAATTTCTCTTTTACATTTAAGTTTCTGGAATTTTGTTTAGATTTTGAAAAAGTGCTGAGGTTTTTTTACAATTACTATCATTGAATTATTGTTGTGATCTTTCATTTGTTTTTGATTGATTTGATGCACCTCAGGGCCACCGTACGATAGAGATGCCTCAGGAGACACGCCGTACATTTTCTTCAGATTATCTTGAAAAGCTGAATGCCTAAAGCAGGGCTGCTCATTCCTGGTCCTCGAGATCTACCACCCTGACTGTTTTCCAGATCTGCAAGCCCTGCCAGCTGTTGATTGGCTCAGTCAGATGTCTCCACAATCTGATTGAAAGAACACACCTGGTCCAGGTAATCAGCAGCAAGCAGTACATGGAGAGCTGGAAAACAGGCAGGTTGGTAGATCTTGAGGACCAGGAATGAGCAGCCCTGGCCTAAAGTCTTTAAGGGTTGCAAATATGATTCATTTTCTTCATGATTTGAATGGGCAAAGTTTAAAAACAACAAATGACTTCCACTAAAATGTTTTTTTTCTGTCGCTGTTTCATTTACTCAATTTTCTATCCAGGCTAATTTTTATGCAACACAGTGATCCAAAACCTTTTAGCGCTAGTATTTATTCAAAGAAAATAGACTAAATATTACATTTAACAACCTGTTTTTGCAAAACACTTTTAAGACATTTGAGTTGGTCACACTTTCAACAGATTAAAGGTTTCTAAAGTGATACTTGTGCATTTGTAACTGCTCGGAACAGAGAAGCACCTGCACGGACAGCTACAGGTGCATGCTCAGGGACTATTGTGGGGGTGTTAGGCGTCCTGCTTAAGTGCTCTTCAGCTTTTAATAGCTGTAGAGTGGTATTACACTGGTCACCTCACCTTTCCTCATCCTTTTTTTAATCATCTGCATAAATACAGCCTGCGTGCTTTCATCTGGGTCTCCCAGAGCAGCAGGTCCTTCACTGATGCGTGTGCTTAAATACCTCCAGGTGCAAGTCTCTCTGCGCTAACAGGCTCTGGATTTGTTTGGCCATGGAGCTGAACACTAGTTGCAAATCTGTGCCTTCAGAGTCCATCAGCTCTTCCCAACGGAGCGGCAGCACCATGCGAGGATCCTGAGTTACCTGTAGAAAGAAGATTTTCTTTTTTTTTTTAGGGATTCTTGGATGTGAGTCAGAATGTGGCAGAAAGGCGGATGAATAACCAGGCCGTGGGAGTGCTGTGTGAATACCAAAGACCTGAGATGAATAGCAAAAAATAAAAGAAAATGAAAAGAGCATTCTCACATTCTGTCAATGAAATCTGTCCAAAAATGTCTGACTAACGGATGAAAAACTAATAAGTATGCTGATGAGTCTGAAATGTCCGCAGGTGGAAGCCATACAAACATGAACCACGGAGGGGTTCATCCATCCACACAGGAACAGATCGCTTCACCTCTGTCATTTATTAGGCTTGGAAACTTGGCGTGAAAGCAGCTGGTGGGACACATGCAGTTTTTCTAATGCTGGCAATCATTCATGGGGGTTATTTTCCAGGAGAGCTGGCTGGGCATTACTGCGTTATTGGAGGGAATGACTGAGAATGACAGAAAAAGGATCGGCGGGGGCGGGGATGCTGCAGGTGGACACAAAGGGTGGAAGATCCATAACCAGGACGTTTTCCTGCCACTAGAATAAAACCAGCTCAGAACTATGATTAATTATAATTTCCATTTTCTCTAGCTAGATGCCAGACGCTAAAGACATTTTTCACCGAGTAGCATTTAAAACAAAAATAAAAAAGATTTTCTTCTGAAGGTCTTCCTGTATGGAGCTAAATCAGGGACAATATTATTTGAAACCTAAATAAAATATAAAAAATAAAATATGCTTGGCCGAAAAAATAAGTTTCAAAACTCAAAACTATTTTTTCAGTTTCAAATCTTTTTTTTAAGTTTCAAAACTTTTTTTTTCGGTTTCAAAACTTTTTTTTTCAGTTTCAAATCTTTTTTTCAGTTTCAAACCTTTTTTTTCGTTTACGTACCGTTTTCTTCACCTGTATTTAACTCAATAAAATGGCGCTTTGAACGGGCTAGAACGGTGTTTTGGTCATGCGGTTTATACGCGATAAAATTCTGATTTTTACACCCGTCTTGGGACAACTTCAGACTATGAGAGTACAGACTGAACAGCCATTTTCTGATCGTAATTATTACAGTTCTCAGAGCAAGTGAAGGCATCGGAACTGAGGACACCACCCTCATCGTTTTTGATTGGTCCTTGTGTTAGCCCCGCCCCAACGCACCACAACGGGGCCAAAAGCTTTGAAACTGAAACTTGGAAGTTCGTAAACGAAAAAAAAAGGTTTGAAACTGAAAAAAAAAGTTTTGAAACTGAAAAAAAAGTTTTGAAACTTAAAAAAAGATCTGAAACTGAAAAAATAGTTTTGAAATTGAAATTTTGAGTTTTGAAACCTATTTTTTCGGCCAAACATTAATATATTTTTTTAAATATTTTATTTCGGTTTCAAATAATATTGTCCCCGATTTAGCTCCATATCCCTGGGATTAAACCAGCCAAAGTAGTTAATGTTCCGATGAAGAGGGAATGGTTTGATTGACTCGGCACTTACCTGCTGGATGCAGCTGGCAATGGCTGCCTGAGTCTCAATGTCCAGAGACTGGATCTGCTGAATGAACGTTTCTTTCCTCTCACACTGCAGAAGCAAGATGGATAAGGGGTTTAGGATACTCAAGTGGGTGCAAACATTATATTCTGATATTCCACTTAGAAATCTACTAATGCCATTAAAGTAATCTGAACATCAACTGCTGTTTAGTGTCACTTCATTAACTGGAGTTATGGAGAAAGAAAAGCTCTTGCATACTAACAATAAAATCAAAGACATAGTGACAATACCTCTAGGTTATTTAAAACAGACACACAAAGGTTTTATGCTTTTTCATAGGAGGAAAAATCATGGAAATCTCCGCCACCGCTGCCAGTGATGGGTCATCAAGTGCAGCCGCTTAAAGAATGACTGCAGAGCCTGGTTTGTGCTGAGATTGTTTCTTTTCACTGTTGAGCTCTATGAGGTAAGAACACCATCTAATTCATCAATCTGTATATTGCACCATATTCCAACAGAACAGTTTACAGAGGGAATTTTTCCTTAATCGGCGTTTGCATATTAGATGAGCAGTTCATTCGCACAGACACTTTCACCTCAAAGACAAAAGCAAGTACTAACTACTTCTTTGGTTACTTTTGATGCATTAAAATCTGCTCTAATTCAACTGTTTAAACTCAACTTTTAATTTTGAATCTATTGTTGACTTAAAGCATGATAGGTTTGGAGATGGTGCACAGCAGGACCCTGTTTTTGGACCTTTCCGCTTCAGGTTACGACTGTGTTTTTCATAGCATCACTGGTGATACAATCATGTATCTAAGGCTTGAAAGCAAAAAAGGACATCAAACTTCCTGCTTTAAACTTCTGATTAGATGCAGTTACCACGACTGTCTATTCTTGGTGAGAAACCTCTGGGTTATTTTTGACCTATCTGTGTCTTTTAACTCACACATTTTTTGAAGAACATTTTATCACATAGGGTAATGGTGTTAGAATGAGGAGCATCTGTCTCAAAGAAATTAGATAAAACCAGCTTATACCAAAAAGACCTTGTAGTCTGTATATCAATGCAAAGGTGTAGCATGAAAGACAATGTTTACCCTGTTTTCAACTCCACTTTAAAAGCTTTTAATGTTCCACCCTACCTTAAACAGTATATTTCCCAACACCATACTGTGCTCTAAAGGCCAACCTGTAAAATGGGCGACATAACCTTCAGGTGTCAGTCTCCTCTCTAGTGTAACCATATTGTGTTCATGAAGCTGTCACCTGTTCTGCCTTTAAAAAATGTTTGTTGATCAAGCTTTAAGTTGGGTCAGGCATGGGTGACTTTGAGAAATCCTCTTAGTTATGCTGCAGTACTGCAGGAAGATGTCCCATGATGCAATGGGCATCATTTCCTTTGTTTTTACTCTTCCTGGTGTACTTTGTCATTATTTATTTGTCTTCTTCTAAAGTGGAAATCCCAGTTTTTGTGTGTGTGTTTGTGTGTATTTTGGTTAGGTGTTTATGTGAATCTCACTTGTAGCGGCGTCAAACTGTGTTTAAATTGTCATTAAATTCCCACTCTAACTGAATTGTCATCTATTTTAAAAGTCTTCCCAGTGGTTTTTTAATTATGATTTTGCAGTTTTTATCCAAAATAAAAAAAACCCTGTGTCCTTTGTTTAAGAAATATTTTCTGCAGAGTGGCAGTTCTTTAGAAATTTGCCTCTGAGTTGAGGGCAGTAACCCTCTGCTGATATCCCATCATTCCTTTGTTTTGACTCTTTACCCCCTAGCACACAGTCCCTCACAACCCCAAAGCTAACGTTAGCGGTGCAACAAAAATAGAGAGCTATAATGGAGCTATCCAGTCGTACAGTTTTGATCCAGATTCTAGCTCAGATGAGGAAAATGAAGACGTACATGGATCCATTTGTGTGCAAGTGGATGCGTCAGAATTGGAGCGCAGCAGGGAGAATTTCAGTTGCTGTGTCCCAACCAAGACTTTTTACAAACTGCAGGATTTTGCCTGCTCCTGAGTCATCATCAGACATGTAAAGAAATACTAGAAACACAAATTTTATCCTAAATTATTTTATACAGAAGAATAATTTTATTCTTCTCACTGCTCCTTTCCTGTCATGAAGATATGGGGACTTGTGTTTTGTATTGAATATGTTAATGTAATGCTTTCTATATGAATGGAACAAATAAATAAATAAAATCAAATACATGTCCCCAATCATGAGAAAATATAAGAAAATGTCAAAAACACAGCTGTCATTTGAGTGGATTTTTAACAGGGTTGAGAGTGTGATGCTAATAGGCTAATGTATCTAACATGTCATTAACAAGTTCTAGACTTACTATGAACAGACGAAATAAAGTCTGACTTACTTATCTTTCACTCTTTTGTCTAGCTTAATGAGCCTTATAGTTTGGTGTGCTTTGTATGACATGAATTCCAAAATACAAATTGACGGTGCGCCCTTTCGTGCGGAAAATAGGAATAGTAGTTTTTACTACATGTTTATGTTGTTTTAGTTGAGCCATATTTAAACTTAAAATGACTTTGTAATGATAATAATTTCTTGTAAATTATGTTATTGAAAAGTAGACAATATGCATCTGGAACAGAAATGGTGTAAACTAGAATGTTTTGGGTTTTTTTTTTTTTTTTTAAATCATCTGTTGGTCTTTGTTGTAATCAAGGAGCAGAATACAACCAATCAGTCCTTTAAAGTGAAGCAGCACTTCACCTTGCATTAGAAATCTAATATAAAACCTTCAGATTACCCCAGATCATGACAATTTAGCTCTAAGAAAATAAAATCTAAGTAAAACCAAACATGACCCTGTCAGAGTCTGGACCTGAACTGAAAGAACTGTTGTGCCATCATGTTTTTCATCCAACCTGATAGAGTGTAAATATTTCTGTGGAGAAAAGTGAAGCCTTCCACAGTGAGGAATTACATCTATAAAAAAAATGTTATCAAATAAAAAGAAAACTCCTCCTTTACTCAATTATTAATATATTTTTTTCTTTTTTCCTTATTGACATGGGTTTTTTTTTTTTTTCTAAGAGGGAGAGTAAAAAGAAAAGTCACCTGAACGGCACAACCCAGTAGCAGCAGCAGCAGTTGTCTGAGCTCCTCCACAGCTGCCTCTGAAGACACAGAAAAATCTCATCATTATCTCCATCACCTCTAACACCACCCTCCTTATTCTAATCACTTTAATGTGCTTAACATAGAACTGAGATACGGACTCATACATAAAGTGTAATGAGTTTGTCACTGTTGAGGAGCTTTGCATTGATAGGATCAAGTTGTTATCTTGTACCTGTGAAAGGGTCCTGCCCCAGAATGGCAACGTTTGGGAGAGGCGTCAGAATTAACTGTTGCAGGTCTTCCTGGACAAAAAAAAAAAAAAAAAAAGAATGAAAAGTTAAATTAACATTTCAGCAGCCTAGCTTATCCAGTCTGTTTGCCCACAGTAAATATGGATATACAACAAAAGGAATTTTCCATTGTTCTGTGGAAATTTGTGGTATAAACAAAAAAAAAAGATGTGTGATGATAGGACTTTTTGTGCTTTAAGACTCCATAAAAATGTTTGTGACATATTTCAGCTTCCTTAAGCATCCTGTAAGAGAGATTGTTGCTCAAATTTAAACTAATTATAAAACTAAATGAAACCTGTTTCTGTCCCTTTGCCATGACAGTAGTGCATCATGGGGGCAATGAGGGTCAAACGGACGCAGTGACAGATGCAGAGAACATAGCAAACATCACACACCCACACACATACGTACGCAGAACTTGTTACTAATAACAAACCGAGGATTATATACGTCTGCCAACAAGTCGCAACTGTGGCTAAACGAGAAGCATTCACGTGAATTTAAAAATAAAGATCGAGAGACAAAAAAAAAAACTACTCAAGGAGCAATCTCTTCAAAACCCAAGACACCTCAATTAAGCATATTTCCGTAAAACAGAATATTTATTGTTATCATTTGCTAAATTGTAATTAAATTATCATTTTCATGGTCTGCAAAAGCCTTGCATCGGAATCTGTTTTTGCTCAAGAAATACACCTTAGCTGTTTATTTTAAAGATTCACTCTGATGGAAATTGTGTTTTTAACATATTCTTGTGATATATTTTTTCCACAGAGGACATATTGAATAAAGATAATAAAGTTTAACCTTAAAAATAAAATTAAGTTTTTTTTTTTTCTTGTTAAAGTTAAAGTCAGTCAGAGGCAGACCAAAAAAAGTAGTTTGAAAACGCTTTTAGCAGTGACGTAGAGGCTACATTCAGCAGGGGAAAAGCTCTCTGCCCCACTCCGTTCTGATGCATCCATTTGTATATCTGAGCTGGAATCTGGCTCAAAACCGTACAGCTTGAGAACTCTGATATTGCTCGCCATTTTTGTTGCACCGGTAAATTTTGGCTGGGGCCATGAGTGGCTGTAAGCTAGTGGGAGAGCGTAATTGCTCAGTGCCAACAGTCCTGCCCACAACTTAAGAGATGAAGTCCTGCCACTCTGCAGAAACTATGTCCTAGAAAACAACACAGTTTCTTTTATTATTGTGGCTATAAAAACTATATTATTTTCTTTTTTTTGGATAAAAATGACATAATCCTCATTAAAATACCACTGCCTAAAATGCTGCTGCCTTAATTTACCTCAATTGACTGGCCATTTGAAACTTGAGCTTAGGACAAAATTTTTTGGCACTTTTCAAATGAATCAAACTAGACTGCAGACGCCACACATTTTCCGGCTGGAGATCTGCTGTGCGCTGCAGCTCCTACCTTCTCATCAACTGCGCCATCTTATGCCTCTTTCAATTATTTAACTTGATTTCTATGATTTAGAAAACATTTTTGTCAATATAAAATATTTAAGAGCCAACAACAGGCTGACGGTGGCTCACACTCCAAATCTTTATAAAGTCTGGTCACGTTCATCAACAGAAAGTCATCAAAGTGCAGAAAGGAGGCTACAATTACAACTCCCTTTTGGCTGCTGGCTTTAATTTATAAACTGTAAAGTATGAAAGGCATAGTACCAGGAAGCAGCAGCGTCCAACTGGCATGTGCAGCCAACCTTATATTTCTGCTCCTTCAGGGCATGCAGGGTAATAGCCTCTGCAGATCTCAGCGGTCACTGGACAGCTTGTGGTTATTTGAGTCAAAACAGACTTCTTTAGTCGACTAAGCAAATAGAAAATGGTACTGTACAGCTTCACCAGGAAGCTGATATACATGCAGTGCAACTGCTAAAATATTTATGGTAAGCCATTATTAGCACACTGACATATGACTAGATAATATAACTTGTAAAAGAACATGAGAAAACAACGTGGGGCATGTTTTTTTTATTGTATCTGTAAAAAAAAAAAAAAAATCAGCTATATATGCAAGATTAGACTTGAATTTTTCAACTCCACATTTATGTTTTGTTTTTACTTTACAGCAGAAATTTCCAAAGTCAGGTTTTTGGGTCAAATATGAAAAAATAAAAATAAAAAAACAGATGTAGTTCAGAACTGTGTGTAGGATTTCTTGATTGATTGATCAACCAGTGGCTACTAAACCTTCAGAGGCTAAAGGGCAAAATAAGATGCGATCAAAATGAGATAACCATTTTTATTTCTGGTCTTCAAATCAGAAATTCACATGAATTTTGATAAAAATATTTTTGGATTTTATGTGAAGTAAAAAAAAACGGATCCCATTGAAAAACTTGTTATTATATTGTTTATATTCATTTACTGTTACTATAAGGGCAGACTGGTTGATTGGCCCTCACACATTTTTACTCCATCAAATCTAGCCTTCTTTGCAAAAAGTTTGGACACCTCGATTCACAATTCATAAATTGCAAAAACAGTAAAAAAAAAAAAAAAAAGAAAAACGAAAAAGATCAGAATAACCTTTCATTCGTTAATCAAATCCTCCATCATTAATGAAATCCATCTCCTGTTTTTCCACGCACTTTTGTGCCTAATTCCTGAAGTAACTGAATCCAGTGTCAAAAAATGAGTGAATTATGACTACATGCCTCACAGAATTTGGGAAAAATCTAAATCTGAATCTGAAATGAATGCTGGGGCTGCTGGCATCAGCTGTGAAACAAATTAAAAGCCATCTGCAACATTATCTTTTCCAAAATCCATCTCTCTGCATCATGCTGTCTGGATTGGTTTTCCTTTCACCCACTTGCTTTTCTTTTATGCATTTCCAGTTTTTTTTGGCTCCCAAGTGAACCAGATAAATTGAAACATAATTTGCAGGGTGTTCACGGAGTCATGGTTAACAGAGGACAGAGAATTTTAAAGGGTCAGGGAATTAGTCGAGTGAAATTAACGTTTACAAGAACATTTAGTAAAGCCTGGAAAGTATTCAGTCATAGTGAGGCAATAAAAGCGTTTGCACGAAGCATAGAAATAGAATAAAATTAGTGTATTTAAAACAAGTAAAAAATAAATAAATCCAGTAAAAAAAAAAATCAGAAAAAAATGAAATAATGCTATAAATAAGAAATATAAGTGAGGATTTTACAAAAAACAACAAAAAATGCTAATCAGACTCATGCATTTTGTTCAAAACTGTACTGAGATAGATGCCTGCACCAAATGAGGCATGGAAGTAAAACTATGACAAATGTGGAACTAAAGTTCTAAAGCAATACTTGGAAAAACACTATAATGCACCTGCTTCTGTTATCGTGTGACAAGCTTCCCATGGCTGCAAGTCTGTTCTGACAATCTGAGCGGACATAAGTAGCTCACTCAAAATTGAGAAGTAAAACACTGTAGACTGTTCCCATGTCATGTCACAAGCTAAGTGGCGCATGTTTAGTCCAACCTTCTGGCTCCTGCTGAAGCTCTCTGTGCTGAGAACAGAGGCTTTTGAAGAGAGAGTTGTGTCATTTCCTCAAATGCCACAGGCATCTATCGAGCACGTTGTGAAATGCATGATACTGTGGTTTTATTTTCCAGCCGACAGGGGCAGATGAAACAAAAACTCAGCTCACCACTCCTACACTTCTCACCCCATAGGTCTGATTATAAGCAGAGACACTTCTTCTAAGGATGGAAAGTCTTTGTGTTTCATTTCTTCCTCTCTGCAAGAACTATGCAATCACCCCACATAAACACCTTACACCTGACAACATCCTTGGGCGAGTTATTGTTATTAATGTGTTGTGAAAATTTCCCATCTTGCTTTGTTTCTACAAATGTAGACAAAAGTAGCTACTTCAGATAAGACACTAGAACGTGTCTTATTTACAGTATGTTACCGTGCTGCTAGCTTGTTGTAAACACTGATGTTTACATCAGAAATAAACAAGAGTTTACCAAAACAAGCAAAATAAATAAACAATTTAAAATTTCTAACTGACTCAAAAGTTGCATTTCTGTCATTTAACATCTTAATTCTTTCAAACTATCAACCATTTGATAAAAGATCTAGAAGTCATTTTAAGCTAGTCTAGGCTGTGTCCCGATTCACTCACCGCTCCCTGGCTAGTTCACTATGAAGGGCATTCGCCATTTTGTCGGGATGTCCGCATCATTGATTGTATAAGAGAACTGGATGGAGTGATTGTGACATCACCCATTGAAAATGGAAGACCATTCAGCTGCTTTTTTTTCACAATATGGATGCTGAGATGTTGGAACCAGTTCAGGCAGGTCGTAGAGCAGTGATTGGTCAAAATCGGTCTGAGTTGATATTTCTATGGTAACCATTTTCGCCAATCAGGGGGGATTTTGTTGGAATTGGACAACCCTTCCACTGAAAGTGATGTTGAGATAATCTGTCATTTTCAGATGTACGACGTGAGACCACCTACTTTTACTGAGGCACCTGATTGGCCGGTTTATACCTTGAATAACTTGGACTACAGAAAAAAGTAAAGGCAAAAAAATTCAAGCACTTGTTAAAAAAGCGTAGAAGAGAAAAAAATGTTTTTTCATTACGCCCGATTAATAGCTGTTTATTTTTCAAAAGAAGTCTTTGGGATTTTGACTACTAGTGTGAAAGGGGAGGGGTCACTTTGTCCAGTTTTCATATACAGTCAAAGGTTGAAACCTACAATTTGGACAGTACTCTACAATTCCAGCACTCTGGATATTTCCCAGAAGTCTCTGCAAAAAGCAGTGTGCACCGATATCATTTGATTGGCAAATATAGATCTCAATGTATTATATTTGATCATTTTATGTACATTTATTTTTAAATAACAGTGGATTCATATATAATATTTGTAAAATGTTCCTGTTTTTACTTCTACTAGTGGTTGACATCATATTTACTGTTATACAAAAGTAATCATGTGTCAAAATTGCACTACATAGCCATGGGATTTAGATTTTTTTGAGCCAGTGGATACTTCCTGTTTGGAGCATAAAGTGAGAGGGGTCACCTAGTCCAGTTCTCAAATACTATCATAGATCTAAATGAACAATTAAAAAGTCCTGCACCATCTTATTTACATTTATTTTTAAATAATACAAGTTTTAATTATGAGAACACAGTGGATTCATAAATAATATTTGTAAAATCTTGCTAATTTTTACTTCTACTAATGGTTGACATCATGTTTGCCGTTAAAAAAGGTAATAAAATGTCAGAATTGCACTATATAGCCTTTAGGGGGTTAGGGAGTTTAATTTAAAAAAAAGCACTGATCAAGCTTAGCATTCAAAATGAAAACAGGGTTAACAGACAGATTTAAAAAAAACATACATGAAGATAAATTGTTTTGCTAAATTGAATTTTTAACAGTCGGTTTTTGAGCCGAGCTAATTGATGTGAGTAGCCTTAGCTAATAAACATTAAACACAACAATACCCTCATTTGTCAGGCTGCAGTAAAGGATATTGGCTAAAATTGTCCTGACAATTCACTGCTCCATAAACGTTTTCTTTTAGGTAAAATCCAGTAAGATCACAAAACCCTGTTGGAGCTGCTCAAACAATAAAACATGTCATTGGATTAGGTGTTTAGAGGTGCAGGGGTTTGCTGAATTACAGACCTTAATGATGACCACAAATCCCACTGTGCTCAGTAAAGAATGAGGTCAAAACTACTTTGCTCTTCCTTTTGCTGGTTCTTCTAAAAGCAAATTGCATCATAACCTTCAATATTTTACATACGACTTTATGAGTTATTATTTTTAACTTTTTAGATCTAAAATCTACTGCATAGAATAAAGAGATTATCCAAATATGGATATTATATGTCATCCAAAATAGTTAATGATCAATAAACAGATACATCTAACAAAGAAGTGTTTCAATGTATAAATGTAGTGCACTCTGCCATTGGAAGATACATTTAAGACACAGAACAGACTCATAATATGTGATTTAAAAACACACATGGCTGTCAAACCCAAAGCACTGTTGCAGCTATGGTTTGCAACAATTAGGTCCAAGGACAACTGCACTTATTATTGTAGAAAAGCTGTTTTTTGACCTGATATTTATGGAATTTGGTTAAAATAATTTTGATTCACTTGATTTTACAAGTTAAAAAATCTATTCATCTATCAAACCTGTATTAAACCTGAATCTTTCACTAATTTTTGAAACCTAACAATGATCCCACCAGGACACATCTTCAAAATATGATGCCTCATCAGGAGCAACTCTGTGCACAGTGTTGCCAAAACAAGTTGGCGAGGTTAACGAAAGGTTTACTGCTTATTAAAACTTTAGTGGCATTCATGAACATAACTTTATTCTAAGAAGGGCTCAAAGAGAAATCATTGGCTTGTTATTTGGAAATGTCTATTATTGCTGCAGTTATAGGTGAGTTATTAAATACATGCAGATTGTAGCATGTTTGCCTTCTATGAACTACAATATACAAGTCTTTTTTTTTTAAATCATACTTTTTTCTTGTGTTCCTACACCTTTATTTCTTAAAGAATCTTCCATAAAATGAGCATCTATTCACCAGTTGACACAAAATGCAGCTTTTTACCTCAATATAAGCTCTAAATCGACTTATTCCCAATTACTACTGGAGTATGCCGCAGTCCTAAGATGCAGTAACTAAAATCTAATAAATTATTTTTCTAACGTGCTATATTCAGTTGCTTGAAGTAATATGGGGTTCATGCTAAAATCAGATGGGGGTTTTTTCCTGATGAAAAACTGATGAGCAAATGAACCATAATATTCACGCAAAAATGAATGAACTGTAGCTTCCAAAAAATCTCGAGCACCGGTTTCTTTTTACACTACTCTCTGAAGGTGTTCTTTTGTATTCTAATGATGAACCAAATCACTTCTGAATTTGAAATCCAACTTTTTAGCTTTGTCTAGCTATTGTAGTTTGTGCAGCTCAAGTGAGCGATCAGTCTGTCAGAGGCTTTAACCCTGAAATCACCTGACAGGTTCAACTGAAAACGATGTAATGAGAGCACTGAGGATGAAGCATAACACTGAAGCAGTGAAACCAAACGGCCAGCTGTAAAGATCTACTGGACAAAGGCAAGAGAAAGAAATTCTCATTTTTAGAGGTGCTGTGCAAAAATTGTTGTTTCATCCTTTGATTAAATTATTTGAATTTTCTCTTTCTATGCACGTTTATCTTCTGAAATTACCCAATTTGGGGTAGGTTTTTCAAAGCCCTCCGCTGAGCATGACATTCAAATGAAAAAAAACTTCCATCAAATTAGTAGTTTGTGGCCACAATTGAGTATATTGTGGCAACAAAACAGAATTCTATTAGCATTTTGTGTGAAAAAATTGGCATTTTGTTGCATTTGACCACAAACTAAGAATTGATTGTACATACAAACTATTTTGTTCGCACAGAATACAAATATGTGGCCACATAATGCTCATTCGTACCCACAAAATTCCTTAATTGTGTCCACAAAATGCTAATTCATGCCCATAAAATGCTAATAAAATGCTCCTTTGTGGCCACAAATTGCTCAATTTTTAACCAAAAAATGATAATTTGTGCACACACCATAATAACTCATAGCCATAAATTATTAATTTAAGAGGAACATTTTTTTGTTTGTCATGTTCAGGGCTCTGTTAATTTGAGATTTCCAGTCTAAATATACCTGCAATAAAATAACTTTCTTGTATAATGCTGTGCGCATTTTTTCAAGTTATTTACCAAAAATATCAGAATTTGAGTTAGAGAATTCTTTAATGTGAGAAATGAAATGTTCAGTAATCTTTTAAATGCCTGTAATGTTTTGTAGTCAGTCTGTAAAAATGATCCTTAATTTCCCTCCTCGAGATTCAATCTAAGCCTCCAAGGATCCGCCCTTACCTGGTAGAAGGCCCTCAGGTGTCGATTTAAAATGGAGAAGTTCTGGACTCTCAGCAGGTTGTCGTCTCTCTCGCTGTCGTACAGCATTTCCACCTTGGGGTTTGGGTCTCTAGATGAACACCCAGCAAAAAAAAAAAAAGAAAAGTCTGAAATGACTGATCAAAATGCGGCAAACACGTCAAACAGTCAAGTACCGCGCGTCTTCAGATGAGAAATGTCTCAGCACCATTTCATTTAAGTATGGATGGAAGACTAATAAAACATTAGACCTCAGGAAGCAGACAATGAGAATTCACATGCATTCTTTTGCTTGAACAGCAGAATTTAGGACAGAAGCCACTCGCACAATAAATACCAAAAACTCGTCTTACTCAATTGTAGAATAAATAACTTTTTTTTCTGCAGAAATTTGACCGAAAAATAACAAAGTTAGTGAAGATGGCCCCCCTTACCATAAATGTGTTGTTCTACAATGATTTAATTCACTTTCGAACAAAAAGAGGAAAGGGAGCCTGACGAATGTTATGTCTCATTTTCTGCAAAGCAGGAAAATTAAGATTCTGCTGCCATGCTTGGAAGTCCCTGAGGCTGTGCTGTGACACAGAGGGAAAAGTAAAAGGTTTAATATCTCAGTTTCAGCGTCTTGACAACAATTAATTAGAAAGAGACACAAAAAATGATTCTTATAACATATTTTATTACATTTGCTGAAAGGTATGTGGACCTTTGATGCCTTGAGAAATAGTAATGGTTGCGTCTTTCTGCCCCCTTATGTACCACAATGACAGTTATATAATTACGTTTACTGTTTACTTTTATATTATTATTATTTACTTTAACAAGAAATTATGTGTTCTTTTAATTTAAAAATGGCAAATTGTAGTAGTTCATCTAATGCTCTTGGAAAACTACTGAACGATGCACACGAGCAAAGGAGTCGTCCGCTCAGGGGGGCAATGACTAAACATACTGTAAACATGCTGTCATTGAATGAGTGGCGGGTTAACCTTGAGCAGGTCACCAGTCCGCAGACTGCTCAAGCTAACTCAATTTATAACCGCAAGCAGACCTGACACACTTTCCTCTGTTGTGCAGGAAAAGATGTGGAGAAAACCACACAGGTAGGGAAGAACATGCAAACGCAGCGTGGAAAAAACAAACCCTCTTGGGGGTTCATCCTGCTTTAAAGCAGCACAGCTGTAGTTCAAAAACAAACGGAGCAGAAGTGGATAGAAAAGCCTCGTTTGGAGACGTTTAACAAGGGTTTGAGATCTCCCCGTCTCAGAGAACCAAAGTAAGTCGTCCCAGGTGTCGTCCAAAATCTTTGAGGCTGAATTTGAGATGAAATAAGTGAATAAAAATCTTCATGTTCACTCTTAATTCTGCATGGCAGATATGTATTCACAGAGCCCGACAGCTGCCTGCCAAAAACACAGTAATATTTGGATTGCAGCAAGGACAGGAAGAGTGACTGTTATGAGTCACTTTTGTAAACAGTGGATTTTTTTGTGTGTAATAAGTCTGACTAGTCTAACCAATGAAGATATGAAGATCGCTGGTGTTAGAATAGAGGGTGCAGAAGGAGGAAGCTGATTGGCTGTGGCAACCCCTGAAGGAAAACGCCATAAGGAACAGAAGTAATAAGTCTAACCATATGATCTCTCTAAGATCTGTTTTTGTGGCTTATTGTTTTTAGGAAACATAGAAACTAATGGATTAGGGTTATAAAAATGCATTTCAACATGTATTGCACTTTAGGATTCTGTCATCTTTAAGCAGATCTGACCTTTGAAGGTTTGTAGATTATGTTAGTCAAGCATGCATACATGCCTCAACTATGATCAGTTGTTTTATAACTGGTATCTCTGAAAGCCAAAACTGATAAGAGGTTAAAATGGGTCTTAAGGCGAAGTAAAAGTTAGACACAAAACATGCACATAAGATCTCTTTTGAAAGGAGTGGTCATTTTAAATAAGAAACTTGAAGTGCAACGGATTGTTGATTTTTCATTGGCGCCTCCGTGACGTCAAGACGCCACTTTTCACTTCCATGGTAGGGGCTTAAAAATGACTTTCTCTAAATCAAATATTTTGTGTGCTTCAATGTTCAAGCATTAAAGTGTCAAACCCACTAACTGTATATGAGAACTGGACTAAGCGACCCTTCCCCCTCACACCCCAAACAGGAAGTATGAGCTGGTTCCAAGAAGCTAAAATCCCATAGACTTCTATTGAGAAATAAAAAGCTATTACTCACTCACTCTATTAGTCAGAGTTCTTCTTCTTGCTCTGACATCTTTTTAACATGTAATTACTAATAATAATGGCTTTTTTTTTAATTATTTTTTTCTGTAGTACAACTCATTCAAGTTGTAAACTGACCAATCAGATGCATCATTAAAAGTCTGTGGTCTCACGTTTGACAGATTCTACCGAGCCCACTTTCCAGTGGCAGGGGTGTGTTCTTCCATCAAGCTCACTGCTGATTGGTGAGAGTGGTTGTCATAGAAACAGTGACTTAGACCAACTTGGACCAATCACTGCTCACTGACATCATCTAAATGCAACATGTCAAAGTCTGTACTGTGAAAAGAAATGGCGACTGAATTGACTTAATTTGGGTGGAGCAAGTAAGTCATTTGCTTTGGGTGATGTCACACTCGCTCAGTCCAGTTCTCATATACAGTCAATGGTGAAACCCAATATTATCTCTCTAGAGTTTTGGGGTTAGAAGGGCTGAACAGACTTCACAGAGTTTTATTTATATTCATTATGTTTAGTCTTTCTAAAGTATTTCTCCATCTGCAATCCAGGTATAGCTGTAAGCAATGAAGAAAAAAATAGTTTCCTCATCTTACATAGTCCTCATGACCTCATTGAGGAAAACTCCATTGGTGAGCTTCACATAGAGGTCTTTGGCGCTCCGAGAAGCTGAGCTCACTTCCATGTACTGGCCGCAGAGCCGGCTGTCTGCTTCGCTCTCCAAGATGTTCTCAAACAGCTGAACCTGCAAGAGATTGGCAGAGTGACAGTCACTGTCTGCGTCGGTTAAAAGCGTGAACTAGGAGGTGGACGGAGAGGAGGAACACTGAAAATAGCCGCAGAAGAGAGGAGGACAGAGAAAAGAGGAAAGGCAAACATTTCCACACAGGAAGCCACTCGAGTGGGCGCACCTGTCTGAACAGGTGGAATCTGTGCTTTCACACTGAGAAGCGTTTCACAGTGACAGGACTACAGCCAAGGTCTCCCTCCTTGCCTGTAGAGCCAATGTAAACTGAAATATAATGAGGGTCTGTTTTTTTCCACCCACATCTCAAGAAAACTGCCACTGAGATGCATCATCTGTCCGAATTAAGAAGCTCACTGAAAAACACTCACTGGCCTCTTCATTAGGCACACCTGTCCAAATGCTCGTTAACACAAATTTCTAATCAGCCAATCACATTGCAGCAGCTCAATCTATTTAGACATGTAAAAACAATCTGCTGCAGCTCAAACTGGGCATCAGAATGGGGAAGAAAGGTGATTGAAGGCACTTTAAATGAGGCATGGTTAGTGTCAGACGGGCTGATCTGAGTATTTCAGAAACTGCAGATCCACAGGGATTTTCACCAACAACCATCTCTAGGGTTTAGAGAGAATGGTCAGAAAGGAGAAAATATCCAGTGAGCAGAACTAGCAAGGTGTACGTAATAAAATGAAAAGTGAGTGTATTAAAAGAACAGAAAAGTCTTGTGCTGATGTGCCACTGGACCTGAACCAGCTGCAGGCATCATGGTGAACCTCTCCAACCTCTTCTTCAGTGCTAGGGAGCAACAACCAGAGAAGAACATCCCCACGAGGTTTGGTTCAGCATCACAATATACCACAAACACAACTCACTGACCAGAAGGACTAAATCCTCTGAGGCTGGCTGACTTCACGTGTAGAAATGCCAGCTGAAAACTCATACAACCACCACAGATCTTTACTCAGACATGCTGCAAATCAAGGCCGGATATAGGCACGGGCAAAAACTGTGACTGCCATCCCAAATCCGAAATTTATTATGGAAATAAAAACTTCAAAAAGAAAAAACACACACAAGACCAAATGAACAAACAAAAACCGACAATTGATGGATGGATGGATGGATGTATGGATGGATGGATGGATGGCTTTGTTGCCATATAAAAAAAAATCATTTAACAAAACAAATATAAATATAGAAGAATAAGTATGAATTTTAAGAAATGTAATCCATACAATTTTTTATTTCTCTAACTTACTCCATAAACAAACAAAAAAAGCAAAATATCAAAAGAAAAGACAAAAAACCTATGGATAGTCAAATCGACAGGCATACAAAGAAAAAAATAAAATACATGCATTCTCTGAAGCACAATGTCCTGCTTGTGTCTATTAAATGGAGATGGTAGTCAGGAAGAGCATCCAACATAAAACTTACAGGACATATCAAATAAATGAGAAGACAGATATAGAAAAACTGATGATAGCTTGATTTTTCTAAGCATTTTAGCATCTCAATATTGGTATTCTAATGTTCCACCTGTGCCCCATAGAGGGGCTAGTTAAATCCAGACAGCTTCACATACGTGCAGCGTATTTTTTAATTTTTTTTCTTTTTTTTTTTTTTTTTTTTTTCTGTAACCAAACAGCCCAAGGACACAGGAGTGTCAAAATAACAACAAAGGGTCACTGAGAAGGAAAGGAAGCTGCCAAAAGGAGAAGTCGTTTGTTTTCCTGTTGAAAACTAGGAGAACAAGAGGCCAACTAACCCAAATCAACTGTTTCATTCATATATCGTGTTTGTTTGTGTGAGCCGGGCTCTTCTAAAGGTTTCACTGGTGTTTCCGAGTGGACATAACAGCCGCGTGCGTGGAGATGAAAGCCGGCGGCTCGGCCCCGCGCGCGCTGCTTCCGCGCCCTGCGCTCTAACTCAGTGTGACACGAACGCTAAATGACATACCCATCGAGCCAACGGACTCCCCGTGAACTCCTCCATTATCTCCAGAATGTTAGAATCCATTGTTGTCTCTGAGGCCCGCGAGGACGCCGCGCGGGCCAGCTAATTACCAGATATGATCAGCTCTAAAGTCAATCACAGAACGGGAATCCATCTTGTGTCAAGTTGAAGTAGTTTGACATTTCTGCGGCCCTCCCTTCCTCCTCCTCCTTCTCATCATCATCATCATGGCCTCTCTTCCTCTCTGACTGCACGTCAGTTAGTTTCGTTACTAAACCGCACAGGTTTTTTTTTTTTCTTTCAAAAGGCCGAGGTTCCTCAAACCTGTCATGAGACCTCTAACTTCTGACAGGAGGTCAGTAAACTCGATTTGGACAACTTGACAGGTTTATTAAAATATCAACTCAACATTTAAATTCATAAATCGTCTTTTCTATCCTTAGACCTCTTCCTCTTTTTTATTCTAGACCTCACAGGTCTGAAAGGCTGTGCGCTATTTCAATTCAGTTGTGAAATTATTTAGCGTCCAGATCAAAGGATCTTTTTTTTTTTAAATCACAGTAGAACAGTGACATCTAGTGGCTGAGTATAAAATTACACGCATCCAACATGAATTATAGATACACTAAAATTGCCAAAATTATTCGTTCACCCATCCAAATGGTTAGAATCAGGTGTCACGGGTGTATAAAACCATCACTCAGACATGCAGACTGTTTTTACAAACATTTATGAAAGAATGTTCCACTCCCTGGAGCTGGAGCTCAGTGAATTCCTGCGTGGAACTGTCATAGGATGCCACCTGTGCAACAATTCCAGTCAATTGCTGTAGAGCTTTCCATGGCTGAGCAGCTTCATCAAGCCACACATCACCAAGTGCAATGCAAAGCGGCAGATGCAATGGTGTACAGCACGCCGTCACTGAACTCTAGAGCTGTGGAAACGCCTTCTCTGGAGCGATGAATCACGCTTCTCCATCTGGAAATCTGATGGACCAGTCTCGGTTTGGAGGTTGCAGGAGAACGGTACATTTCAGACTGCATTGTGGTAATGTGAAGTTTGGTGGAGGAGGAATGATGGTGTGGGCTTTTTTTTCAGAAGATGCTTGGCCCTTTAGTTCCAGTGAAATGAACTTTTAATGCTTCAGGATACCAAAACATTTTGGACAATACCATGCTCCCAATCTGAATTAGAGCAAAGACTGAGATCAAAATATGAATACGGAGAAACAGCTCCAGGGGAGCAGGAAAGATTTCAGATCCCAGGTGGATGGCCCCTGCTCCTGCCCTGGCCGTGGACCACGCCCCCGACACCATCCTGCATCTCTGAGTGAGAGTGAGTCCAGGTGGGTCGTTTGTCCTCCTGCTCCTGGCCATGGACTGCACTTCTGCTACGTCTTAACTATGGACTTCATCACCACTCGTCCCTCAGCTCTATCTGAAAGAACTCTATTCAAATTCATAGTTTTAGAAGCTAATTTTTCTGTAACAGTTCTGGTATCGCCTGTCCGTCCTGGGATAGGATCTCTCCTTCATGTGGACATCTTTTTTCCTGACTTGGGTTTTTTAGGAGTTTTTCCTTACCGGGAGGGAGGGTCTAAGGGCAGGGATAACCAGTTTATTTAGTTAGTTTTTAGCTATTGTACATATTTTATGACTAATTTTCTGAATTTGTAAAAATTACCGGCATGCAGCCCAATAAGGCAAATTTCCTTTGTGATATTGGGCCATATAAATAAAATTGAATTGAATTAATTTACAATAATTGCGTGCATTAATTTATTTGATTAAAAAAAAAAACAGTATTTGGGTATTCACTTTACATTCAATACAACAGTCAAAGTTATGTATAATTAATTGTGAATTTCTCTGTAATAAAATAAATATAATCTTTGGATAAACAATAAACTAATGATTTTTTTTCTTGATCAGCGTTTCCTAATTTGCATGACCATCAGTTGCCATGTTATTCTATTAAATTCTGTGTAAATTATGTATCCTTTAATATGAAACATTACTAAGAGTAAGATTGAATTCATTTGTTGTGAGTTTCATCTTTGTTGTGCTACTTTCTTGTGGTGCTCTTGAAAAAGTCTGAGATGAAGTTGCAAACAACGAGAAAAAAAAACACTTAACTGAGAGTATTCTCCTTTTTTGATAGTAATACAATAAGACATCAATTGAAATTATTCTGTGATAGAGATTTTATTTAAGAAAAATGAGCAAACATTGGATGAATCTGGTTGGGACAGATCAATGTGTTGTTTTCAGGTAAAAAGCATTTCGATTCGGCTTTAGTGCCGGTGTGCTGCCTGCTCTGCCCTACAAACTGTCTGCTGTTGCGTTGTGTTGATACCGCTTGTACAGCACTTCAGAGATTAACGACACCTGGATTATCAGATTGTTTTCAGAGCTGCCAGAACAGACATATGACAGCTTCATGCAGAGCACCACACACACACACACACACATCCATGCATGTTAACACACAGGATTAATCGGACTCTCCTCGCTGAACTCAGATAACCCAGTGCCTTTCTAAACATACGTTTATTGTTGTACAAAAGGAAGCCGACACTAAAAAGCAGTTAAAAACGTCTACCTTTAATACATGATTCATGTGCGCTGCCAGTTTTAACAGGTTCCGAAGCATTTCATTTGCAGTTCAGCACAAACTCTACAGCTGTCAGATGAACAGTACAGTGCTCACGGGATGAACTTCAGTAAATTTTGAGTCAAAACTTGCTTTTGAGTGTTCCTGCTATACGCGTTCAAACTGAATACTCTCCTCTAAGAAAAAAAGAAAAACATAAAAAACTACACATCTCCTGAGGAGATTCTCAGATGGTGGACAAATTCCTGCATATCTCAGGTGTTTGTTTACGTGTCTGTGCAGGGCCTGATAGGATCTCCTATGTGCTGTCAGGTTCTGGCCGTGTATGAAGGAGCTGCAGCTGCTGCACTGATGGAGAAAAATCAAGCCTACCATGACAAAACTTAACAACAACTCAACCCACCACCATTCCGGTCACACAACCAAAAAAAAAAAAAAAAAAAAAGGATAAAATGACCCCGCCCCCCTTTTCTTCGATTTCTTCTCCTTCCACTCATGTTGAAATCCATTTTCCCTTTAGCTGGCAGGGGTTGGGGAGGCAGCCTTCTCCGTGGCGGTGTCAGCGGCCTTCTCTGCTTCCGCCTCATCCGGAACACCTTCAGGGTCAACCTGCGCTAACTTAATCATGGTCAGGACTTTGACTTTGACTTCCTCAAATGTCTCCTTCACCCCCTTCTCCAGGATGTAACCCTCACTGTCACCCTCCGGGTTCTCCAGAGCCATGGCTCCCTCCACAGCTGTCTGCAGGTACCGCAGGCTCAAAATCACAGATACCTGTACACAAAGAAGAGGGTATTTTATAAAAAAAATGTAAATAATAGCAAGAAAATAAGAAAATTGTTGCATGACTTCTCCACATGCGTCACAAAACGACACTGTCCATGCTGCCCGTTGTGCTTCCTCTTTTTGGTTTTTGTCAGATGTGTGACTGTTTTTCACAAAGCGCTGAGGCCTGTTGTTAAAAAAAGATAAGCTGTTTAGCTCAGCTTGATGCCATGGTAACTATTTCTCAAGCCAAAGTGTAGAAAAAAAAAATTGCCAGGCTGCTGCAGTGAAAAACAGAAAATGTGTGATGTGAGTATGCACAGACAGTGCGCTGAATCGGCCACCAGTCCTGTCGCTTTAATAACACCTTTTTAAATATCAATTTGATAATTAGATATTTGATTCCTGAAACTGTATTTTTGTCTTGATCCATGCAACTTTCTGTTTTGTATTTGAGCTTGAATAGAAAGAATTGATTGAAAGCACTCAGCTGAGGCCAAAGTTTCTTGAAAACCTGAAATCCATTTGCTTCCCTGATGTTTCCTGTTGTTCTTTTGTGTGTCACTTTAATTCTAAGTATCATGCAAGATCTTCATATTAGCAGATATACTTCTGCTACTTTAGATTGCATAATTTTTAGCATTTATCTTACAGTTACGATAGAAATGCTTGAAACAAAGGAGGCCTCACATCCGGAATCTCAGCGTGCTATCCAAAAAAACAGAGTTAAGTCATCCCACAAACAGAGTTTCGAAAGTTACCCACTTGAATCAGGATGACGGACAGCACGCCAGGGCCAGTTGAATTCATCAGGCCCATGTAATAATCAGTCAGAGCCTGTCTGCAGCCCCGGCTGTACAGGTTGAGGTCCTCTGAAAGGTAGTCGTAGTTGAAATGGGCTCTGTTGTCTGTCAGGTGGTATTGCAGGCAGGGGCGAGGCGATGCGGGGTTGCAGCAGCTGAAAGGAACACCATCCAACAGGTAACGGCCGTCCACGTTACTCCGGATACGACTGAAGAAAGGAGGCATCAGCATGGGGGACGGATGAGGAAGAGACAGCAGCAAACAAGACAGAGGATAACCACATTAGAAATGGTCACTATCCTGATATTAATCTAGTTATAGAACAACAAACATGACATACATGCAGGTGTAAATGTGTACTCCTTTCTTTTTGTCTATGTCATCCAAAATTACCCAAATCTTTCTGTTAATTTAAGTAACGGAAAACAGAAGCTACATCCATCCAAGCTCCTGCTTTTTATACATTCAATGGATGTAAAGTTTCTCTGCTTTTCAGACCCCACCATCTAAACACCTTCCCTTCATCCCGTCTCTGGAAATATGCTTGTTCTTTTTCCTTCACTCACTCTTTGACTTCCTGAGCAGTGTAGTCCAGAAATCGGCCGCTGACCCACTGAACCTCAAACCAGTCCTTGAAGTTGTTGTTTCCGCAACAGCGAAACTCCATCTGCAGGCGATCGAAGGTCTCTTTCTGGAAACAGCGGCCCGGCACGTCCGTGTCCTTGTAGAAACGGATTCCATTCCTCAGGCCCACCTGAAGGGCAAACAAAAAGAATGAGCAAGGAGGGATTTTGTTGCTGAAAATCACCTTTTAAAAGCAAATGTTTAGCAGTGTTTAGTTTCTGATCATCCAATGTTACAGGTTTGAGGTCGTGTTTATACATAACTCAAAACTGACTGACACTTAAACTCAAAATGTTTAATATACTGTAACTTTTCGACCGTTAACGCGCCACTTTCCTCTTTCAGAATCTGCTGGAATTACATTGATCGTGTTAACAATTAAAAAACTACAGTAAATGAAAGAACATAAACCCTCGAGCTCGTGGTTAACTCAAAACTCTAACAGTGAAGGAAATGACTTTCTGGTTTTTATGAATTACAGCGGCCACAAACTCTAATTCCTTACTAAATATATTTATATTTCCTTTGGTTAAAAAAGTCACAAAAAGAATTGACATTTTTTGACTAGTTAAGCTGCTACCATCTTAGCCTTTTGACCCCCACCTTTAGGGACTCCTCCAGACGCCCCTGCAGGGCGTAGCTGAGCACCACCACCGCTAGTAGCAGACAGCACAGCAAAGCTGCAACAACAAACCAGGCCAGCAAAAGGACCTTCCAGCGGGGAAAGCGGCTTGCATCCAGTGAGTCCTGACACACCCGAGTGGCAACCCAGTTGGTGCCGATGGAGGCCAAGCCCACCATCATCAGGATGTTGGGGACCACATGGATCTCCGTGTTCTCCATCACCTCGAGAAAAGGATTAAAAGATTTCACGAGATCTGCAAGATTTTCTTAGCTTTTTCATCTAGTAATTATTCAGCCATCATTAAGTTTCATCTCTATTAAAAGTAAAATAAATCTATAAAGTGTTAACTTAAAGGCACAGTATAGTGTTAGCAACGGTTGGTTTTATCTGTAAAAAACAGAAATAACATAACAGACTGTTATGAGCTGAGGGAGAAAAATATTCCTTTTGAGTTCCTCACTGGAACAACTTCAGCACCATCTCCATTTAGGGGGTTTAAAAAATATTTTATTTGGGATCAATAAATGTCTGGAGGCTCATGTCAGGCAGATTCCCTGTGTGGTAAAATGGATATCGAATTTTATTTCTTCTGTTCGGTTCCCTGATCTGTGATCTATGGAGCGTGTTGGTTTAAATAAACGTGCCCCTTAGCTGGAGATAGTAAACGGTGTTTGCCTCCAACATTGCTACTAATCAATAGATACCATGTTTTTTTTTTTTTGGTTTTGGAGCTCTGATGTTTTCAGCTCTTTGTTTACATCTGTTCTCCATGCAAGCTCTATCTTTAACGTTAAAACAGCAGAACTGGCCATTGAGACAGATACAATGAACAGCCATTCACATAGAATAAGCCTGAGCACAGATGCTTTTTTGCTTAACATTTAATCATTTCAGACCCGTCTTTCATGTGTGTGTTTGCATTAATGAATATTTCCTTCTCTACCTCGTCCCTACGAAGCAACTCTGTCTTGAGGTAAACCCCAAGACAAAATATGAAGGCCCCACACATCACCGCCAGCCAGGACAGCAACCAAAGGCCCTGGGCCAGACGCACCCGCCTCTGCTGGTTGAACTTCATCTTCAGCAGCACCATGACTCACTACCAGGTAACACAAAGACAAGATGGAAACACGTCAGCCATGGTCAGTTGGGGTGCAGAAATGGTTTCTAACCACAACAAACCAAGCAAATGCAATGAGGCGTAACCCAACAGAGCTCACAGGAAAGTGATTCAAGTGCTGATTGAAGGAAGTGGAGTGGTCAGTTGCTAATGCAGGCCTTGTTCTTGTCAGTTGGTGAGTTATAAGCAGGCTGAGCTCATCTAAGTTGTTCCAGGTGGAGGGGATAAGCAGGTAGATCCTTGAGATGGTAAAGGACGTCGACCACAGAGGATGAGTCAAACTATTTCAAATGGTTGATGAAGATGTCTCCAAAAGTATCCAAACTGGTTCACAAACGCAACAAGAATGTGAGAAAAGTGAAAGTTGATGATGCAGTTAATCCTTTTCCCAGAGATGACGGATTTCCTTGTCCAGCAGTTGTTCACACCACGATGGTCTCCTCTTCAAGCTGAAATCACCAAGTTGTTCCCCCTGATTGATGTTGTCTTTTGATGGCGCCCCTCTGGGTCTGTGCGCGTGCACCGCCCCCCTAAACTGCCGTACCCATGGTTGGAGGACAAAGAGACTGGCCAAAGTCCCGAGTTTGGAACCGTAATCTCCCAACAGAGTCTCTGCGATCCTATTAAAGCCCCGAGGCCAATTGGAAAGGAGGCCAGTGTCTGATCAGCAAACTTCTCCTGATCGACATGTAATATGGGCGGGCCACTTCAACTATTGTGACAGGTGGCCTTACCTGAGACCTATCAGCACAGGTTGCCTCCGAAACAGGAAATGCAGTCATTTTTTAAATCAGATTGACAATAAAAACTCAGAAGATTTAAGAAAAAATAATTTTGTATATTTTAATTACACAAGAGTAAAAGTTGAGTGTAAATGTGCATGCTAGCCTTCCACTGAGACGCAAGCAAGCCATTTTATGTATCTGAAAAGTTTTGTAACGTTTGAATGGAGCTATTCTCTATCATCTGTCACATTATTCTCTTTGAGAAACCCCATTGAGAAAAGAGAGCCGTTACCAAAAATAAGTACATTCAAGTTTGTTTTAAGTATACTTTTTTAAAACAAAAATTAAGATAGTGTACTTTTAGTGTACCCTTAAGGTACTTATCAGAGATGAACTTTAAAAGTTCATAGGTCCCTGAAAATATACTTGGATTATACTTAGAAATATACCACAAGTCTAAATATATTTTGCCTATATTGTCCATGAACATTTTCTTACACAGAATTAAAAGTGGAGTAGATGTAGTCTTGCGATATTTCCAGTGTTTACAAAATGTATTTTAATGCACTAGTCATTAAAAGTTTATTACTTGTAAACTAAAAGAAAACCTTAAAAGCTATATTAGATATATTTCAAAGTGTACTTTTATTATCTTAGGGTAAACTTCAGTTTTATTGCCAGTAAACTAATACAATAACTGAAAGGTTACTTTAAGTATATTTCTAAGTATACTTTTTTTTTTAACTAAAAGTGGGCCAATTTAGTCCCAAGAAGTATACTTGTTAGTAAATTGCCAGTATACTTTTTAGTGTATTTGTCACACTTCTGGAAATATTATTTTCTATACTTGAGAATACTTTAAAACAGGGGTGTCAATTCCACACTGGACAAAATCCAAAACACACCTTAGGTTGTGGGTTGAACAGTATAAACATTTAAATATGTAACTTTTTAGCATAACTATGAATTAAAACAGGCAGGAACATTATTACAGAATAAATCCACTTAAACCGTAAATAACTTTCAATATTTTACTCTTTGTAAAAATATGTTTTTTTCAGAATTATACTAGTCAGAAATAACGGCAAGATAACATCAACTGTTAATAAAAAATTAAATATAAATGATCAGGAGGGCTGGACATAACTACCAGGCGTGCTGGATCTGGCCCCCGGGCCTTGACTTTGACACTTCCTTTAAAACATTTACTTGAAATATACTTATTTTTTGGTAATCGAGGGCCTCTGGTTGATGCTGCAAATTGAAAAAACAGCTAACTCAACTTATTTCTATTTTTAAATGCCTCTCCCCAACTCATGTCCTCACTGCTTTGCATCCACTGAAATGAAAACATCACTCGAGAGGGGATTTAGCATTAGAAAAGACTCAAGTAAAAATGACTGTAAGGAGAAGGGATACTGTTAAACATCTATGCAGAGTCATGACTCCACCAAATAAAGTAAGCAGATGTAAGGCGGAGAACGAAATTCCTGCAGGGAGGGCTGCAGTAGGGGGGCGGGGGGTAGATAGAGCCTAGCTCATGCAGAGTGAAAGTAAGACTGGAGTTATGTTTGCAGAGGATTATGAGTGGAGTGCAGCAGGGAGGGTGGTTGGATCAGTAGGATTAAACTGTTATTATAAGTATTTGTGACAGCTTGGATCTGGAGTCTCTAGGTAAGGTCTCTCAACACATGCAGGATCCACACTTTTAATCCACAAAACATTTTTGCCGCGTCCTCACGCCACGCCAGTAAACTGAATTTATGGAGGGACCTTTCAAAACAACTCAGCATGAAACCATCTGTAATCTCTATGTGTCTCAGATGGAGACATTCTGACCTCTGCATGAACTCACACATTTCTAAACCCAGTGACTCCAGACTTTCAATTTTAGATCAAATGTTCAATATCAGTTTTCGATCAAAAAGACATTTAAAGATTTGATGATTTTTCTGCTGAATTATTCAATTTACAGTAAACATTTATAGGGCTGTGAAAAATACATTCTCCCATCTTTTTACATACAGACCCTTTCCAAAAAAATATAATGTAATGGAAAAGTGTATTCATTTTTTATAATTCCATTCAAAGAATGCAACTTTCATAAAAATATTATCTACTTATTTAACTGATTTCAAGTATTTATTTGTTTATTTTTGCACAAATTGGGATTCCAGCTCTTAAAACCCACACAAAACAAGATTTCAAAAACCTTGGATGCTGTGATGAAATCTGCCCCAATTTTTCAGGACATGAATGTTTTAAACTGAGTTTCACCAAATACTGTATTTATCTACTAAACTTAAAGCATCTGAACATTTTCTTTAGATGTCATTACTGTAAACTGATTCAGTTCAGTCCGGTTGTCTCAGTTTGGTTCAATATGGGGAAGACTTCAGACCTGACAACTATACTGAATATCAGATGCCCTCTGTCTGGGTACGTCGCTTAAGTTCATTACAGAGCACTGTGTCCAAGCAGATCAGTGGAAAGCCTAATGGAAGGCCAAACTGCGGCAGGAGAAGATGCACCAACAGAAGAGAAGCTGCAGACATCCAGAAAGAGTGGAATGGAAAAAACACCACATTCAGACGCATTCAGGAGTTGGGCTACAACTGTCTGGTTCCTCGGGTCAGACACTTCTGATTCTGGACCAACGGAGGAAACGTCTCAAATGGGTCAAAGAGAAGAAGGACTGGACTGTTGGCAGGTGGTCCAAGGTCTTGTTTCCTTCCTTGTTTTCCTTCAAGAAACAAATCTTTCATTTGGGAATCAAGGTTAAATGGTTTAAATGGCGAGGAGCAGAACATAAGCTGCTGGAGATCCAGTGTCAACAGTCAGTCATGATTTGGGCTCCATGTCCAGCACTGGTGTTGGTAAACTCTGCTTTCCTCAATCCAAAATCACTACAATCGAATGTTCTAGAGGACTTCATGATTCCTTCTGCTGAGGATCTGGATGGAGATGCAGATTTCATCTTCCAGCAGGACCTGACCCCATCCGGACTAATGAGGAATTGAAGATAGATGTGTCATTTAGAAAATACTTTGTTTTGATTGATTTGATGTGTTCCTAATCTCTGTCTTCATCTTTTTGCAAAAACTGAGCATTAAACAGTTATTCCCTCCACAGAATTCTATTTTTTTAAATCCTTCTTTTGTGGGTTTTATGAGCTGGAACCCCAAATTGTGTCAAATTAAATATATCTGTTAAATTCATTTAACAAGGGACTCCGGATCTAAATTCTATGGAATTGTCATAAAACTGAGTCTCCCCTCCCTGTCAGTTCCTTTCTTAAGAAGCTGCAGGCCTTCAGTTGGTGTTGGATCGTCTTCTGCTATACATTGCAGCATAAATCATTGAGGGCCTGCTCATTGCGCTCAGTCTGACCAGCCAATTACTGTATTTCCCTCAACCAAGTTTCTTACCTCCTGTGCTGACCTGTTTATCTTCCCTTGGAGCTTTTTGGATTGTGGATTGCTCTGTTTGCCTGTGAATTTCCCGTGTGGGAGGGAGAGACTGAAACATGAGGTCTGGTCACTATCAGTCCTTCAGGGTCCCTCACCTTTTTATTCCTGCCTCAAAGTTCATCTCCCACCATGAGGAAAGGTTGCTGCTCCACCTACAGCGCTGACTGTCATGAACTCTCCTGATCTGAGCCCCAAATAAACTTGTTGCTTCAGCCTGTTGTTCCTGGGGTCTCCATATCATTTAATCTCACAGGAATTATGGAAATCAATGCATAAAATGAACATGCAAGCTCTACATAGAAAGGACCCAGCTGGGATTCGAACCAGTTGTGAAGCGAGAGTGCCAACCACTGCCCCACGTGCAACCTTGTTTTTTTAATTTTTAAATATGTTTTTAAAAAAGTCAGTGAATGAGTAACCATCTTCTATTGAATGGTGTTGTAACATCACATCAGAACACAACAATATGAATAGAACTGGATGAATGAACAGTTTTTATTGAACATAAATATTTGTATTAGCAGAGGAGTTATCATCTAAGACTGAAAATACAAACTCAAAAATTATGCTTTACTTCTAAAGACACATTTCAACTGCTTCAGTCATTAGGGTTTTAAAGTTTTACCCTCATTTTTTTACATTTATGTTGGTGTTACTGTTTATTTTATACAGCTAATAGAACACAGTTTTCTTCCTCATAAAGATTTCTCTGTAACACTTCATGCATTTATACACATATATAAGTTCTGATCATTTACACTTCTGTTCGATGAGAAATAACTCTTAAACCTAGCTTGAGAAAGTCTGTTTGAACATGTGCAGGAATGGATGAGTGTGACCTGGAGCATCAAATACTTTTTAGTCGTCACAAAAAAAGTCAAGTTATTTTAATGTGCTTTTTCCCTTCGGAAGACAATTGTTTGAATTTATAAAGCAATCTTAAACATTCTTGTTTTGCTTTCCTCAAAATTAGTGACATGGAAAAGAAAAACCCCACAGACAGTGTATGGAAAGTAAGTTTGGCTCAACAAACGGCTAAACAAAATGCCTTTCTTCAGAGTTGAGCACATTTCAAAAAACTTTCCTTCTTGTTACATTTTTCTCCTATAATAATTAAAGATCCTTCATGTCACCTACCATGAGACATCTATTTAATTCACATCAAGCAATAAAAGACACTATTAACTATCTATATTTAGGTAAATTACAGTTGCACATAATTATTGTTTAACTTTGATTGGATTTTTACTTTTTCCCTCTAAAACATTTTCTGATCATAATATTAACTTTTTGGAGCATGAAATCTAATAAAGACAACACGTTACAACACATTAAATTCAAAATAATACATTCATTTAGGAAATTTAAAAAGTAAAACTGCTTCTTTTTGCATCTAACTGCATCACATTTCTAATTTTGTCATCTTTAAGTATCATTGTAGTGGTAAGAGCTGCACTTTTTCTACATTTAATAGAATTCTATGGACTGTCTAAGTCACCTCATGCTACAGGTATCAGATCTGTGGACTGTCCTTCTCATTGGTCTCCATTTATTTACTCCTTTCCACCCGGCAGCTCCTTCCCTCCACCAGCTGCGTGGTACGTTTGCAGGCGTTGCATGAAATCATCCAGGATTTGCTGAGCTGAAGTGGAGCTCACGTCTTCAGCACCTTCATTCAAAAGTGATGCCTTCAGCCCTCCTCTTTCTCCCCAAATGTTAATGCTCCCCTGAGCTGACTGAGTCTCAGGTTCCACATGGTTTGTGCACAGGGAGGCTTTCTGTTTGCCTTGTGAGTAAACAGGCTGCGGTCTGGCAGCATAACTCACACCCGTTTTCCTGAATTTACCGCTGCTCATGTCGACCTCCGAGGAGGATGAGTCTTGCTGGTCGGAGAGGCTGCCCTCATTTTGATTTCTTTGCTTTATGGGCACAAACGCCGTGACTCTTTGTGAGCTCGCCTCTGATTCAGCCAACCAAGCGCATGCTGCAGAGGATTCCTTGTGAGATTTGGATTGGGAGTCTGCTGGCTGTGGACGGTTTAAAGCCGAGGAGGCGAGAAACTTCTGCATGGCCTCGACTGAGCCGAAGTGCTTCTCCAACAGGTCTTTGATTAAGCACGAAACCTAAATGAGAAACGTCAGGCAAAAACTGTCAGTTTCATCTGGGGATGGAATGTGGAATTTTTCCCTCCTCCTCTGACTTTGTAGTGGTAGATTCCAAACTTTTTGTTTACTAATCATCAACATGTCTGTGACCAATAGTTCCACAAAAATGTTCATCTCTAGCCTGATGCTGATTGTTACCTAAAGTCTTTTTCTCACAGTGACATGATTCCTTAATGAAAATGTTTACTTTACCCTTTGTATTTATGAATTTTGTTTCATCACTACAGCAGCTTCAAACCTAATGGTAAAAATATTCCTCTATTCCTAAAGATTTTCTGTGCTGATTAACATTTTCAGATCTTAATGATTGCGTGAACTTGTTTATACTTTTTATCCAGAAAGACAGAAACCTCTGATAATGTGAGAACATACTCCAATTGATTTGTTTGCTCCCCTTTACACTACTGTCACACATTCCTTTTGTCACCAGCAGCTCCTCCAGTCCACCTTTACTAGGACGAGCTGTACTGCAGGTTAACTAACTACAATTAATGAAGTGACCCTAATCGTATTTGCATTTGGCCCACTTAAATCCTTGAATTTTTTTTTTTTTTTTTTTTTTAAACAGAGGCTTTATAATAAGAAGCACCATGTGTATACACTGGTTGTGCTTACTGATCTCCCAGCACTCTGTCTACATTTACGATTTTGGAAAACTGAAGCTGCACTGTTTTGTGGATTGTTTGAGCATCATGGTTAACATAGTCAGAGGGACAGAGTTGGATAAAATCAGACTATTCTGATGGTTTTACTTGATGCTTGACGGGCCTTAAAATTAAAAAAGTTTCAACCATTTAATGTTTTTTTAACAAGAGAACACCAATGCAGGGGTAAAAGAGCCACATGCACCTCCGGAGCTGC
Source organism: Oryzias javanicus (assembly GCA_003999625.1). NCBI lineage: Eukaryota > Metazoa > Chordata > Actinopteri > Beloniformes > Adrianichthyidae > Oryzias > Oryzias javanicus. Next base: position 18,873,832 of record CM012446.1, on the reverse strand, counting down.
AGGTTGCAGACCCCGGATTTAGGAGAAAACTATAAGTCTAGATAGGAAAGATGGGCTTGGGGGTTCATATTTAATCATATTCCAGAATATACCCATTTGTCATCATCTTTAAAATGTGTTACACTAGAATTGTGTGCTTTCATTTATTTATTTTTTTCCATCTTGGTCTTTGAAACTTCTCAACACTTTATTACCACATTGTTAAAAAACATTTAGGGTGCAAAATTATTTCTAAACTGACCCTGGATCCGACTCTTACACTATAATATTTTAATATTGGATTAAAATTGACTCTATGTGATTTGGTTTTCTTCCCACAGTCCAAAAATACTCTTCATGGGCTCATTGGTGTTTCTAAATTGTACCTAGGCGTGACTGTGAACGTGTCTGGGTATTTTTCTCTATGTGGCCCTGCAATGAACCATGCACCCCTCCAACAGCCAACAGTGACTAGATAGGCTCCAGCAACCCTGCGACCCAAAGGGGATTAAGCAGGTTTAGAAAATGGATAGATTTAAATTGAGAAGTTTAAAGATTCCAAGATTCTGGGTTTTTTTTATTATTTTCTTGTAAAAAATAAAAAAGTGTGAAAAATAAATTCTACATGAAAAACTATACAAAATTCTTTTGATTTATTTAATCTGACCTCTTCAAAATCAGAAGCTTTTATTTGTGTGACATTATGACAGCGTCCACTAGATGGCGGTGTGCTCACATTAATGTTCTCCAGCGCTGCTATGGTTCTGTGAGAATCCTCCAGTTCTGAGCTGAGCTGGGAGACTCTGTTCAGGAGGTACTTCCTTTCACTGGTCAGGCTTTCCGACTGTATGCACAAAAACGTACAACATTTTAGACTTTTTAGATGGATCTGTTGCAGCTTCTTCATCACTTTGTTTCCTTACCGCCACGTGGAGGTGCTCCCCCAGCACATTATTGGCCTGCTTGGTCCCAGTGTGTGTCTGCAAAAGGCTACAAGATAACAAAGAAGTCCTTTATTTATTCATCTTTACAGGGTTAACAGCAGGTGTTTGCTAGCACATGTACTGAGTCTGCGGCAACTGACACCCAGTTGAGGCTCAGTGAAAGCTAAGCGTTCAGCTGCAGTTGTTATTCTGGACAGATGAATGCTTGGTATGTGCCTAGTGGGCAGTGTCTGACCAGAGAGGGTCAGCTTGTCAGGAAGGATGAACTAAAACAGCACACCCGCAGAAAAGCACAGGGACAAAAGGTGGTGTCCTATTGAGGATCCATGATGTTCCACAGTCCAATTAATCTATAACATCAGTTATGTAAAGACCAGGCCTATCTAGAAAGGGAAACGTGCAAACATGGCAGCAGTCACATTTAAAAACACCCAACTTTTTATACTTCTCTTTAACATGGCTGAGCTCATCCCTGGTTCTCTGCAACTCCGCCTCCAGGCTCTCGATGCAAACGACGGTCTGCAGCAAGTTTTGGTGCAGATCAGCATTCTCCTCCTGCAGGGCTCTGAGTGCAGACAGAACGTGGGTGAGGCAGTCACAGAAAAAAATAACTTTTTAGGGGGAGCTGCTGGCTTTATTTAGATCTGAAAAATCAAAATTAACCTGGTCATTGAATGTGACTCTTTTTCACCTGAGATGATTTGACACATTTAACATATGACACTAAATTCCACCAAAAGTTAAAATTGAAAATATTAAGCCCCTAAACTCAGCAGTCTAATTTGACACAGATTGACCAAACAATCTACCACATTTAGAAAAAAAAACAGCTTTAATGATTTATTCAACAGATACAATCTATAAATGAGAGCTGCAAGAAAATAGGATAAACTGAACTTCTCATGGAATCATATTAATACATAGAGCATATTTTCAACGTATCAATATTTTTGGGGATATTTAAAAGAAAAAGTAGACTAGTAGAGGTGTAATTCTTTCACAAATATAAAATTTTTTGGCTTATATACATGATAGTCCAAAGTCTGAATAATCTTTTGGACACGCTTTCTATTAGTACTATACATTTTGTGGTAAGTTAGAATGAATTTGTTAGTAGAACTTTTGCTGGAAGAATGGCTGAAAAATGAATTCAAATTTCCAGAGAATCATGAGAGAAAAACTACAAAAATACATACTTGATTAAAAGAATACTAAAAAATGTGCCAGTCCACTAATAATATAAGTAACTTTGTTGCATCTCATAGTGTTAGTTAAGTGTAGATTAATGTCGATGGTTATGTAAATGTGTCCCCCTGTAGCAGCACTTCCTGCCTGAACAACTGCGGTTGGATGGAGGAGGTTGTTAGGACCATCAATAATCCAATGACCCGTCACAGAGTGATCTGAAGGGAAATCCATTTTTTTTTCTGCACGTGTTTCATTCTGATGGGGGGGGCTTTCCAGAGGTTACCCAACTATAAATTAGAAAACCTGGAATAAATGTATTTCTAATTAAATGTTTTACTTCAGTGGAATTATTTAAATGTTTAGGAATATAATAGTTTATAACAGTCTTAAACCAAAAACTAATCCTTTCAAAAGGAATTTAATTCACCATATTTTTTAGACTGTTTAGACTGTTGCTGGGAGCCTGCCCACACTTCCCATCATCCCTTTGTCCCTCTAGTTTATAGACCTGCACAATCCCAATTGTTTAGTGCCAGATGACAGCTAAGACGAGGGAAAAAAAGATCTATGAGGATGTCTGAATTCCCACCCTAATCCTTAACTACTAAAAAACTATATAGATAGTGCTAGATACTAGATAGTGCCTGGGATTTTAAAAGCAATTCGGACATGATGCAACACTACTTTTCTTTCATTTTTAAAAACGACGGATATGACATCACCAGTTTCACAAAGAGAACATTTTATGATATTTCTGATGTTTTGATGGTGAAAATATAGATGATTTATTCAAACGTTACATTTAAAAACTTTTTTTAATCATTATTATTATTATTTGACCACAATGCATTGTGGTCCATAGTCACCAATCTAGTGAGCATCAATGCACACTAGTTTTCCACAAAGATTTCTAGGAAAGTACATCAAAAATAGTAGATTGCAAATAAATACAAAGAAATGCAATTTTAAGCTCAATTTTCCTCGTCAGAAAAATGCCACAAGAACATGCTAAAAACAGAATTTTCATTGGAGTAGGTCTTTAAATAATGTGTCATACATTTATTAAAACTGAAATAGGAAAATGAGGCCACGAATCAAAAAATTAAAGTTTACTGAACCTGTTAATCAATCACTTTCAATCTACACTGTTCTATCTTCTGCTTTAAGGTTTGACCCCTAATTCACGTCATTACTGGTTACTTCATTCATTTATCAGTATCAATCTAATCACAATGAGGCTGTAGACCTTCTCCAGGGTACGACTGTATGGACATGTCTGCAGACAATCCCAATGCAACACAGACAGGAAAAAAAAACCATGTGAGCTCCCAGAGTCATATGATCAATTTCTTCTAACCAATCTAGCATGCATGCTTTTGGAAAAATGGACTGCAGGCACTTACTGAAGCTGACTGTCATCACACAGAGTGTCCTGAAATGGAAAAACAAACAAGAATTTAGACGGGGTGAGAGGAAAATTGGGATTCAGCATAATTTCCTGAAAAGTATTATCACATGGAGGTTATTTTTAACCTCTTAAGATCTGCGTCTACACTAATGGACATCAGATTTTGGGTTACCACAGCTGTTAATTCTGCTTAACTGGAGTCCAGTGACTATAATGTTGGAAGAGTTACCTCAATTAGCTGTTAAGAGCTATTATGTTGTATTCCTATCAATGTGATATTAAAATTAAACCCAACTGTAAGATATCTCGATCCAGAGTCTGTGAGTATTTTCACACCTGGGAAAATTTGACACAAAAGAGCAAATAAAAAAAAAAATTGAAAAGTTAGAAGCATTCATCCATTATACCACCCATAACCAGTACAGGCAGCTGCCCAATTACCGAGAACATAAGAAATTCAATAAACCATTGAACTTTGACTTATCTGGGCCCAGATTTGAAAGAATCAATTTTTTCTGTGAAGCTGAAGCACAGCTAACAATTCCCCCTTTTTGTGTTAATGTGTGTTTGGATCAAGTGAAACCAGTGAGCTATACATGGAAACAGGGAATCTTACATAATATTGTGTAAGCATATCTGTACACACAGAAGTCCGTGCCTGGGCAGAGTCTTACATAAGAAGAAACTGAGGCCGAGTCACTCTGACACTCTAGTCCCTAAACACAAAATACCAGCTCCCATCACATTGTTGAGAACAGAAGCTTCTGAACAGAGAAATCAGGTGCTTTCCACTGAAGTTTAGCATAAAAGCACCGTACAGTCATCTGCCGCATTGCTGAAAAGTGACTCAGCTTGTTGACGCAGTCTCTGACACTTTGTGGTTGAGCCACACTGCCCACACAACAGAGGAACCAAATGATCAGTCCATAGTTACCGTGTAGTCAAGCCTCACTGTGGTGATTTGTCAGAACTCCCAAAACTATCCCTGCAAATATGTAAACATTAATATACTAAATATAAGTTTTATTTCCCCAGTTAACAGTTTGATCATTATTTATTTGTTCTGATCACACTGTACTTTATTTTGTATCATTTCAAGTTGACTCTTGATTATGTTGTTTTTTCAAAAAAAAAAAAACATTGTTGTCTTGAGTTGTAGTTCCACTCAGTCACTATTATTTGTTACGTGCAGTTGATAACATATCTTTTTACGTTTCTTTTTTTTTTTTTTTTGCCATTACTGTAGATTATTTCCATTTCTCTTTTTTGTTTGTTTGTTTGTTTGTTTTTTCAAAAGATTACATGAAAACTTAGAAGCTGTATTTGACCACAATGCATTGTTTGAATAACTTTGTTTACAAATAACATTATTAATTACAGCCGGGAATCGATAAAATAAAAATTAACTAATTTGATAACTCATGAAGAGAAAATGGTATGGTCGAGCTGGGGTGGGATTATATAACATATGAATGAATGAATTGGTTTATTTCAAGTAATCAGGTCATAATACGTGAAATGACATATCACATAATGAATCACAAGTAGATCGCTTGAAAGGGAGTGGAAGGAAGCGAATTTATATAATCCCACCACGGCTCGACCATACCCTTCTAAGCGATCAATTTGTGATTTATTATGTGATGTTATTTCATGTATTATTACCTGATTGCTTGAAATAAACCATTTCCTTCATTCCTTCATTCACTTTGTTTAAAAATAACATTATTATTTAGAGCCAGCAATCGATTAAAAAAAATTGACCAATTAATCGCAAAACTGGAAAAAAATTAATCCGGTTTCTTTTTTTTTTTTGATTCAGTGTTTGCCGACCTCTTATTATCTATGAATAATCACATTATAAAACCACTCATAAAACTGTACATTTAGAGCATTTATTTTTAGTCAAGGCAGTCAGTCAATAAAAAAAAAAATCAGATTAATCACACTCACAATTGTGATTAATCATTATTAAGCACAATGTTTTACTAGGTAAATTTTATGGCAATATACAGCTTTTGATCAAAAACACGTGGAAGCCTAAATCAGCGAGGCAAAGCGAAGGACTGCTTCACCTCGAGGTGCAATTAATTTGTGCTAATGAATTTTAATGCGTCATTTCTGTTTGATTAATTGTATGCATTAACACATTAATGTTCACAACGCTATTATTAATATAACACTATGAAGCTGCTAAATGAATGACTTTAAAGTAGAGAATGGCTATAGTGAACTCACTCTGTGCGTGTTGGAGATGCGTCGTGGGTGGCGCTGGCCCTGTTCAGAGCTCTGACTGGCAGAGGTGGAGGCCGTGTCTCTGGCCCGGGATGAGTCTGACTTTGTGGACGAGGACTCAGAACCAAAACCTGGTCCTGCACCCTGGGCAAAGGATGGAGGGATGCTGCTTGGCTCTGGGCTTTCAGACTGTATTTGCTGGAGGGGTTGTTGTGGGGGGCTGTGGAGGGTGTCCGGCAGGTGTCTGCGGTGGTGCCGATGTTTGGGCCGGCAGGGTTCAGGGCTGGTGCTAGTGCCATCAGTGAGATAAGGAGCATTTTTGCTGTATTTGTCCCCTAACACAGAGCCTCCAGCAGGTGAAGGCCTCCTGTCTTTATGGACAGGGTGCGGGTGTTGACCCAAAGGGGGGCTGCCACTGTGGCTCCCGGCTGCATGGAAGGTGAATTTGTCAGGATGGGAGAAGTCAGCTTTCGCCTCTCCGCTGGGCTGCTTAGGGGACTGCTCCTTCTCAACCCGCGTTCCCTGTCTGTTCTTCTTGGGCGGTAGCTGAGGCGTGACGGGAAAGGATGTGCGGGCTGGAGCAGATATTTTCCTAACATGTTTGGTACCGCCAACACCTAGGATGGAAAGATCCGAAGGGCTCATGACTTGTTTGGTAATCTCATTCAAAAAGGCTGAAAACTGCAATTTTCCCTCCACAAAATTTGCACGGGCCCGTTCTATCTCAGCCTGAGTGACTCCTTTCCCTTTCTGCCCACTTGGATCATTTCCCTGTGTGTCCCTCGGTGACAGAACTTCCATTGACTTTGACTTCCGAATGTCGCTGTTCTGATCCTTGTTTTTGAGGATACCTTTGGTGGGCAGCTGGATTGAAGAGATAGCTCTTTTGGGCACCCCTAAAACAATGTCATCCTCACTAAAAGCCAGATTTCTGTTTAAACTAGATGTCTTGTACAGAGACCCATAGTCCTTGCATGGTACCTCAGGTTGCTCCCTGCCTTCATTTCCCTGCAAAAGCCCCTCCTCACTTCGACTATGACCCCGATGTAGGGTAGAAAAATCAGGCTCTTTGCTCTGCAGCACTCTAACAGTGTTAGCTGTTCTGCCATGTTTTATGGTGGCAAAAACAATGGGCCCAGAGCTGTTGTCCTCTTTGAATCCCCGGCGCACATCTGGAATGTTAGAGCATGACAGGGAGTGGAGTGGCCGCTCAGCGTGACGCAAAGAGAACGGATCATTTGCGCTTGCCTCCGTGTACCAAGAGGAAGAGGAGCTGGAGGAAGAGCTGGAGGAGAGGGAAGAAGAAGAGGCGCTCGGGGGATGTACAAGGGTGCGGTGGTTGAATTGTTTTTCGCTGTCATCTGTGTGCTGAAAGCGGTGAAGATATTGGGCATCGTGGTGAGGGCTGTCCCGGAGATGCTGATTGTGCTTGTGGCGGTGCCCCCGGCTATCATCTGTGTTTCGGTCACTGTCCTCAAGTTTTCTGTACCTGCATTGAAGGAAACTGTTAGCCAGAGCCAATTTATGAGCTCTGAAACAAATAACAAGCCTCATCTATTAGATTGAAACAACATTTCTAAAAACAACAAAAAAGAGTAGTCAGGGTAAAACCCTCCCACCTGTTTGTGTTCTGGTGATGGTGAAAAAAATGCCGTTGATGGTTCTTGCGTATTTTGAGGTCATCTAACGGAGGAGGGTTGTGAACAGGCGTGAAAAACGTCTCCATTGCCTGTCTGTTTCGCTTGGTTCTAGATTTCAGTAAAGACAAAAACTGTGGACATCCCTGCCTATTCTAAAATAAGGATATGGAACGTTTCATAATGAATCTACAGCTAATCCCATGAGGTATTATCGCACCACTGATTGAATTCCTTCTAGACATGAAAATAAAAATATAATGGAACGAGATGAAAATGAAAAGGAAACTATAACATACAACCTCAACGTAACAAATCAACAAAAATGTTATCAAAGCATATAACCCATTAAGGTAGTTTAGTCCTCCCTGATCAGTTAGGTACTCCAAATATTTCTTTTAGCCATTGCGTCTCTCCTGTTTCTGACCATGGAATAACAGGATGAGAGTTTTGGAGTAGGACTATATGAATTCCTGGATGAAGGTTTGATTTTGCATCACAGCTGATGTAACAGCTGTGTGCTTATTGAACCACTAAAATGAGGGAGAGCTTTGTCCTCATCCAGAGGTAATTGATCAAGCCCCAGGGGGGAGGATCTATACAGCAGCCTGTCCCAATAAGCCTTGCAGCAAATTTGTTCAGCCTCTTTCTGTTCCTGGCTTTGTGAAACCACATTGTGTTTTTAAAAAGACTTCTTTTTATTTTTGTAAAACACAAAAAGTAAACACCAAGTGACAGAGCAGTCTGATTATACTACAGATGAAAGGAACCTTTTATATTTATTTCAAGTGATTTTATTTGTGATAAAATGAACATACTAGTGAACATACATGTTCACTACTAGTATGTTCATACATGTGAACATACTAGTTACTAGTTTAGGATTTTATTTACTGTTACGGATGTCTAAAATTAAGTGTTTTTCCTAAAATCAAAGTATGAAAGAGATTATACTAAACAACTGAAAAAACTTATATCACTTAAACAAAGGATGTTTCAATTTATAGCTCAAGACACTGACTACATCCTGTAGCTTTTGCTTTCCAAAACAACCACAAAACAGTTTCCAAGAACGCGTACAAATCAGCTTTGATCTGAAAGAATAAAACATTAGTATAAGGGGTGCTAGTGTGGTTTCCTCCGAAACAGATTACTTGCTTTATGGAGGAAAAGGGAGATATGACTCATAGCAATTACGTTACTACACCCCTCTCTGCTGGTAAACAATGGTAGCTAAAGTCAAGGCCTGATAATTTTCTATCATGTCACAGAGACCAGTCATGAGGTATTGGATGTTTCTGGATATTTCCAGACAAAATAATACTACACTTAAAGGAAGATGTGTCTTTGATTCAAAAGAAGCACATTACATTGAGGCTATCTACCCGTACCGTTTTGAGCCAGATGCCATCTCAGACAAGGAAAACAAAGATGAACATGGATCTATTTGTCTGCAAGTAGATGCAGTATAGAGCAGGGAATTGGAATCTTGGGGCCCATCGACGTACGCAGCAGCATCATAGCCATAACATTTTTCAAGCATCGTATTTTCTCTGCTCGTGATTCACAATTTGAATGACGAAATAATTTTTTTTATCTTAATTTTCTTAAAACATGTCGTCCAGGCCACAAGAACATATAAAAAACACTAAAAATAGGGAAAAAAATATATTATTATTATTATTATTTTATTTTTATTTTTTTGCAGTGTCTTTAAAAAGTGTACGCCTAATAAAGAAGTTATGGTCTCTTAGCTTGAATGTTTTGTATTATTGTGCTGGCCTAAACACCAGTAACTGACAATAGAAACTTGGAACATACGTTTGTAAATTTCATTGTTAAATATGCAAAGACAAATAAAAAGTTTGTGGATACACATGATCAGAGTTAATGATGGATATTTTTCTTTAATAAAAGCACCTAGAAGACTAAAAGTAGACTTTGTTTCTTTGAAACAAACTTTTGCATCATCATCTGGACCCTTCACTTAACATGATACAAAGAATCAATGTTGACCACTGATAGGCATTTGTTACATTGACCATGTATAAACAAAAAAAGGGGGTTTTATCATATGTGATGGTAGCCTACTAATTCTTTAGTAACTCTCTAAAATGTTTTCATACATATAAAAATGCAATGCAGTTGGTTGATTTTTTTTTTTCCTTGATGGCCTAGAAGAAGTTTGATTTAGATAACATAGCTTTTGTTTTGCAAATCAATCACAAAATATTTTTATAAGACCCAAGAAATCAGTTTTGATGTGTAAACGCAAACAAAATAGTGTAAGAAAGGGTGCTGCCCAGACTTGTCTGGTTTCTACAATTAATACTTGCTTGACAGAAGTAAACAGAGAGACTTCAGTGTTGGCAGGACGTGACTCATGGCACGTACGTCTCTACACACCCCTCTGCTGGTAAACAATGGTAGCTCCAGTACAGGCCTGGTAATTTTCCATCATGTCACAGAAAACCAACCAGGAGGTAGTGGATCTTTCTGGATAGTTCCAAACAAGTCCCCCAGTAATACACTTTAAGCCCAAGATATGTCTTTGACTCATAAGAAGTGCATATTATACAATAAAGTAAAGACTAAATAATTACAAAATTGTTTCCCTTTAAAAAAATAAAAGATAAAAAACAGAAAGAAAATAAAAACATGCTGACAGCATCAACTACAGACTCAATAGAAAACTCGTGATTAAATCAAACAGAACACAACATGAGTTAGGAGATTTTTTTAATATAAAATGAACGCACTGCAGCAAACCTGGAAAGAAGATCCGACAGGTCAACTACATTCTGGTTTGAGCAGGATTTCAAGACCTTCTCACACACAAGTAAATATCACTCCGCAGTATGGCTTGTGTGACGTCACGCACACTCCTTTCTTTTACATTTTTAAAAATATTAAAGCTTATATGTATTGTTTGCTTGGGTGTTTTAAATACTGCATGATATATGAATCTAACGCAATCTATTGTTTTGTGTTAAAGGGAGAATAGGCGTTGCATTTATACGGTTAATATAGTTTAAAACTGCTGCTTATATTATGACAATGTCAGTTGGCTGCAGATATCGTCAAACCTTCCTATTTTATTGTTTATTGCCAAAATGTTTCTCTTTAGCATTTACATTATCGAAACAACCCAACAGAGACAATCTAAACTATAAAAACGGACTAACTTCTAGTCGGATGAATACCTTCACGTCCACACAACGGAGTTATACGTGCAGTATAAATACCAATGTCGTACGTCACGCCAAACAATCGTGCGCCGAAACGCTCTGAATTTTACTAACAGAGTCGCGTTGAAGTTGAAAAGATTTTATTTTCATTTATTTATATTTTTTAACGGCGCTTTTTAAACATTGTTGTGCGTACAATATGAAGCTTAAAGCGAAATTGTTCTTTTCTATAGCTTATCGCGTTTAAATTGTTTACTGAGCTGTTTCGCCATTTTGCTAGTGGTAGGCCTCGTCTCAAAGGCATTTTATCTATGACGCAGCGGGTTTTTTTTTTTTTTTTGGTTCTTGTGTTGCATTTAGGTAACTCGGCATCTTGTAAGTAATTTTTGCCAAGTACTTATGACGTCTTTACTCATTTTTTAAAAACTATTTTATGTTACTTAATGGTGGGCTGATGACATGCTAGGCCGTCCGTTACCAAAGTGGTTGTGAAACTTAAAAAAAGGTCAGATTATAATTTTCTTTCAGTCTACAGAGATAATAGTCGTTTATAGTTTATTGAATTATTTAAAAAATGTTGTATTCGACTTGCTACTAAAATGTATGCTACCCAGCAGCTAAGATCACTAGTTAACAATGCAAGTGTTAACGTAGCATTTTTCACACAGTCGTGATTGGTCAGCTTGAATAATGCTGCAATGTCAGTGGTTGAAAGTCGAAAGGGCGTGGTCAGTTGACTTATTTTTGTAGCGATGCAGAATTTGATAGAGCAGAGGATGACTTCACTAGAATTAGACTGACGTGTGTACTTGCATATTGCAAAAAAAAAAAAAAAGTCCTAAATTGTTAGGGTTTTTATTTGAATTAGACGAATCCTCTCGCAAGTACAGATGTAAAGAATAAAAAGCCATAGCTCTTCTGACTATTTATATTTTAAAAGCGTATTTACAGTGTCACAGAAAAAGGACGGGGTTTTTTGCCCTGATTTTTTAATCCTCTTTATTCTAGTTTTTAAACTCATTTTATTTTATTTTTTATATATCTAAGATATGTTTAAAAGGTCACGTTTGAAAGCCTTTTTTTCTTCAAACCTAAGATGTGTTGAAAAGCACTTGATTTTTTTTTTTTTCAAACTAAGTTTCTACAAGAGTTCAGTTTAGCTCAACAAGTCAAGCCAAATTGATTAGAACGGACGAAGGAATCTTTTTTCCTTTTTTTTTTTTTTTTAATTTTTGGAGGAGAATGGACTGAGTCACTCAAGAGTAAAAGGACTGAGATTAGATGATCGTGGTTGAAGAATGGACTGACGTTAGATGAAGATCGGGACCAGCGCAGGGGGAAGGCGATAGGAAGCGGGAGAGGACCAGAGTGGAGCCAGGCAGAAGAACAAGGGGGCGTGGAGGCCAGAGCAGAGAGATCCAGGAGGAGGGCAGAGAGGTCCAGGAGGAGGAGGGTCTTCGGGAGAGCAGAGAGATCCAGGAGGAGGAGGAGGGTCTTCAGGAGAGCAGAGAGATCCAGGAGGAGGAGGGTCTTCAGGAGAGCAGAAGGCGTCGTCACGAGATGTCTGCATGTGTACACCAGAGGGAGCCAGAGGCACAGGGCAGTATTGCAGGAGTGGTGCTACGAAGTTCCATAACAAGCCAGCCGATGCTGAGGGTGGGCGAGGGAAGTCGTCTAGCATCACAAGGTTAAAGCGGGCCCTTGGTTTGTATATTGGGTTAAGGTATTTCTGTACTGAGCATTTAGTGTTTAACCTTTGCAAAATTGACTTTTTTGTAGAACAATCCTTCTTGCACAGCTTTCTCTTCCTCTTTTCAGGCAAGCCATGTAAAACGTTTTGTACCACGGTCGACCCCTCTTGCGCGCTGACATGGTTTGGGTGATGTCTGCTGTGATGAATGCCGAGGGTAGTGTCCTGGCGACTGAAACCACATAATTGGACGTCCCTCTTCGATCAGAAGTAGTTTGTCCTCATCTGGAAGGAGTGTCAATCCCTCGTTGTTCGATAGTCTTCCGTTGATGTTCAGCATTGGAGTTTGAGTGGATGGTCCTCTGTGCACCTGGTTGGCGTATATTCAGCACCCCTTCGGTACTTCTGCTGCACCTCAATGATACAGATAAGCTACGTCACCATCTTAACCCAAGCAGTGAGTGAATGCATGAAATGTACGCGTGGGTGTAACTATCCAGTACATTGGCTCGTTGCCTTTGTGGTGTGCAGTAATATCAATTTTTTAAAAAAAATTCTTTGAAATAGAATTTTTTTAATGGGAGAGGAGGTGGGGGGGATTTAAAATGTGTCTGGAGTTTTTCTTTTCACAGGCTTGACCCCTCCCCCTTAAAGCTCATCATGGAAAAAGTCCCCCGTCCTAACCATTCGATTGACCCCATCTTGCGTGACCCCATCTTGCGTTCAGAAAAGTTATCGGATTGGAGATCATTTGCATCTACAGTGATTTAAGGAGGTGTAGGAAGGTATTTTTTATTCAGCATTTCTATGGGTTTAAAACACATTGGGGGTTTATGGAAGGGGTGGGCTGTGGGGCTTTAATCAGTGTCTTCCCAGACTTCACAGCTCCGTATAGGCGCTGCCAAATCGTGTGAATAGGAAACATCCAGGACCCCCCCAACAAGATTCAAGTGGACACTTTACCAAGCAGCATAGCAACCTGAGAACTAGTTTCCAGGTGTAGGGGAAACACCCTTTGTCCAAGGAGTGTGGTAACAAGTCTCATTACTAGAAGCGATTGTCTTCCTGTTAAAGTTGCTATGTGGGAGGGGGATGTGTGCTTCTGACTCTTGCAGATTTTTATTTATGGCACACCAGTCAAATCTACATTCAAGTCTGCATCTACTGTTCAAGAAGGAAACCCCCCGTTCTCAGGCCTGTGGTATTTAAATGATTTACCAGTTTTTAGTTTTCACTGTATTAGACCCACATTTTCCCATTTAAGGGCGTAACATGTGCTGTGACAGTGTTGTACTGCTTCGTTTATTGGCAATGGTATTGCGGGGAGGATTTTTTTCCCTTTACATTTTTCAGTTTGCTGTGTCCTGTGCGCTTTAATAACAAGACATTGGAAGATCTCCTGGCCCATTGTATGTACACATTTCCTAGTGCATCGACTATCACGTAAGGTCATGAATTGTTTATCAAAACCTTTTTGGCCACTTTTTGCACATAGCTCCTATTTTTGCATTGTCAAACTATAAGTGATAACATTGTAAAGGATTTTCATATTGCATAATAAATGCATAGTTTGTGGTGATTCTGCAGTTTTGGTATGAATTTGTTCTCTTGGGGTTGTATGGGGGAGGGGTTACTTTTCTTGTGCTTTTTCAGGTGTGTAAGTCTTGGATCTTTGTAGAACATGGAAATGACCTGGGCTTGAATGACATCCTTCAAAGTGGAATTGAAGGCAGATAAGTCGATTCCATCAAATATTGATGTTTGGACAGCTAGAATCCAGTCAACGTGGGTCACTTACCGTCAGTGGATGGTGTCTTAATCCTTCCTGAAGAACTGAAATGTAACAGCTGAAAAGGCAAAGTTGTGCGCTTGTAATAATTCTTGATTTGATGGAGCTTCTTGATTTATCTCCAGCTAAGTTTTTGGGTAAGGATAAGTCAGTTTGGATATTGTTGGGTGGGAAACTGGGGTCTTTTTTGTGTACTTCTTTGATCTTACAGAACATTAAAAGAAGAATGCAGTGTACGTTGGACAAGAATCATACGCCATCAGCATGCTGTTTGAACAGACTCAGGTCAACTTTAGAAATGTTTTGAAACTTGACCAAAAAAGGATTAGACCTCAGCTTCTTGTTCTTGTGCAACTGTGCAAGGCTAGGTTAGCCATCTAAAACTACAATACCAAAATGTGCAACTGCACATTGCTTCTAAATTAAAGTAGCTGAGGAAAGCTGTGCATTGTGCAGCTAATATTTGGAAATGCAGTGCAACTGCACTGCTTTTTAAATGGTGCACTTGTCTTGTGTGGGCGTGTCCCTACGCTTTTCTTCACAGAATCCACAGTACAAGCCTCCTACAAGCACGACTGCAGCCCTCTTAACCTGGAGTGCGTAGTAAGATGTTGGCTTTTCAAAAACATCTTAGACCCTGCTATACACTTACCCTGAAATCATGCTTTACTAGCAATATCTCAAGCCATGAAGCCCTATTGCTTTGCATCTTAAGATCACTGTTTAGTAGAAATCTTGCATATTGTGTGGTGGGTGTGTTTTGTAGATCCCTCTTTGTTTCAGATTTTTGTCATCTGTCCACTTCGATCTTGCCCGCATCTGAATGCAAAGCTGCATCTGGAACCTGTCGGCGTTTGTGTTCACTCCTGAATGAAGTGCCAAACCACTGTGCGCTTGAGCTTGAATCTGAACCCCTGGTGTCGTCCGCAGAAGCCCTGCTGTTTTTGTCTTCTCTATCCCTTGGTTTCTCAGGTCAAATTGCCAGAAATTTCATCTGGGATCTGATGGAAAACTGAGAATCCTGTCATTTTAAGATCAAGAGCAGCAAGTTTGTTTCTAATACTGCATCACTTCACTCATGGGTGCCAAAGTTAAGTAATTGGTTTCATTTAACATAATTTCTTCCATGAAGGATTTTATTTATAGCATGCAATTCAGTTCTGCCTAATTCACGCTTCATGCTTAATGTTCATTGAGTCTTTGTCAAACAGTGTAGTTCGGGGATTTTCTGGGGGGGGCAACACTATTTTCTTCTTTCCCTTTCAGATAACGCATTCATCTTTAACTTGCTACTGAGCCAAACAACATACATCTGCGTTGTCGTGACTTTGGTACGCCAGCTTCTAGGCATCATTCTGTAATATGCAAGTGATTGGCCGTCATTGAGGAAAAACAGTTGTGGTAAATGCATCAGCTGTATAATATATTGACAACTCGTGCTTGTACAGGGAAGGTTCAATGTGGGGTGGGGGGGGGCTTTAAGTGTCTTCTCTTTTTTTATTGCAGCTTAAACTTTGCAGTGGAGCTTTCACTGTTGACGGAAGTCCTGACTGATTGAAAATGGTCATCAGAGATGCTGGTATCGTGGCTCTGTTTATTGATGTCAAGGCATTTATGGAATCATTAACTCTGGAGATGTTTGGAACTTGGAAATAACGACCAACTATTTAAATAAGAGAATTTTACAGCAGCTAAATGTATTTGGGAAAAAGGGTTTTTTCTTTTCCTGGAGGAACAAACCATTGTTCCTTCAGGTTTTGCTTTTGCCCATAACATAGCAATTAGAAAAAGCAAAAGACTCTGGTGGTGGCACTCCTGTTTAATCAGGACAGGGTTCAATTCCCTGCGGTGTCTTGCTTTTTACATAAGCTATGTGGACCTGGAAGGTTTTTAAAAGTACTATTGTGAGTATTTGTTTTTCTTCTTAAACTTAAATGGTGTACATGAAGCAAAAATATAATTATAATAAAGCTTTATAACTATTTGACCAACAAAGCTGTCATTGTGTTTGTTTTTGATCAGATTACCGGTAAGATTCTACGAAAAAGGAATTCATAAGAAGCTGACGTTAACATGCTTCTAAGTCTGCTGCACTGGTTGAAAATTAAAGGAGCAAAATCCACATGGGAGTTCTATTTTGGAATAAATGTTGAAAATCACAGTAGCTCTGTCAAGGACTTCAGCTTCGTAGAAACTAGTTAAAATCTGTTAAATCACTTGATGAAATTAGAGGGCTGGAGTTCTTTACAGAAAGTTTATTTGACTGAGGCTGCCTGCCCCAGAGTTAGTTTTTCTGATGACCAAAGAACAATATTTGTGAGGGTTGCATTTGAGTTCTATTCATAATAAAATAACTATTCTGTAATATAGTTAACTATAATATAAATTGGAGAAAAAACAAGTCACTGAAATATTTCACAAAAGATAATGTGGGTGTTTCATCCTCCCTTGACTATTCAGTCAACAGCAAGTTGGAAACAGTGGTAAGATGAAGAGCATCCAAGCAGCAGTTAAAATGATCATCATAGTTATACTGTTGCTATAATAAAATAACCAGCTCACATAATTTTCTAACAATGCAAGTTAAACAACACTATTGTGCAAGAAGATGAAAAAACATCACAGCTTTTGCCAAACCAGTCATGTTGCACAATGTTGCAGGCAGTAGAACGTTCTCCACGGCATCTCCAGACTCTTGTCCCGTCTGACATGTGATCAGTGAGAACTTGCTTTCATCCGTGAGGAGCACAGGGCACCAGTGGCAAATCAGCCAATCTTGGTGTTCTCCAGCAAATTCCTAATGTCGTCTTGGGCTATAAGCACAACTCTCACCTGTGGACTTGGGGACCCTCACACCACCCTCATGGAGTCAGAGTTGGTTTGAACCAAGCAGGGGTCTGGCAGCGTTGGATAGTGGAGGAGTAGTGGTCCTGATGTAGGATTGTTGTCCTACAGCAGCCTCCTCCACATCTACAAATGTACTGGCCTTTCTCCTGGAAGCGCCTCCATGCTCTGGATACCACGCTGACAGACACGGCAAACCTTCTCACTATAGCTCCCATTGATGTGCCACCCTGGAAAAGTTTCACTATCTGGACCACTTGTGTAGGTGGTAAGAAGTGTCATGGTGCCGCTGGAGTGACAACACTGTCAGAATCCAAAAGTCCCCAAACATCAGCCAGAAAACATAAGAACAGAGAAGTTAGTGGTCACCACTTGCAAAAGCATTTCTTTATTTAATTATTTGGGGGGGTGTCCTTGCTGATCGCCTATTATTTCTACCTTCTACTTTCTTAAAAAAAACATGTGAAATTGACTATTAGTGCTGCTTCCTTCCTAACTGGACACTTTGAATACAAAGAAGTATGATTGACTTGGAATAATACTGAGTTGTTTAAGCGTTCCCTTTTATTTTTTGTCCTCCAAAATTCCTACGATTCAACCAGGTCTATTTTTCTCAGGCTGTTAATAGAATCGACATATACCTTTACAAAATCATTTCAAAATGAAATAAGTACATAAAGATTGGAAAATACAATTTAGATTGAGGCACTATAGGTTTATTATACTATTACATCATTAATTTACACTTGATTATTTTTGCAAGGAATCTGGAAAATGTCGCCTGCGCTGTTCGGTATCCATGTATTTATCTCTGAGTCACACTTGTTCAATTTTTGGCTGAAGATGTCCTGGATCAATTTTAGGTCAGAATTTTCCAAAAATGAACCAATATAGACCTTGAATCATGTCGACAAACCCAAATTGTGACGCAAAGCATTGTTAAAGTGAATCATTACACCACTGGAAAAAAATGTTAGTGGGTCCATTCCATGAATATATATTAACAATTAATAGTTAATATTAATATGCAGTC
Source organism: Oryzias javanicus (assembly GCA_003999625.1). Lineage (NCBI taxonomy): Eukaryota > Metazoa > Chordata > Actinopteri > Beloniformes > Adrianichthyidae > Oryzias > Oryzias javanicus. Next base: position 18,855,897 of record CM012446.1, on the reverse strand, counting down.
AATTGTCCACAGACAAGACCGACGTCAGTACCCATGCGGAACCAATGCACAGTAACAAGTTTTCTCCGGAAGCATTTCCCATCTGCGCTACCCTTAAACCTAGCCACAGCTACCCTCTGCTGTTGTGTAGAGGTAGGGCGAAATGTGGTCTTTTTTCGCCAGGGATCCAGTCAAAGACTTCGGATATGAAATTCTTCCAGACAGCCCAGAAAGGTCCGGGATTTGGAATCTACATCGAGGGAAACGGAAGGTGAAAGCGGCTTGGCTAATTTTTCGAGAGCAAGCTAGCGTTAGCCCCACTGCTGCTGATGGTGGCCTCTTACGAGACAAGAATAAAGAACAAGGAAGAAATATAGCGAGCTGCAATTTTTATTTATGTTATATAAGCCTGTGCCACCCCTCTCGTTGTTGTCAGGTTTTTTTTCCTTCTTTTTTCTGTATTTATTTTGTAAGTGGAGCTCATTGTTTACACAGATATTTGCGCATTTCTCGCCACGTCACCCTGTTTTATCGGAATGAAAGCGTCATTTACTCTGTATAAAATCATAATTTGACACCTCATGTTAAAACGGGTTAGTTTTTAGTTGATACAACATACATTGTTTAGTTATTGTCCTTGTTAAAACTGTAGTGTAGTTGCGCGGTGTTGATCCTTTCAAGAAACAGGATCATCAGGCGCTCGAGCGTCAACTTCCTCCTAACATCTCGTTTTATGTATTCATGGTTGACAAATGAATGTACGCATGACTACCACGTACATGATAGTGTTTCGTGGGTAAGACTGGATAAGTATCTGCTGAACTTGACCGTCTGAACCCGTCGTACCAGACCTCCGGAGAGCCCGTGTCCGTGTTCGTGTACGAGGTGTCCCAAGGAACCGAGCAGCAGACCCAGCTCGCCAAGGCGGCCTTCAAACGAATGAAGACCCTGCGGCATCCCAACATTCTGGCTTATGTGGACGGCCTGGAGGTATTTCCTTCAATGTCATTTTCTTGGTTGCTTTTGTTAAGGTCTTATTTGCCTGTGTTCATCCGTGTACTTATTTTTCCTGCATGCACTTGATTAGATGGAGGTGAGTGTAAATGGGTTTAATTATTCGTGTAGTAACCCCCCTCCCCCATTAAAAATCCTGTAAAATATATAAAAGATAATTTAAAAATGCATTCCGTAGAGACTACAAATCCCTTACAGCTATTTATTTTTTATGTTAACTCTAAGTTATTACTTATTACACATTAATATCCTTGTTTCTTGCCTATTTAAACACAACTTAGATCAGACGTCTGCGACCTGCGGCTCCAGAGTCGCATGTGGCTCTTTTATTTTGCCATGGTAGCACCTTGGCCAAACATAACATAAGTCCGGGAGACTGTTGACCCAGCCATGTGGACCATTGGCTAATGGCTGCCTAACCAAAACTACCTAAAGAAAATGAATAAACAAAGCCTTCAAGCTAAGACAACCAATGTCCAACCTCAAACTAAAATAACAAAACCCAGCAGTGTAAGACTGCTGAGGACAAAAATAAATAAAATAAAATTACTTTTTTTTAACGTAAGGATTACTTAAGTAGCATTTATTTAATTTAGATTAGTTAAACTTATAAATTGATGGCTGAGGTGCATATAGATGATAAACTATGTAGGTTTTTGCATCCCCGTTGACCTGAAGATGTCCTGTTTGCTCAATGCCACCTCCAGAATGAATAGATTTTAGATGAAAATCAAAACTTTGGTAAAAAGTTTAATCTTTTCTGAGTTAAAAGCACATGCGGCACAATATTGGTTCCTAGCTGCCAGAACTGCACTGAGATGATCCTGTTTGGCACAGAGCATCTTTTATTTTGAAAATAAGTAGGAAAAAACTACATTTTGAGAGATGCTTTCTTAAGGGCTAAAGTAAGACTATGTAGCTCCTTCTAGGTTTTGATCAGTAGAAATCAAGCCCAAATGGTCCAAATGTTGCCGACCCCCTGACATAGAGTAAGAAACCGAAGCCAAAATTCAATAGACTTATCTAGAGAAACTAACAGCTTTGAATTAATCCTTATATTTTCCAAAATGACCATTCTTCTTCTTCTGCTGCCTTTTTTAATGTGTTCTTGCTCTTTTTGATTTGTTTGTTTTTCATTATATTTTTTCTGTAGTGCTAATTATTCACATCATAAACTGGCCAATCAGATGCCTCAATAAAAGTTTGTGGTACCTGTTGGCCCTCACGGCTTGACGGATTTCCGACCAATCACTGCTTACTGACGATTTCTGACTCCAATGTGGTAGAATCCACATAGTGAAAAAATGGCAACTGAATTCGCTTCATTTGCTTGGGGCCGCGAGTAAATCGTCACTTGCTAATATTACAGGTGCAACAAAACTGATGAACAATGTTGGAGATATCCAGCTGTACAGTTTTGAGCCTGATTCCAGTGAGGAACTGTAAGCTAGCAGGAGAGCGTGTAAACAGAGAGCTCTAACGTCACCATAAACTACCACACAAGTTAGCAAAAGTCCACTGTTACCCTAACAGGCGCTTCAACCGAGCGCACAACAAAAAGGTTTCACGCAAACAGTAGGTCAGAATGGGTGTAACAAAAGCTGCCACCTTTGCAGAAACACAACATTTCTTTTAATAAGTTATTTTTTATGGTGCTTCTTACAGACAGATAAGAGCCTGTACCTGGTAACTGAGCAGGTGACGCCTCTCGCCGTCCACCTGAAGGCACAGACAGAAAAAGGTGGTGTCGGGGAGCTGGAAGTGTCCTGGGGTCTGCACCAGATAGTGGTAAGAAAAAGACTACACGACGTCAGTTGTTGCTTTGCAGCGATGTCTCACCCTCTTCTTTTTTTTCCTTCACAGAAAGCGCTGAGTTTTTTGGTGAATGACTGCCACCTGCTTCATAATAACATGGGCATATGGGCCATTTTTGTGGACCGGGCTGGGGAGTGGAAGCTTGGCGCTCTTGATCATGTGGCCCCTGAGCAGGGTGACCCCAGTGGGATCTCTCTACCTGAACCAAAATCCGTTTACCCAGACATGGAGAAATATGATCCGCCAGAGATGTCCAACAACAGCAGAGAGAAGTGGTATGGGGGCCATTAAAAACGTAATAAAAAAAAAAATTCTGTGAAAATCTATGTACTGAAGTGCTTCTGTTATTTTGTGTCAGGGCAGGGGAGGTGTGGCGACTTGGTTGTCTGATTTGGGAAGTGTTTAACGGGCCTCTACCTCGCACTTCCTCCCTACGTTCACTGGGAAAGGTACGACCTTTTGACTGTTCTTTAGTTAAATTCAATGGCAGAAATAATCCGGCCAGAGGAACGGCTGGACATATTTGCTTGGACTTCTGCCCCTGCGACCCGGTCCTGGATGAGCAGAAGAGGATGGGTGGAATAAACTGCTTATTTTTCACCCACAGTTTCCAATCCGTTTATCAGAGTTTAAATAAAAGATTGTTCATTTGCTATTTTAAATCTCTATGTAAATGTCATTCATGTAGGGAATGTTTTTGTTAACAACTGTGAAAGAATGTACTATAAAGTTTGGGTGTGTTCCCTCAGATCCCTAAGTCACTGGTTCCTCACTACTGTGAGTTGGTTGGAGCCAATCCCCGCGCCCGGCCGAACCCCGCCCGCTTTCTCCAGAACTGTAGAGCGGCCGGTGGGTTTCTTAGCAACAGCTTTGTGGAGAGCAACCTTTTTCTGGAAGAGATCCAGGTTTGAAAACTCTAACCTGATGACTGATTATGTTAAAACATGTGGAACAATAGGATAAGCATGTTGTTTGAAACTAAATTGTACAATTGTAGATGAGGCTGTGAGAATAAAAAGCGTTAATCATTCTTTTGTAGATCAAAGAGCCTTCTGAGAAGCAGCAGTTCTTCCAGGATCTGAGTGATAATCTGGACTCCTTCCCTGAAGATTTCTGCAAACACAAAGTTCTTCCTCAGCTGCTCACCGCCTTCGAGTTTGGCAACGCAGGCGCAGTCATTCTCACACCACTCTTCAAGGTTTGTCTATAATGGCACCGACACTGAAGCAGAAAATGTGATGTGTAAGTTTGATTTAAAAAAATCCCATTCCTCTCTGTGTCCGTCAGGTGGGGAAGTTCCTGTCAGCAGACGAGTATCAGCAGAAGATCATTCCCGTCATTGTGAAAATGTTTTCCTCCACCGACCGAGCCATGAGGATACGACTTCTGCAGCAGGTTTGCCTACATGCAGTACTTGGAAACTTATTTTCCTTTCCTATTCCTAAGCGGCAACATTTTTTTTAAAAGTACACTTTGACAAAAATTAATTTCCCCTCATCTTTTATCCAGATGGAGCAGTTCATTCAATATCTCAACGAGGCTGCAGTTAACTCCCAGATATTCCCTCACGTTGTTCACGGCTTCACAGACACCAATCCTGCCATCAGGGAGCAGACTGTAAAGGTCAGTCAACAGCGTTTGTTTCAATTTACACAGGGGTTTATGCATGTCGGGCTCCGTGTAACCGCTGTTGCTTCCTGTTGTTTCTGCAGTCCATGCTGCTGTTGGCTCCCAAACTCAACGAGACAAACCTAAACCAAGAGCTGATGCGTCACTTTGCGCGGCTGCAGGCCAGAGACGAGCAAGGCCCCATACGCTGCAACACAACCGTCTGTCTGGGGAAAATCGCCTCCTACCTCAACGCCGGGGTAATTCTCACTATATTTAATGTACTAAGGAAAACCAACTCTTATTGAATAATTTTCCTTTTGATTTTGTCACAGACTCGACAGCGTATTCTGATTTCTGCCTTTTCTCGAGCGACTAAAGACCCGTTTCCTGCTTCCCGTGCTGCTGGCGTCCTGGGGTTTGCTGCTACGCACAACTACTACAGCGTAACGGAGATCGCTGGACGAATCCTGCCCACCCTCTGCACCGTCACTGTTGACCCTGACAAGAACGTCAGGGATCAGGTACAGGAAAGATGCTAGCACACCAAGGCAAGACGAGAACAACTCTCATTGATAATCCACAGGATTTAGAACAGAACGGAGACATTTTATCATCACTTAAAGAAATGTTTTTGTCTTTTATCAAAGTCTGAACTCTTGTCCTTCCTAGACATTTAAAGCCATCAAGAGTTTTCTTTCCAAACTAGAGATGGTGTCAGAAGATCCAGCCAAACTGTCTGAAATTGGTACGTATCAAACTTCAATAAGTACTACAAAATACTACAAAATAATTATTTTTTAAGGCTGCATTACTTACTTTTTTCATTGATCAAACCAGTTGAAAGAGTTACCAGAAAGCTAAATTAAACACCAGATAAACATTTTTCTGAAAGTATTTTTTCGTTCACGTTTAAAGAAAACTTATAATAATTTTAGTCTGGAATGTTTGCAGTTTTTTTTTTATGTATCCAGTAAATCTGCTGTAATTTTTCACAGCCTTGTGGCCGTGATTAGAGTATCTAAAAACATTGATATCATTAATGATAAATGATTTGAAAAAATGTCACAGTATCTCCTATTTTTCTTTGCTAAAAGGTCAATGATATGGTAATTATTTAAGAACTTGGTTGGAGCATCTCTCAGTTTGACAGGAACACATTTATTTTTCATTATCTCCGTTATCTTTTATTTTGTGAATGCTGTGGAGCTGTTATATCGATATTATTCTTGCTTTTTTGATTATTTTTTGGCATTTACTGACGTTTTTTAGGCTATTTTGGAGTTTAGTGAATATTTAAACTTCTTGCTCGCTGTTTTGGCTAATTTAGTTTTTTTTCCCAGTTTTTTAGGCTAATCTGGTATATAGCTGATGTGTTAGCTGGCTATCAGCTTCAGTGTTTTTAGCTATCAATTTCAACATCTTCAGCTGCCACATTCAGCTTACAGCATTCACACTAGCATTATCACAGGCAATGAAACTTTTCTACTTCTAAAATGCAGTCTCAATTAAATGTCCCACCTTTAGAGTCTGTGGTTCACTTGGTCAAAACCTGTGAAATGTGGATAAAAAAGTAAAGGAATTGAAATTCTATGTATCTCTACAAAATACACAAAATCAACACTTTTCTGGCTCCTGGTACTGATGAAAAAACCCTTGTAGGTTTTCTTTAGGTATTCTAATGATTTTCTGGTTTACATATCAGAAGAATGTTGTTTATTTTTTCTAAACATTTCTTACACTCGAGTCTGTCTGACCTACAGAGAAGGACGTGGAGTCCAGCGCTCAGCCTGCGGGGGCGTCCTCTAGCTGGGCCGGCTGGGCAGTGACCGGGGTGTCGTCGCTGACATCCAAGTTGATCCGAAACGCTCCGGTGACGGAGGGGGGTGCCACACCGGAGGGCAGCGAGCCGACTAGCAACGCCACTTCCTCAAGCAGCACCATCGGAGCCTCAGCAGCTGGTGAGGGTGATATCCACATCACTGGGCTGTGCTTGTGGTCGCTCGCTTTAAATTTAGATGAAAGCAAACCAACAGCATCTGAAAGCTTCTCCTTGTTGTTGTCTGGCTCAGAAGATAAAAATCCAGGAGCCTCTGTGGCTCCTCCAGCTGCCTCCACTCACACCAGCCGCACCGTTGAGGTCACCGAGGATAACGACGAGCCAGTTGGAGACCGATGGGATGATGAAGAGGACTGGGGAAGTTTGGAGGTGCACTGATGTTCTTAACTTGTTTAGTTAAATGATTATCTTCCATAACAGCTTCTTCAAAGTTTTTTTTCTGTTTAAAGGAGCCGGGGAAAACTCCCACTGATGACTGGAACACCGACTGGTCAGGAATGTCGTCAACCAAAAAGAAGGCCAGTGACAGAGGAGTATGTTTGCTCTTTTTATCAGTACGTCTCACCTTTTTTACTCATGACAATGAACTATACCAAATGTCGTCATTTTTTTTTCACGCAGGTGGATCATTCATCCACCTCCATGGCCGTCAAGAAGCAAAGCTCTGATTGGAGCAGCTCCGGTTGGGATGCAGACGACAGCTGGTCCAATGAGAAAGAAGGCCAGGGACAGAGCTCTGCTGGCGAGGAAGGCTGGGGCAACGAATGGGGGGAGGAGGAGGCGGACACCACTAAAAAGCCTTCGCCTCTGCCTGAAGGAGTGCGCTTAGCCAGCGAGTACAACTGGGACACCAGCAGCACGGGGAAAGGCTCCTCCCAGAATGATTTGTTTGCAAGCGTGTCCCAGAGAAACAATGTCGGCACGGTGAGAATTCCCCTTTCGAGTCTTTAGCTACGTTCTCACTGAATGCGATTTGAGTGGTCAGTGTGTCCAGTAGAGGAGTCGTTTGGGCGCCAGGCGAGGCGGTTTAGTGGCAGCAGATTTTAGGCGGACAAGCAAAAGAGAGGCAGGTGACGCAAATTTGTCACGTGGATTGTGTTCGGTGTGAATGTAGCATTGGAAAACAAAGGGTTAAAGTGTTAAATAATCACCAGATAGTGTTTTTAGACAATGTAAGGTCCCTCTGATACAAACGTCTTCTTTTTAAATGTGATTTTTTTTTTTTATTATTATTATTAGCTACATAGAAAAAAGGCAATTACTAGATAAAAAGAAGTTTACGAATATAGTTGCTTAGACGGTAGGAAAAGCATCAAATCAGCACAATATTTGATGTAGGATGAGCTGGTCTTTTATCTGTGTTTATTTCTCTCTTTGCTGTTCTCCTTTTGACAGGGTGGAGAAGGTTGGGGTGCTGAAACAGCTGGAGACTGGGGAGCAGATGAGAGCTGGGAGTCGGTGGAAGGAAGCCAGAGTAAGTCGATAACCTAATAAAAAACAATTCAACCACCTGTCCAAAAAACTAACAAAGTAAATGTTATTCTGTGCAATAACTGTTCAAAAAGAGGAAAAATACTTTGGATTCATGTTTTAAACACACCAAGCCCGGTGTAAATGTAGTATTTAAATTTATTTTTCTTTTATTATAAATTTTTTGTTGTGACTTATACTTATTGTCCTGAAAGTTCGGTATATTAAAGAGAATAAAATTACACAAAAAAAAGTAAATTGTTGCATTACTAATCGCACCTTCATTATTATTATTTGCATTTTTTAGTTGCAAGCTTCATTTTAATGCTCAGTCTCAGTAAATGAGGATCCCTGCTTCTATTCTGCATCTGCTCAGCATTCATCTTTTTGTGGAATGTTTTTGGATAGTTTTAGCTAACTTTGAGTTGTTTGCTGAAATTGATATGGATTAAAGGAGCATTAAGGTTCTTTTATATACAAAAGGACATCGTCAGCATACAATGAGAGCTCCAGCAGATCCCCCCGCTATAATCCAGTCCCACCTAATGCATTCAGGTTCTATCGCCAATGCAAAAAATGCCTGACTGAGAGGGCCAACCCTGTCATGTGCAATATAGAGAAAAACTGTCAGATTTAGATCTGTTTGTGATTACACAGGCTAAGGGGGTCTTTTATAATAATGTATGGTAATTACTTGAACATCGTTTTGGACCTTCATTAGACATGATGAATAACTGCTAGCAGTTTTAGCTTGCTGAGTTAGCAAGACAATTAGAGCGTCCACTGATGTGGTTAACACTTTCTTAATTGAATGTACATTTAAAATTAACTTTTTTTTTCTTTTTTTTTCCTTTGCAAAATGTAGTCAAGACCCTATTATATGTATCAATTCTGATATCTTTTATCTAAGCAAAAATGGCGGAATAGTTTTCACAGAAACTATTGATATCTTTTGCAGCTTTTCAATAACAAAACTGAGCTCCTTTGCTTTAGAATTCATCAGTTGATTATGGTGAATTGTCTTTCTGTCATGCAGGTCTTAGTAAGGCAGAGTTGTCCAAAAAGAAACGTGAGGAGAGGAGAAAAGAACTGGAGGCAAAGCGAGCGGAGCGGAAAGCGGCCAAAGGTCCTCTGAAGCTGGGAGCACGCAAGCTGGACTGATGTTGGCAGAAGAAAGGAACACAGACAGCAGGGACTGCAGCAATCCTACAAACTGAATGTCCACATTCCACAAGCTGACAGAGCAGCGTGGAAACCCGTGAATGTCCTTCAATAAGGATGCGGGGTTTCTGTCTTGAGGGTTGAACATGAAGGCATAAACAGAAAATCCTGCAGCTTGAAGCGAAGCAGAGCGGTTATTTAACCTTTTTTTTTTGTTATCAACAAAACTGGCTGTTGTACAGTAACTGTATATACACATGTCCTCCTGTCTTAAAAGATCACACTTTTTTTAAAAGATGAATATATATAAAAGAATATGACATTCTGATAATTTTCAGTAGATTCTGTTTGCACACACTGTTGGATGTGACAAATCCAGATCAGATGTTTTGAAATGAGTCCATGCATGCCCTGCAAAAGACAAAGAGTAACTTTTGCTTTCCACAAATAACATTATTTACTGAACTGACCCAATGCTGCACATGGAACCAGCTGGCTCACTTCCTGATTTGCTTTGTAGCTCATGTCAGGTGCATGTTTGTGGTCCTACGGGGAAACTGGGTTCATGTCTTGTAGCAGGTGTGTGTTTGTTCATCTATCTCATCCAGCAGAGGTCAGTCAGACCTCACAAAAAAATATTCTCTCGACAAGAAATCCTTTTAACTGTTTTCTTTGTGCCTTTTATTCTTCCACACATCAGCTGTGACGGGTGAAAGGACACCAAAAGCTTCCTGGTGGAGCCGCAGACTTTTTACCAGAACTTTCAATGTGACTTTGGGATGTTTGCAATCGGGTGTTGTGGAGATGTGTGCTGTTGCTCATACAAAACGCATAGTGGAGGGTGAAGCAGCTGAACCAGTCACCAGGCCTCCCTGCTGGAGATGCTTGTGGACGCTCTCAGGTCAGGACTTACAAAGAGCTGCCGTTTCAGTCACAAGAGCAGGTGCAATGTTTCAGAGGATCCGCATCTTGTAGCATGTGAGCTATTTTGAAATAAAGCTAATATAACTACATTTCTTTTATTTAGCAAGTCAGGTTCTGGAGAAACCATAACTAATTATTCATTTTTATCAGACTTTTACTAAACAAAATGCCAAAGTTGCTTGTTATTTTGAAATTCTGAAATAAGTTATTCCAATACTAAAAACTTAACCTTCATTTCTTAAACAGACAAAAACCAGATGATTTGTTTGATTTGGCTGCTTAGGTTTAGACCAACATTCATTTTCTGCATCTTTGTTGAATAAATGAAAAATGCAACTGAAGTTATTTACATGACCTGGTAAAGAAAAGGATAACCTTCAGCCTTTATATTTTCAAAATTATTCCTTTTTTAACACTAGGGGAGCATTAGTGCATCTTAATTATGAAAAAGTTGTATAAGAATATTAAATGAAAGTATTTGTCACAGACTCTGCACTGAACAGTATGAAGTCAGTATAGGTTCCCTTCAATTGTGAGAGCAAGAATCTAGAAAAAGATTTTTTTTTTTTTAATTGTATTTTGGTGCTGAAAATCACTATCTCCTCCCACTAGGGGGGTTTATGTATCTCACCTGGTGGGGTATAAAAGCCCACATCTACCGGTACACAGGGGGACCAGTTAGTGACCTGAGTTACAAAGGTCACTATCAGGGATTAAAATCATGCAGAGCTCCAAATGTCCCCCTGCTGAAGCCAGTGCATGTCCAGGCCGGTCTAAAGTTGACCAAATACCATCCGGATGATTCAGAGGAGGATTGGGAGAATATCATTTGATCAGATGAAACCAAATCTGTGGTATTTGAAGAAAAAAGAATGCTAAGTTAGGGGTGGAAACATCATACTTTGCGGTTGCTTTTCTGGGAAAAAAAAAAATGACTGATCTGTAAACTTTTGTTAAAAACCCATCAGTAACAACTCTGAGAATGAAACATGGCTGGAGCTTCGAGGACGCAAAGGTATCACCCAGGCAACAAAGAAAGCGCCACATGAAAAGCATTTCAAGGTTCTGGACTTCAATCCAACAGAATCAGTGGAGAGAGTTGAAAGTCCATCGTAGCTACAGAATACAGAAAATGTTTGACCTGTGTCACTTCCAACCAGGGTTAAGGTGAACTTATGTTTTGATCAAATATTTATTTTCTGGTCAGTTGTACAGATAATTTAAGCAGAAATAAAATGTGATTTCTGGGCTTCTTTTTTGTATTGTCTCTCACGGTTTAATAGTATCCATAAAGAACATCACAGAACAAACATCTTTTTAAGTGGAACAAGTGCGAAACCTGATGAATATTTTTTTTGAGCTGAAAGAACTCACATTTTAAGTTTAAGCTTTAAGTGAGCTGGTAAATTTAGGTTGGAAATAGTTTTCATTCCAGTCTAGAACACTGGCAAAGGTTTGTAGACGAACCCTGTTCATGACTTGAGCCAGCATTTGAAAGGTTTTGGCCAGTAGGACTTTTGCTATTTTTTTTTTTGTCATAAACAAATTAACTCCAGAATTTAGACAGATCTTTATTCAAAAGCTTACAAATAAATGTCAGAAATAGACAGACAGGAGCAATCGACTCGTGCAACTCCAACTGTATTAGAATCTTGTGAGACACGAAAAGCTTATTTTTAAAAGTTTTGGCAAATACAAAACTAACATTAAAAATCAAAACAGTCTGATCCACAAGATTATATTTCCAAGCAGTTGATTTTTTTTTCTGTTTTTCATTTTTTTCTATAAATTAAAAACATCCTCTCAAATTTTCTTGTTTTCCAAAACATCAGCACCTGTAAATTCATTCAATATAAATCCTAACTCTGTAATTCATGCTGGGACTGTAGAGGAATCATCGAGTTTGTGCTTTTCCATTGATGAACATCAGTGTCAGAGAAAGGTGAGGCAGAAGTATCATGATGAGGGTCACCCTAACTTCCAGTGACATCATAGATAAATGTTAAGCCGGCAGTGTTAGTTTGAGATCTGTTATGAAGAGCTTCCGTTAGAGTTTGCTGATATCGTGGTTAATCAAACCCGTGCACAGCAGAGGATTCAGTCACTGGGTGTTCTTGTCTTTCTTATTGCTGCCTCCGAACAGCGCTCCGAACAGCGCTCCTGCCAGAGCTACGGTACCCAGGCCAACGACTGCAGCCACGCCGGCCACCATCACAGCCTCTCCTGCTTTACGTACCTGCAGAGGACAAACACAAACGAGAGAGCCACTTCGTTTCCCTTTCCTGCCCTCTCTTAACGGAAACAGGTCGAGTCCAATTGTGTTCCAGTTTGAAGGATTTTTCCTCATAAATGCACGGTAAGGAACTGTATGTTAAACTTTCAATGCAATCTGTGGATAACAAGTCTTTTTTTTTGTCCATTGGTGCAAAGATACATCAAGACATGTCGACTCCAAAATTACCTGAGCTTCTACTTGAAAGCAGAAATATGCGTGAATTTTTATAAGCAGAAGCCATTCATTAAATGGACTGAATTCCTATGTGATTTTACTCTTGCTTTGATTTCTAGATCCCCACCTTTAATTTCAGTATGAAGTTTGTCAGCCAACTCACTTCGCTGTGACTTCATGCGACTTGAAACATTTTAATATTAGGTTAGAGATACACAGTCTTAAATGTACAACCTATCATACTTAAGACACAAAAGAATTCCGGAGATTTGTTGCATATTTTACTTAGAAAACTCGCATTACTCAGATTCATTAAAGGCTGATGATATTTGCACGTATTTACATGTGACCAAGCATGAAATCTTATGGAAGTTCATGTTGCCCACATCAAAAATGTGTATTTCCCCCACGTATTTTAACCGTAACCCTCACTCCAATGAAAACTGGGTTTTTTTTGTGTTTTTAAAATGTTCTTGTGGTATTTTTATGATGATGGAGGAGATATGTTTAAGAAAATTAAGATTAAAACTGCACTTCTTAGAATGTCTTTATTCAAAACATTATGGATCAAAAGCAGATAAAAAAAGGGGCTGTACACTAGCAGGAGAAAGTGTAAACAAAGTGATGATAGGAAATGAGGGAAGACTCACTCCACGCCAGTGGTCCTGTCCAAAACTCAGCCTAAAAACAGCATAATTATAAATAAAAGACCACAGGGAACCCTTTTATAATAGATCAAAGGATTATTGGGATGGGACTTTAATGCTGTATTTAATATAAATGTACTCATTGTGGCATTTCTTGGCATCAGGATTTTTTTTATAAATTAATATTTTTTATGAATAAAGTTTGATTTGATCAGAGGAAGCTGAAGTCCTATTTGTGTTTGTCATATTTTACACTACAGCTTGTTTACACTCTAAATTAGAGAAATCAATGTAAGCCTATATTTTGTACAGCAATGCCACTTTAGACGCGTCTGATCTGGAAGCTAAGCAGGATCGAGCACAACTATTGTTTCAGACAGGAGTCCGGTAGATACTCTTATGTGTTGTGAGGCACTTTCTGATTTTTCAATGTGCCCTTCCCAAGTCTGGATCTAGAGAATATGCCTTAAAACTGAATCCAAATCACATGAATGAGTTCACTACTAAAGTGAGTACCTGAAAAATGATGCAAACACGTTTAAGTTTGTATTTTCAGAAAACCTATGAAATTTTAGAATCTTTCTTTTAATTTGATTTTTCAGTCAGGAGGTGTTCTTGTGTTTCTTTTTGCTGTCTGAAATGTCTGACCTGTGCCCAAAAAGTTTTGGTTCACCCTCAACCTCCTTAACTGATTCTAATCACCCTCCTCTCCTTTTACTGGAACAGAGTCATATTTGGAGGCCTTCTGTGTTTCATTATTTCCTTTCTACTACATTTATCTTAGGGAACAGATTAACGAGTGGACTAAAAAATGGGTTATGGGCTATGATTTTTAGTTGCCACATCAGTAACTTTTGCACAATTCCAAATTCAGAAAGACGTGACTTTTTTTGCTTTTCAAACATACTTTAAGACAAACGCTGTGTATAAATTATTTTTGTTCCTGACATTTCAAAGATTAGTTTTATGCAACTGCCAAGTACTTTTTAAATATATAGAATTGTTGCAATTTGAAGATGTTTTTTTAAACCAATTAAAGTCCCACTCCAATCATATTTTGATCCATTTTAACAGCATTTCTAGATTTCTTAATTATGATAATGCTGTTTTTAGGTCTTTTTTTTTTTTTTAAAACCTGCAAATCCAGGACAATTTCTGCAGACCAGGAGTTCATCAAAAATTAACCTTGATGTTGTGGACAGGACTGTAGGTGCAGAGTAAGCCTTCCCCCTTTTCCCATTATCCATCTGTTTTTCCACTCTCTCCAGCTAGCTTACAGCTCTCACACTCCCAACCTAACATTACCAGTGAAACAAAAAAGGACCAGCAATATTGGAGCTATCAGGTGTACAGTTTTGATCCAGATTCCACAAAGACGTACATGGATCTATTTGTCTGCAAAGGGATGCATCAGAATTGAGCAGAGCAGGCGCTTGATTGTAGTTTCTATGTCACAACTACAAGCTTTTTCAAAGTATTTCTTCATCTGCTGCAAGCATTTGAATAAAGAAATACTGAGAAATACAATTTTGAGCTTAACTTTCATCATATATGTCCTACATCATCAGAAAAATGCCACAAGAACATTTTAAAAACACCAAAAATACGATTTTCATCAGAGTGGGTCTTTAAACTTGCCTCTTCTTGCACAAATTGGAAAAGTTTGAGTGGTTCCACTAACCTGTCGGGACTCAGGTTTGCCGTAGCGCAGCTCATTGACGAAATGCTCACAGTTCCCACTGAAGACGCAATACGACAGCTCCTGGCCCACCAGCGCACAGGCCTCTGCCACAATAACACCAGCCGGGCGGGGCTTGTACTTTTCATCCAGATCGTTGTTGATCTTCCACTTATGGGTTTCCACAACATCCCAGAGCTCCTCTTTCTTCACCATGGCCTTCTCCGTTAGGACAGACATCAAACTGCTGGAACCAGCATCTGGAATACACAATTACAGAAAGAAAAACCATTTTCTCAAAGCCATTCAGGCCATTTTGGATTCAAAGACTCTTTGTTCCAGACTGATATCTGGGACATGGGCTCAAAGGTTTTTGTTTGGGCACTCACAGGGTGACGCCATGTGAACAACGAAGCCATCGCCAACGTACACAGCCCAGTGTTGATAAGAGCCACGGTAGATCTCGATCAAGTCGCCTGGCTCAGGTTTCACATCGTACTGGGATTAAGAGTGAGATGAAAAAAATATGTTTCATTATGACAACACTTGCAAAACTTTTGACCTGATTTAATTTCCTGACATTTTTTTTCTCTTTTGAGAAGATTTCACATGAATAATTGATGCTATGAATTATTTAAAAAGGTTCATGCCAATAATGTTCAGTTTAATCAAATGTTGAACAGTAAAAATGGCAACAAAGTTCCTCTAAAACAGCTGTCTCCTGGAAGCTGGTCATTTTCAATGAAACATTTGTTTTTGTGACACAATTAAAGATAAGCATGGGTCAATGATTAATTAAAGGTTAAATTTAATTTCTGATTTAGTTTCTTATCTATCTATCTATCTATCTATCTATATCTATATATATATATATATATATATACACACACACACATTTAGATTTTTGCATAGATTATTTAAATTTTACAAAAGGAAAGCTTTATTAACTGTCTCATTAATAGCTACAGAAAAGCTGTTTGTTTGAGGAAAAACAAACCACTCCAACAAATACTCCTTTTTTTAAAATGGCAAATCATTTAATTGTTTAAATAAATAAATTCCAAAACCAACCAAATGCAACTTTTCCTGAGAAGAAAATAGGATCAGCTTGCTTACCAGTGTTGGAGCCATGACACATTGATGCTTGCTGGTTTCCTCTGATCAAAGAAATAGAATTTAATATTAATGCATTTTTCTTTCACTTGTTTGATGAGTGTTTACCTTTTAGCCTTTCCTAGAAGCGTTTGAATCCAATCTGAAATATTCAAAGGAAAGACAAAATAGGGGATAAAATAAGAAGATTATGACCGAAGCAGCCACACGAATGACGACGCGGAGGAGCTAGCAGGGAAGCAGGGAGGCAGGGAGGCAGGCTGTGCCTCTCGGCGTCGACAGTTTCACAGCGAACTGCGTCGATGTTCAGAAATTCAGCCTCCTTTTCAGCTTCTGAGGCTCTGCTTACCCGAAGAACACGGCCTCTCTTTGGTCCAAAAGGATCATGTGTGGTGGCACTCTCGAGTGACGTGGACAGCAAAGCTCAGCGATCAGCTGATGGGAACAACAACAGTCCGCACCGACAGACAGTAGAGGTCACCCCGCCCCTCACACTTATTCTGTTTACGGTAGAGGCAAATGATCCACAGATGCATTTTATTTATAAATTATAAAAAAGATGACAACTTATAAGGAACGCATCTAAATATCCCAGAACGCTAAAAGTCCAGCCATGACACATGATACTCAGCCTGAGTGTCTATTTTTAAAGCAGAAGTGGAAATCGAAAGTTAGACTAGATCACAAGTATGCAAATGTATATTTTATAGCGTTAAAAAGCCACATCGAATTAGTAAATAAAAGTAACATCGGTCTTAATCTTTTGTGGCCACAAATAATAATTTTGACTATAATAATAATTTTGACTTCACTTTTGTGTGTCCAAAACAAAATGCTAATTTGTGGCTTCAAAATACTCATCTATGCGTACAAATTAGCGGTGTTTAAAATTTTAGTTGGTGTCTTTACTTTTGTGTGCACAGTAATTTAACTTGTGTCTATAAAATACCAAATTGGGGCTATAAAATACAAATTAGCTGCCACAATTTATGAATTTGAGGCAACACTTTTTCGAACGCCTCCGCAATTTGAAAGAATGATGTTGTTTTTTGTACAACTAATATTTACGCCTTAAAATATGCCTTTTTATAGTAAAATTTTCCAAATGTGACACCCCCCCCCAAAAAAAAATATAAATATATATATATATATATTTGAGATGGTGTCCATTTGGAAGGTAAATACTTTATTTGTTTTTAGATTTATATATTTAAAAGATATATATAATTTAAAGGACTATTGTTCTAGTCATAGACATAAGGTTCTAGTCTGTTTTTTTATTTTTCTTATCATGAAGACCAACAACCGCTAGATGTCGCCAGCTGACAGATACGGGCTTTTTTTCTAACCAAGAAGAAGTCGTAACTTCCGGTTTTGGGAATTGTCTTTGGTTGTATTTTATCCTCATTTTTGTCAGGCTAAAGACGAAAAAGCCCCTCCCGGCTGTAGTTTTCCAGCACTGTTGACCAGAGTGGAGTTATATATGACGTTTTAATGCTAAACGACCCAGCCATGTCCGTGGTTTGCGATGGGGGCCCGCTGAAAGCGATGCAGAGTTCTCACAGCCTCACCGTCCAGACAACCCTGAGGTACGTCGGAAGCGGTGGGGTCCGCGAGCCCGCTATTCTTACTATCGCTTGATAGATAGTTTTATATCTATTTTTGAATTAGGCTAAACACAAAAATCAAGTGTTAAAATATTTACAAACTTTTTAATCACACAAATCTTTTACCATTCGAGCGGTTTAGGGCAACAAGAAAAAAAGAACTTAGCAAAGATTTTAATTAGAAAAACTTTATTGAAAAGGTAAACAATTTACAAATTGATGGACATTTTTTATTATCAGGAATTCGTTTCAGAACATTTTTTTTAATTATTTTCTACTCAAAAAATAAAAAGAGGCTATCACGTTCTTTAACTATAAACAATAAATGACCTATCAAATCTTTTGTTTATATTGTAATAGTTATGTTGGTTAAGTAAATCATCAAAGAGATATTTATGGTTTCAATGATTGTATAACCAAAAGCTGGATCGTCTGATTAAAACGTATTACTGGACAACTTTTACTGTATACAATATTTTTAAATGTTTGCTGGATTTTGGCTCATTTCTTCTTGATTTGATCATTTACAGCTGAAATTGTTTATATTTTAGAAACATTATTTGATTGTAGCTTTATATATATATATATATATATATATATATATATATATAATACACACACACACACACAGACCAAGGACATATAGTAAATAACTTGCAATCATTTTTATACTAAAAATGTTTATTTAAATTGAATGTATTTTGGGATGACTGTGGCTAAATGTTTCTCTTTTTTTTTTTTTCCTTAATCTTCTTTTGTTATGTTTCCCGGTTCCATCTCCCTTAGTGCCCAGGAGCTGTCTCAGGAGATCAAGTCCTTCATCAGTGGTGTTGATGCAGTTAATGGCCGGAAGCTCAGTGTCAGGGAGCACGCTCGCTGTGCTGTGCGGCTGCTGCGCTCCGTCCCGGCCTGTCGAGAAGCAGTGCTGGAGCATCTCAGAGGCGTATATGATGAGCATGTGTCTGCTTTCTTGGTCAATCTGGAGACAGAGGGTAGTTCCACCTCTGGAGGGAACTCCAATCTTGAGGATATCATACAGGTGGGATTCCAAAATTCTGAAACGTTTTTAAGGAGATCTTTTTCTGAAGTATTTTATTTTTTGTCTATAGGAGGTACATGTTGTGCTGTCAGAGTTTATCCGTCTTAATCCCCGAGCATGGGCACCCTTGGTGTCTACCTGGGCTGTGGACCTGCTGGGCCAGCTGAGCAGCAAGCACGCGGGGCGCAGGGTGGCCCCCCACTCTGCCAGCCTCAACGAGCTCCTGCAGCTCTGGATGTCTTGCGCTTCCACTCGCTCCCTCATGGAGGCCTACTCGCAGTGTTTGGCTGCAATGCTGGCGTGGTGCCCTGACGCCTGCGTGGATGCACTGTTGGACACCTCAGTACAGCACTCCCCACATTTTGACTGGGTGGTGGCTCATATTGGCTCAGCTTTCCCAGGAACTATCATCAGCAGGGTGTTGGCCTGTGGGCTGAAAGACTTCTGCTCCCATGGTGCTAAGGATCAAGGGCCACTGATAATGGGAATGGATAAAGGTAATAGAATCCCCAAAATTGGCTCGGTGGTGGGAATTCTTGGCCACCTTGCAGCACATCACTCTGAAAGCATTCGAAAGGAGCTGCTCAGGATGTTTCAGGAAAGTCTGAGTCCTTCAAGCCCACTTTCTCCTACTTCATCGTCAACGTCTTGGGAAAGCTCCCCTCAACTTCGACGCTCTGCAGTTCCATTTCTGCTGCAGCTCGCTGCCATGTCCCCAAACCTCTTCGGCGCTGTGTCTGCTGAGCTTGTAGAGCAGCTACGCCCGCCGATTCTGCTCCAGCTGCAGGCTCTGCTGCAAGTTCTCCCTAAAGAAGAACTGGAAAACATGCTGGGGCTCGCTGTCCATCTGATCAGCCAGAGCCCAACAGGAGGAGCTAGAGTCCTCAAATTCCTTGCAGACACAGCCACCCCAGCTTCTGTGATTATCTCTGGACCAACGCCCTCACCTCATGAAGGAGTCAGAGAAGGCTGCGACCGCCTACTGCAGATGCTGCTGCTGCATCTCCACAAGCTGGTCTTCAATCGCTCTGATGGAGCTGAGGTCAGCCCTCATACTTCTGCCTCCTCGCAGCCTCAGAGGGTGATTCCTTTCCTGGAGGAGCTGCGCTCTCATGTAGCGCAGCTGTGCGCTGAAACCCTGCGTCTTGAGCGAAAGCGTCATCTGTGGCTGCATCAGCTGCTTTGTCTTCTGGCAGTGTATGGGGGTCCCAGTGTTGCCACAGAGACCCTCTGCCAGCTCCTTACACAAGCCCGCAACCCAGAAGAGTTGGCTCTCGCCTGGCAGCTGCACACCACCCTCTCATCGTGCATGGTGGGGCTCATTCCTGCAGCTGTAGCTCACTCAGTGGCGCAGATACACACTCACACCTTGGGGCCTCGACAGCTTAAGCAGTTACTGCTTAACCTTTCCATAGCCATCCAAAGTCAGGATGAAGAGAGAAGAGGAGCAGCAGCTCAGTCTTCCATGGCGGTTCAGGTGGGCTCGGCCGTCTCAGGACATCTTCATGATTTCTGCCCGCTCCTTCTGCATAGCGATGCAGCCGTCTCTCATGCCGCAGCCCGCCTGCTGTCATGCAGCCCGCTCCCTCGCACGTCCTCCCCAGCACACCTGCTCCTGCTCTCCCGGGCGGCTGTCACTCATTTCTTTGTGGCACTGCGGAAGCGGGTGGAGGCTGGGAACGTGGGTAGAGATGGGGCACAGGCGGGGGAAGCTGTGAACTGTTCCGTTCTGATTTTGTCACGGTTCGCAGCATACTCCCCTCTCACTCTGAAGGCGATCCTTCAGCAGCTGGCAGAGGGCGCGCTGCATAAAGGCAATGCCGACCTGTTTGGAGGGCAGGTCGCAGACATGTCAGGAGCCCCAGTGACAAACCCCTCAGTGTCCTCTGATCTGGGAGCGTCTTTACTCGATATAAACTGTCGCTTTGGCACAAGCGTTAATTTTTCCGGAAGTGTGTGGTCTGTTTTTCACGCAGGGGTGATTGGAAAGGGGCTTAAGCATCGCACTGCCTTACAGCAGCCTGACCCAGCAGGAGTCATCCGGGTAAGTTGTTGATTCACAGTGTCAGGATTATCTATTTTTATGCTTTTCCTTTTAAACATCCAATCAGTAAAATTATCTTGAAAATGACCCAAACTTTTTGCATTTTGATTTAAAGCTTAATGTGTGTTTGTTCTCTTTAGAATGTCCAGACTCTTCTTGAGGTCATAGTTCAGTGCTGCACCTCCTCTGGCCTAAATGGCACTCCGTCACCCTCTGACCCCGAGGAGCCCCTTCCCATCAATGCAGAGGCAGCCAAGGTTTTAGCAGTAACTCTAGTGGAAAACGTCTGTCCAGATGTGGCCAATGGGGAGTTATCTTGGCCTCCCGAGGAACACGCTCGCACCACAGTGGAGCGAGACATCCACATCAGACGTTGCTTTGAGGCCCACCCCGTGCTCTTCCCTCTACTTCAGGTGGTAGCGGCTGGACGGCCGGCTCTGTGCTACTGCTCGGCTGTGCTCAGGGGCCTTATGGCCACCCTGCTAGCCCACTGGGAGGCATCCCGCGAAGCATCAACCACCGACTCTCCGTGGCACTTGCAGGCCTCGTGCCTACTGGTGTCTTGCATGGGAGAGGGTCAACTCCTTCCTCCGGTCCTGGCTAACGTCCACGAAGCTTTTCCCCATTTGAATCCCTTTGAGGTGAGACTGCTGCTCCTCGCTGTGTGGGAGTATGTGAGGGGAAACGGCCCGCTTCCGCAGAAATTTGTCTTCAGCTCAGATAAGGGCATGTTCTGCAGAGATTTCTCCAGGGACGGTGACGTGGCGAGATACGTGGCACCAATTCACAGCGTCCTACACAAAAACATTGACAGACTGGGGCACCTGTGCTGGAGATTCCAGCTTTGAGATGATGTGAGAAGCAGGCGATATATGAAAGACTGTAAAATAGATGGATCCTTGTGTAATAATAAAATTTAATGCAAAGCCTTTGTCTTGATAAAAAGAGACCTTTGTGTACAGCTTTTTGTTTGTTTTGTGAATTTTTCAGTTTTCACTGTACAAAATTATCAATCTGAAATTGAACTTAACTCTAAAAATACATTATAAGCTGGTCTTAGACTGCATCTGAAAGAGAGTCTTTCACAATCACTTAAGCAGAAGCACCCCCAACACACATCTAAAAAGATAATTGGGTCAAATTATGTGCTGACAATTGCAAATAAGTTTACTTAAAAACAATTAGTTGTTACATTTTTGTTTAAAGTTAAGAGGCAACAGAACATGAGCCTCCAAATGCAGCCATGCCTGACCATTTTGTTAGTTCTCATACAAAAGGGCAGGATATATATTAACTAAAATTCAATAACAAGGCTGTCCTCGGTTTACTTTACATAGGACAAATTAAACACAAGAAACCAGTGTTTTTACCCATGCCAGTTATTGTACAAACATACTCTATGTTTACATGTGAGTCCACATGATTGGTTACAACTAAACTGTACAAAAAAAGATTAACACTTTCAATTTGTGAAGATGTAAGGCATTACTAGAGAACTTGCAGCATCAGCAATAATAACAGATGATGCAAAAAATATACATTATGGTTTAAATTTTAAAAGCACAAGTTAAATATGTGTTGATAGTTGTATCTTATGTTTGTTTGTTTGTATTCTTTGTTCGTTATTTGAAATTCTCCACAGTGGCTGAAGTGAATCCTGGGAGACAAATCCGGGATGTGCACTTGAGCGAGGTGATGACGTGTCCATGCCTGAGAGGGTCAACAGGCGTGAAGTTCACATGACTTAATCCTATTAATCTTAGGGTAGCCAACCAAATTGACTATCGAATGATTTATTTTAATCAAATTCATATAAAAAAAATATACAAAGATAGGATTTTTTTATTTTACTTTATTTATTTTTTGTGAGTTGCTGGGAATCTTACTTTTTAACGATCTTTGTTGCGGAGTGAAATAGGCGGAGTTAAACCGGAGCGAAATCAAGATGGCCTCCTTCTCTGAAAGGTAAGACAAAGCAGTTCTGCTGCTATATCCCCGAATAACCGTCGATTTAAAGCGGAAATTGTTGACGGGAGGGCACATTTAATCACTACTTTAAAAACACTTTGAGTATATTAAATCATAAGAAGATTTGGTCGTCGTTCAGAGAAAAGGGACTGTGTGAAAGTCGAAGTCTTGCTCCAATTGAATTAACATCTCCCTGTGACTCTTCGCAAAGGTTATATCGCATGGCTCAATTAAGTAGTTAACCATCCTTATGCAGTTCTACGCCTGAATTTTAACCCTCATATTTGTAAGCCGGGCGGTGTTGTGGCTTACTTGATATCTGGTTTATAATTTCTTACACTTTTACACCTATTTCCCTGACGCGCACTTGTTAGCTAGCATGTTAGCTGATAGTACAGCTTGTCAGGCCAAACTCATTCTAATCTCAGGAATTGATGTTTCCAGTAAAATCGACATTAAACGCGAATGGAGGTTTAAAAGATTTTTTCTAAAAAAATCATTTTTTTACGCTACAGAAATCTGAAAACGCGTGTTTCAGCGCCATGAAGCGATCAAAGTCCGGATGTGGACTTTTTACCTTAAAAATGATTTCCGTTTGCTGTCAATCTGATGACATTTGGATCGCGTTCCGTCATTGAATTGGCGTTCGTATGGAAGAATAACCGACACTCAAGATATTTTATTTCTCCCCCAGGATGGCGCCTGTCTTGGTGCTCTGGCTGGCCGTGTGCCTCGGCGCGACATGGGCCGTGGACAGGGGCAACTTCAAGACGTGTGACCAGAGCGCTTTCTGCAAGTAAGTTCAAGAGCCATGTTCAAGGTTCATGTTCTCTGAGGTCAAGCACTTCTGACCCGGTGTTCCCACTCTCCACCAGGCGTCAGCGGGCCCTCAAACCCGGAGAGTCCCCCTACCGAGCCCTGCTGGAGACCATGGAGCTGACAAACACCAGACTCACCCTGCAGCTCATCAACGACAACAACAAGGCAGGTTCACTCCTAAATCTATGCGACTCTCAGCTCATTTTAGAGCAGTTAAAACAATTATAACAAATGGGGCCAAATCTATGTTAGATTTTCCTGTTTTCATCCTTGAAAGAGCCTATTCCCGACTGTTTACTGACTGTGGGGTTCTATAGGGGGCAAAGATGAACTTTGAGTTTTAAACATTGATAAAGCAATACTTTGAGCTCCTGTTCTTAAACACCAACTCTACGTGTTTTCAAACACATTTTTGTGGCATTTTTCTGATGATGGAGGACATGTATAAAGGCACTTCCTCTTAAAATTGTATTTCTTCATTCAATAGTGTGAATTGGAAGCAGACAGAATAAAATGCTGTTTGGAAAAGCTTGTACCTGTGACATAAAAGGGACAATATCGACTGCCTTTTTTGTTCCATCTGCAATGTAAGGTTGGAGGTGTGAGGGGCTGTAAGCTAACAGGAGAGCATGTAGAGATGATGGGAAGTGTGGCTTACTCTGCACCAACAGAGTAAGACCAGAGTAAGCCAATTCAGGTCAATTTCTAATTAAGTCCTAGAAAAAACTGTCCTAGAAAATTACGTTTTTTCAATTTTGGCTTAATATGGCATAATCATTATGGGATTACATTTTTTAAGGGGAATAATTTTCTATCACTGGTATTTACTATGTTCAGGAGATTTTATTTTTAATAGGTGTAAGGAATCTCTAAATTGTTTTATTGAAATCATGTGTTCGCGAATGTGGCCCAGTTTGATGTTCCTACAAACATCCAGGAATAAACCCAATTTACTGATGTGATTTATCACTTTGACGTCTGACGGGGTTTTAAAGCCTTTTTTTGTTTCAAATTTACCATGCTGGCATTCAGGAACTTGTTCTCTACTGTTCTTGGTGTTGAGCCCAATTGACAAAAAACTTTAAAGGTTCGGGGTCCATTTTGTTTTCTACCATAGGTGCGTCTGCTGCTTGAGCTTTACCGTCTCCAGGGAAACATAACGAGGGTGAAGATTAACGAGCTTAAGCCGCTGAAGCCTCGCTACGAGGTCCCAGACGTGCTCATCAGAGACCCCCCTACAGAGCCGTGAGTGTCTCGTGAGAGTTTCTGCATGTAGCAGCGACAACACGATGAAACAAAGAGGGAAAGAGTTCCTCTTCCAGTGGATCTGTCCTTTTGGTATTTATAGCCTATCCCTCATATCTGTTACTCCTTCTGTTCCCTCTTTGTTGCAGCCTGTCAGTCCTGTCTCAGGATGAGAATGGGGTTGTGCTGTCCCTGGGGGCGGAGTCTCAAAGGGTCATCGTTAGCGTCCGGCCCTTCCGCCTGGACATAATGGAGGGACACGACGTGCTGATGTCGCTGAATTCACGCGGCCTGCTCGCTTTCGAGCACCTGAGGATGCGCAAGGACACGTGAGAATCCACTCTTACACGCACATTTACAAATAAACAGCTCTGTTGTGGTGGTCCAAGTCATCACTCAGTGGATGATTTCTGTTGTTTTTTTTTCCCATGATATGATTTACTTTTAAAGGATTTCTCTGACTCGTTCTGTCCTCTTCTCCCTATCATCCTAGTTTCTCCTATAAAGTAACTAGCACAGTGGCTAGCGTGTGGGATAATGTCAAGAGGGTATTCTCTAGGTAAAGACCCTTCAGATTTGTGCCTTCTGTTCCTTGTGCTAATGCTGCCTATAGTGCCATTCAATATGGGGCATTCTGTCACTCTCGAGCTCTGTACTGTAAATAAATATGACTGCAAGAGATTGTGTGGCTGAGTGTGCATGGAAGTTTTGATTCAATGTAGTTGCTATAGATGAGAGTATAACATCTCCAGAACATTTGCAATGAATCTGTAAAATATCAACCAGGTGAAATGATGCGTCAGCGCCTTCAGACAATGTCTCAGCACAGATCAATGACCTCACGCAGCCCGGCTGATTTCATCTAACTCTTCAAATGCATGACTGACTGGGTTTTATCAACTAGCTCTGTTTAATAAATGCTTCATATCTGGTGGAGGCTAATGAACAAATGGCTAATTTATGCCATGTAAGATCTTGCACTGGTTAAATATGCTTGTCTGAGTGGCGTGCATCTGTATTCACACACAATAGTGCTCCCTGTGTGTTAGGTTTTGCTGCCCTCACAAACCCATAAGCAACACCTCTCTTTGTGGTCTTTACGTTGGAAGTTTAGCTGCTGTTGTGACTTGATGTTGGGTTGTTTTCACTCTAGAATACATTGAGTCTTTTCCTTCATATTTAGATATGCAGATCATGCACTTCTGCAGAAATTTTTATCAGAATTTGAGGCTTTTTGTGAAGTATTTTTTTTTTTTTATTTCCCTTTTTAAAGTTTTTTTTTTTTTTGGTCCTGTTCCATACTATGGATTTACATATGTTGAGTCCTCTCGGACTCCTCAGCTTCCCAAGAGACCGTTGCATGGTGGATATTTTGGTGCTGAGCTTGAAGTAGCCACAAGGCAGAGAGTTGCTTTGCCCACTTTGTCATTAAACTTTAGTTATAAACCCTGTAGCATTGTGCCTAGCTTTCCAGGAGGGGTAAGGAGATCTTCTCCATGCCACCTCTTTGTTTAATCCTAGTCTAATTATCCCCACATATGATCATTCGTCACATGACTTTGTTGAAGTGACACATCTTCAACGTTTGTTTTCCTGCATGCTTTTTTTCTTTCCTCCGAGCAGTCAGGCAGATCCAGAGGCAGAGAACAAAGAGGAGACTGATGCTGCAAACCAGGCAGAGGTACAGCTAGCTTCCTTTTCCTATTTGCCCTCATCAGATAACTACTGACACTTGTTGTATCTGACTTGCAGCCGACCAAAGAAGAGGAAGAGAAGGCTGAAGAGGGGATGTGGGAGGAAACTTTTAAGTCCCACTCAGACAGTAAACCTAATGGTGAGTCATTTAGTGCAGTGATTTTTATTTTCATTTTAGATATAATCTGATTCTGAAGGAAGTTTTATTCTGAAAAAACTACTGGATTCCTTCCACCCCAGCCGACTCACTCTTGACGCAATGCAAGTCGCTAAATTAATAGACTCCCTAAGCTAGAAACGTGAACAAAAAACCACACATATTTCAGAAGTTTAAAAAAACAGGAGTCTTTACTTGAAATATAGATTTATTGTTGTTCTCACACTAATAATAATGTAGCAGCTGGCTATCAATGTTACACAGATGCTGCTAATAAAGTCGGTCAAATGGTGGATTCAGCTTTATGGTTCTAGTTGGAAAAAGCAGTTTTATTGAACTTTTAGAAGTCTGAGGCTGAAGGCACATATTAATGTTATTATTGGAGGTCTAATATATAAAAGCAGTTTAAGCCAGCTGCAGATATTTCAGAGGATGAAGATGAACTTTACCCCCAAAAGTTAAGGAGGGCTAAAAGAAAAATCAGACTCCCATTTCAGCCTCGTACATGTCGGTCTGTGAAAATATTGTCCTTAAACCGGTCCGTGGTCTGAAGGTTGGGTACCACTGATGTGGTGTACTTTTGGCGTCACTGCTGCATGGTCAGTTGCTGATAAAGCTTTTTTTGTTGTTATTGCCCCTCAGGTCCGTCCTCTATTAGTTTAGACTTCTCATTACCGGGGGTGGAGCATGTCTACGGGATCCCCGAACACGCAGATGACCTGAAACTCAAAACAACAGAGTGAGTGTCACATTGAACACATCCAGTTTGAATTGTTGGATCTTGTGCAGCTGGATTTTATGAGTGTTGTTTCCTTTATTCCAGTAACGGAGATCCGTATCGTCTCTACAACCTGGATGTCTTTCAGTATGAATTGTATAACCCTATGGCCTTATATGGGGCTGTCCCTGTTATGTTGGCACACAATACCCAGCGGACTACAGGTATCTTCTGGCTCAATGCTGCTGAAACGTGGGTGGACATAAGCTCCAACACAGCTGGGAAGGTACACAGAATTTTTCCTCTCCTTTGTTGACTGATTCTTTCTAACGGATAAACTTTTTATAGTTTGTCTTTTATGGAATGTTAAAACTGTCAGCTCCAATTGAGCCCGGCTCTTTCTGTCTTTCCAGACTGTGTTTGGGAAAATGCTGGATTATGTTCAGGGATCCAGCGAGATACCACAAACCGATGTCCGCTGGATATCTGAAAGTGGCATCATAGATGTCTTCATTATGCTGGGACCAACAGCCAAACACGTCTTCTCCCAGTATGCCTCTCTAACAGGTATTGTATTCAATTCCTCTTCAGAACACTTGAGTTGACACTGGTCGCATCTGGGATTTTATAAAAATATGTAGGTTGGGTAGGTTTTTTTCGACCTTTTGTAGAATGTGAAGTCTTGAAAAAATTGCTTGGTTTTCATCTTTTTTAGATGACCATTGGGTATTTAATTTTAATGCAAATGATTCTTTAACCAAACTTGTAGCATAAAACCCAATAAAAATGTTTCCCCTTTTTTTCCAGACTGAATAAAATGTAAGCAAACCCATCATAGTTGGGATACTTTCAGCAAACTATTTATTGGAATTATTTAGGATGTAATGATTGTTCGCAAATAGGTAAAAAAAAAAAAAAGATTCAAACTCGTCAACATAATTATTGGTACAGAAAATTTAAAAAAATCTGTTTCTCTCGGCCTGTGCCTGAATTTCAGAAATGCAGAGTGCGGAGCGGTCCGTCACACATGGAGCACAATATGAACAGAGTTTGAAAGCATTTGTGATCATTTCAATATTATGTATAATTGTTTATTTGTATCGAATCCTTTCTGTTGGTAGGAAAACTGACAGTTTGTAAGAGGCAAAAAGACGACATACTTGGCCTAAAAATCCCTTTAATTCATTGTGTTGAGGACAAAAAAATCGAAAGCGTGACTTTGAAACTGTGTCGAATCGTGGTTTGACTGAATTGTTACATCCCTCGTAGATGGGTAAAATCTTTAGGACATTTATTAATGCATCTGATAAGTTGCATTGACAAGCAAAATAAAAAGACCAATATGAGTTAAATTCTACATAACAAGTAAAACAACTGAAATCAGGCTTTCTCTGTCAAAAATGACCAAATCCTCAAAAGGAGTCTTGTTTTCTATTTTTTCTTTCTCCAGGCACTCAGTCTTTCCCTCCCCTGGCTTCCCTGGGTTACCACCAGTGCCGCTGGAACTACAACGACCAGGAAGACGTGCGCTCTGTGGACGCAGGCTTTGACGAGTATGACATTCCTTATGACTTCATCTGGCTGGATATCGAGCACACAGATGGGAAGCGCTACTTCACTTGGGATCCACACAAGTTCGCAACGCCAAAGGAAATGCTGCAAGGCCTTGTGGACAAAAGGAAAAAGGTACTGACAGCATCCATCTGCTTTGTGTTCAGCTGTCAACCTCTACAATGTAATGTTTTTATTTTTAGATGGTTGCCATTGTTGACCCCCACATCAAAGTGGACAGCAACTACAAAATTCACAATGAGATTCGCTCTCGAGGGTTCTATATCAAGAACAAAGATGGTGGAGACTATGAGGGCTGGTGTTGGCCTGGTAAGAAACTCCTCTTTCTGATTGTTATAAAGTGTATTACCTGCTTTTGGGGATGTAAAACCTAAAACCGCAAAACCTATTTAGTTATGTAAAAAACAGCAGTATTATCTGAAACCACAGATACAAACAAGATTGTTTGTTAAAAAAGTTTCAAATCGACCAGGAAGTAAATAATCTGGTTCTTCTTAACTTTATCAGATTCCTTTATTGTTTTCTTTACTGTCTTTGCCTTTTTACGAACTGACCAATCCAATCACAAGCTTGTCAGTCAGTTACAACTGGCTGAGCATGTGTTGTGCAAACTTTTATTTTGTGTGTAAGTTTTCCTGCACATGTTGACACAAACCGGTCATCAAGTCTTTACTATGAATATTTAAATCAAAGTTCTGACCTTAACAAGTGTTCTGCTGAAGGTCATGACAGAGCAAAGTATGGGGATACTGCTTTATATAAAGTGTTATTGTATGTTTTTTTTTATTTTTTTAAAGAAAATCTTACAAAAAGATAAATCTTAGAGGTAATGCAAACAAAATGTTTGTGGGAAAGCAGGTTACTAAAGGGAGCACAATTTTTGTGTCCTGAGATTTTTTTTTTTTTAACACTTAAAAGTAGAACTTGAACCTTTTTTTTAAGTTAAGTAAAAGAGGGAAGTCAGACTTGAAAAATGTTTTTTTTTTTTTTTTTAAGATGGCACATTCTTCCAGTTTGTTTCAATCTTTAAACAATTTTATTTCTCTTAATTACTTATATTTTTGTCTGGTTTTGGTATTGATGATCTTCAGGGAATGCTGGTTATCCGGACTTTACTCGAACTGACATGAGAGCCTGGTGGGCCAGCATGTTTGCCTATGATCAGTACGAGGTGAGTTCACAACTCGTATCATCATAGAATAGTTGGCCTGTGAATAATAGGAAAACTCACTCACCAAGTGTGCCATGTTCTTTCTTTTTAACTCATGAGAATAGTGGATTTTAATAACTTTTATTTTTGAGTTTATTTGTTTAAACATCAGATTTCAAATGTTGCTTCCAATGTTCTCTTTTTTTTTTTTCCCTGCAGGGCTCCATGGAAAACCTGTACACGTGGAACGACATGAACGAGCCCTCTGTGTTTAATGGGCCTGAGGTCACCATGCACAAGGACGCAGTGCACGGAGTCTGGGAACATCGGGATGTGCACAATCTTTATGGATTGTATGTGGTGAGTGTG
This sequence comes from Oryzias javanicus, assembly GCA_003999625.1. Taxonomy (NCBI): domain Eukaryota; kingdom Metazoa; phylum Chordata; class Actinopteri; order Beloniformes; family Adrianichthyidae; genus Oryzias; species Oryzias javanicus. The sequence goes on along the minus strand of CM012446.1, from coordinate 18,825,816 downwards.
AGCCAAAAAAACAGACTTACAAGGTTGGCTTTTTGAAGACCAAGTCCACATCACAAGGCACAACAATAACCAAAAATGTTTAGGAAAAAAAGAGAAGCTCTGTAGTCTGTATTAATGATAGAACGGTCCCTCCAGGATGCACTTTTCTGATAGTTGCAGCAGAAAAAGCTTGAAGCTGCAGCTGTTCTTCTTAACAATTGTGATGATTTTCAAGGAAGTGAAGACGTTAACCACGTCTGATTGGTTCAGTTGATTTGTGATTAAGCCTCCAAGAATGATTGGTGGAATCTGGTTAAGCGGTCAAAACTTTTTCCAAAATGAAAGCAATTGGCCAAAGTTGTGTCAAAGTTGCGGTTCACTCATTCTTATCAAAATGTTTGGAATTGAAACCAAACAAACATAAGGGAAAAAAAGATTTTAGGGTCTTTCAAACTAGGGCCTGTTTGGATGAAAACAGCGGATTATCTGGAAACGTTAACTGTTTTTGGAACTATTAGGTGGAATTGAATAATTTCCCATGATACACCTGACTTTCTCCCACAACACAGTGGTTGAAAACACTGCTTTATTAATATACAAATACATCCAGATGTTTGTGGTGTTTTCTCATTCCATCATTTCCTTCACCTCCAGCAAATGGCCACAGCAGACGGTTTGGTCCAGAGGTCAGGAGGAGTTGAACGACCTTTTGTTCTGACCAGAGCTTTCTTCGCTGGGTCACAGCGCTATGGTAACCAGGCTTTCTGCTTAGTCAGATTTGGTGGTCTAACCCAAAATAATTTTGTTTTAAAATTTCTCTTCAGTGTCCCAAATCTGTGAAACATCTTTTTCTAATCTGCATTTTAAGTTCTGCTGAAGCTCCATTGTTTTTTCTTTTGTTTGTTCAGGTGCTGTGTGGACTGGAGATAATGCTGCTGAATGGGACCATCTGAAAATTTCTATCCCCATGTGTTTGAGTCTGGGTCTGGTTGGAATTTCTTTTTGTGGCGGTGAGTGATGAGTTTAATTTAAACTGAGGAAAAGACTTTATATTTAAAAAAAATGTACTTTAAAATTAGTTTTGCTCATAATGTTATCCAAAAGTTCCAATGAATAACTTGATTCATAAGTTGAAATCAAAACCACATGATTGTTTGGATCCTATGTACAAGTGTCATTTAAAAAAACATTAACATGCAAATCTGAGGAAATTTCTAGAGAAATTTTTAGTGTTTTTTTTCTTTCCAATGATCCTTTTTATTGTATGATTTAAAAACAATTTATTCATGAATTTAAATGTTCAAAAATAGTTTTTTTTTCTTTCATAAATAAAGACAAAAGAGCTGCAGATGTTTGTCTGCACTCTAAACTTCAGATTTGACTAATGGCCGCTCTCTCACAGCTGACGTTGGCGGTTTCTTCAAGTCACCGAGTCCCGAGTTGCTTGTGCGTTGGTATCAGACGGGGGCTTACCAGCCGTTCTTCAGAGCTCACGCTCACCTGGACACACCGCGTCGTGAACCCTGGCTCTTTGGCCCGGAGAACACTGCTTTGATCCGGGAGGCTGTCCGTCAACGCTACACCTTGTTACCCTACTGGTACCAGCAGTTCTACCACGCGTATCGCACCGGGGAGCCGGTCATGAGGTGAGGATCGACAGAGAAGGAAATAGAATGTATTTAGAATTTGTAGCCTTGTTTTTAAATATTTTAACGTATTGATCATTATTATTATTATTGAAAAGGGGAAAACCTTATCTCCTGAGCATCTTTGTAACTTGAACTTCTGTCCTACTTATAGTAATAATTCAGCATTTTATTTAAAGCTGACTGATTTAGGCAGAAAACCTGTTATGTACCTGAAATTCAAAGCATCCAACAGCTCAGTTAAGCTAATAAAATAAAAACTATGTCCAGATCTGCTGGAAGTGCTGCGTTGGTTGGTATTTTAAACCTGATCAAGACACTATAGTTATAAGTGCTTGTGTGTTGCAGACCTCTGTGGGTGGAGTATCCTCAGGATCCTGCTACTTTTGCTGTGGATGATGAGTTCTTGATCGGTGAGAGACTCGTGTTTTGCTCTGACATATGAACATATCGCTCTATGAATTTGGATTGCTGTTGAAAATATTTTGTTTGAAAGGTTTACATGGTTTTTTTCTAATAATCAGTAATAAGAAGTCTGTTCTTGTTTGTCCAGTGCCTTAAGATGTTGCTTTATAGTCATTTATGCTTCTGTTACTGGAAAAACTTCAGCAGTGAATTTGAGCACTGCAAACATGAACGTCCTTCCCATCAGTGCCGTTTTACTCTGTGGTTTGACTGTGAAATTATATATTTGACGCAAATGAGCTCCTATCTTGTATTTGCTGCCACCATGTGGCCAAAACAAAGACTTTATGTTTAAAATAAGTGGTTGAAACAGTTTTGTTAAATGAATGAGATTTTGTCACCATTTTGCATTCACTCATGTTCTTTTTTCGTTTTCCTCCTCTAGGCCAAAACTTACTGGTGCATCCCGTCACTGAGGAGGGATCCAGAGGAGTAACTGCTTACCTTCCTGGAAAAGAAGAGGTGCTTTTATTTATTTCTCTCAAAAGTTACTTTTGTAATGTTTGCTTTTTTGTTTTCTTTTCTTGTTCAAAAATAAAACTGTCCCTTTTTTTTTTTTTTTTAAAGGTCTGGTTTGACATCCACACCTTCCAGAAGCACAATGGAGCTCAAAACCTTTACATTCCTGTCACCATGAGCTCTGTAAGACCGCCACATATGTGGTCTAATTTTCTCATCCTTTTGTCATCATTTTTTTGTTGTTGTTTGTAATAATTAAGTATGTTCTGTTTTTAGATCCCTGTGTTCCAGCGCGGTGGCTCCATAATTCCTCGTAAAATGCGAGTTCGTAGATCGTCCTCCTGCATGGAGCATGATCCTTACACTCTTTATGTGGCTCTGAACACTCGGGTAACTTAACTAGACTTGACTCGACCTAATGGATGCTGCTGGATGTTTAAAAATCGTTTTTTTTTCTGACAGGGGCTTGCAGAGGGCGAGCTTTACATAGACGACGGCCACACGTTTAATTATGAAAAGAAGGAATTCATCTACAGAAGGCTGTCCTTTTCCAACCACGTCCTCTCTTCTGTGTACGTGCAAAGAACTAGCAAAAACACAAATATGTCCCCATGATAAAAACAAAGTGCTGAAATTTTCAAAGCTGCTGTGATGACCTCATGTATGTTTGTATTTTTTGTCACACAGCAACCTGGTTCCTGATTCCCACTTCACGACTAACTCGTGGGTTGAACGTATCGTCATAATAGGATCCAGCAAACCAGCCAAGATCACCCTTAAGACTGCTGGTGAGGGATTTCAGCAGTTTGAACAACTTTTACAGTTTTGATGCTTTATAGTGTTATTTCAAAACATTTAAAGGGATTTAAAAGGCAAATTTCTTTGTGTTGTTTGAACAAAAACAACCAACAAGAATGCTCTAAAAGTTTCTTAAACTGTACTTTTTTTTTGTTTTGTCTTCACAGATGGTAATGAAAGTCAGCTAGAGTTTGACTTTGATGCTTCCATGTCGGTTGTGACGGTCCGCAAGCCCAGCATGAACGTAGGAGAAGACTGGACTGTGACGCTGCAGTAACCAGAGATGGAGGAGCATGAGAGCAATGATTAAACTGCACTAAGGAGGAAGGAGAAAACACATTCAAGGCCCTCAACTAACTAAAAAGAGAAGAATAGCCAGAATGCCAACATTACACCCTCATTCTCATGTTTATTAGTTAGCCAATCAACCAGTCATTTCTCTGCTACTTTCCCCTTTATGTGCAGTCTCACTGTAAAACCTGACAAATAGAGGTTAAAAGTTACTACTAGACCATTGTGTTTGTCTTTTTTAATAGGTAATAATTGACTGTAATAGATTTTTTTAAGACTGGAATTAGAAAGAAAACTTGCTTTTTTTCTTTATTTGCTCTCTGGGTATTTAGTCTGATTAAATTATGGATGTCAGGGGTTAAAAATGAAGGCTACCTTTTTAAAAGCACACACACTCCACCCACTGCTGCCGTTCTGATTCAAAAATAAGCCATTCCTTTATTTGGCCATGTCCATAAACACACATGGATTTCCTTTTTTTTTTCCCCTTTTTCATTACTTTGCACTTCACATTAGAAAAGGTTTGTCCAGTCTTTGGCCTAACTGTTTTTCCAGCATTCCCTCATTTTCTAGTGTGACAGGGTAGGTGCGCCTCATTGTTTTTTGTGTCTTGGTCGTGTTGCTTTTGCAGAATTCATCTCTACGTTGTGCAGTGATGAATTGTGCAGAACTAAAACAATTGATCATTCACTTTGGACATGAGGTTTTTCAGTTGCTGACCAGAAATTTGATTTTTTTTATACGCTTTAAAATAAAATCTGGTGTATGAAATGCATTCAAGGATTGTACCACTCAGTGAGGATCATTCTTTAAATACCGTCTGTTTAGACCCTGGTCTTGGTTTATTTGGTTTTTTTTTCTTTTTTCTTCAATGCACTTAGTAAAAAGAAGTTCCAGTTGTTTAGATTGAGGCAAAAATGAGAAGTCCCTACCATTTACCTACTTTTCCATCTTGAATCACAGCAAATCCTTCAAGTCCTCATCTTAAAACAAAAGATGTTTGACTTTAATATTTACGTGTCCAAGTCTAAACTGGGAACACTTCTAAAGATGCAAGTTACCTTCGAGAGACTGATCTTCGTGCTGTTTAACGAATCTGAATTCGTAAGGGGTCTTGTTGGAGAAGATTGTCTGATTTTTATCAGGAAAAATGTGAAAACTGATGTTTTTGTTTGTGGCTCAATCAGATGGACGTGAAAGATTCTACTTCGGCTGTTGCAATTGTACAATGTACTCTTAACAGACGAGACCAAGTGAAAATAAAGCTGACCAAATAGAAGTTGTTTTAATTTCATTATTCCTTTTGATTACCTCATGCACCTTTTTTATTTTATTATAAACGGTGTGGTTTAGTTGCAATGTCTTAATTAAATTGTTGCATTTTCAATTAAAAATAATCCAATTACCCAAAATAGATATACATACATGCATATTTTTATGGCATATGTGTGGAAAGAAATCAGCTTGAGAGATCTTATTCCGCAAATTCATTTAGCTGTCATTAGTTAAATAATCATGTTTGTTTATACTATTTATTAACTTGTGAAACTACAGAGAATAGTCTTTCTGGGAGCCTTTCCTCAAGTTTTGTTGCAAAGTTATGATGGTAACATAAGGGCGGCTGAGGTGCAGCTGTAGGACCTCTGATTGGAAAACTGCAATGGAAGGTTGGTGCCAGTGTTCGGCAGCAGAGACTACGCCATTTATCAAATATAGTAAACATAATTTAGTCAAAATTATTATATGAAATAAAATTATCAGGAAAAGTACCTGTACTAAATAGCTTTGAAGAAATGAATTTAAAAATGTCTTGGGCCTCATTCATTGATTGAGAACTTTACAATGTAGTGTTTTAAGATTTATTTTTATTAAAGACAAGGTATACAATAAAGATTATGAACACACTTGAACAGAGTCAGGGGATGACATTCAATCAAACTTAAGCTGTACAAATATTGACAGTTGTTGAATGTTTTTTGTAAGTCAAGTCACTTCTATGGTTAATATAAAAAATACAATTGTTATAGAAATGTTCAAAAGCTTGTTTTTGGTTACTGTGTTTAAATGTGTGAATTATATTTTTGCCATTATTATCAATACATTTATTATAAAATACAAATATTGTAACTGCTTTCTAAAGAAACAATAGAATGTTTCCCCATTTAAAAGAAAAGTACTTATCAATATGATCAATAACAAATCTGCTGAAGTATTTTCAAAAAGTCCTTGAATGAGAGCAGATCCAGAAAAGGTGATGAGCAGTTTCTGAGTGACCTCCACACACAGAATAAACAATTAATTTCAATGTCTCTTTAAAATTTGGCCATGTAGTGATTAGCAGGATAACACTTGAGAAAAAAAAAAAAAAACTTGTGCAAAATCTTTAGTGAAGCTTATTCGTTTCTAGGTACTTACTAGGAATTATCCAAATCTTTTTCCGATCAAATTTTATAAAGAAAGTCATTCCAGTAAGACACAACACGTGGAACAGATTTTTTTTAAATGAAGGGCGCATTCTCCTGTCGCGTCTTGATGACGTGTTTATTTATTTTTTTATTAATCATGGCGGAGGAGGGCCGTGAGGAGATGAGCAGCAACGGAGAGCCCGATAAATCTGCAGGTGGTTAGTTTAAAAACTTACGCTTTGTGGTTATACGTTCAAAGATACACATCTAAAGCTGCAGCTGGAAAATTATTCAATTGAGCCATGTATCACGACATGACAAGACAAAGCACGGTTAGCTAGGCTAGGCTAACCTGGTATCACCGGTCAACACAGAAGTGACTTTACAGTTCAGCTAGTCTTTCTTACTGTACTGAAGCATATTTGAATAGATTGAGAACGTAAAGTAGAGCATGATTAACACTCCCTGCCGAAACAGTATATGGAATAAATGTAATAAATAAATCATAATGTTGAGAATCTTTTTACAAAACAGTTGTTTCAGTACTTTGCAGAGTGATTATTGAAAACAACCGGTACATCAGGCTGTGTAACAGCTTGTAGAGGTCTTTTAATTTTTTTATTTACATTATGCAGAATTAATAGCTCTAAAAGAAAATTTTAAAAGTAAAGGAATTGATGACAAAACAGCAGTTTTACGTCAGAGACCACCTTTAAATGACGTGTTCTGCTGACCTCTTGGCCAGGTCAGCCTTGAAAAAGCGATACTGATCTCAATGGGTTTTTTTACCTGGTAAAAATAAAGGCTAAATAAAAACAAAATAACCTGCCATGTCAGTAAACATGCAGGCTTTACTGTAGGATGAAACAAATTTGTCGTTCTTTGTGAAATTAATTTTTCACATTTGTTTAAATGTTTTAATCGCATAAGACTGTGGTTGTTTTTAACTGTTATATCAATCTAAATGGATCTTCTTATACAAGGTCCTCATGAAATCCTTTAGTTTTCTATGTGGGACATTTTTATGATTCCAGCAAGATCTCATCTCTGTTTGTTTGTTTGTTTGTATTGAAAGCATTAGCAATTTCAGTGTTTCAAGTCGCATCTTAGTTCGGTTTAATTCATTCATGTTGTGAAAACTCTTGTTATTCAAAAAAAAAAAAAAAAAAAAATCCACATAGAAGCTCCACTGACACACACAAAAAACACTTTTTAGTCAAAATGCAAGTTCTTCTGTTGGTGTTTTCTCTATGGCAACCATTTTATCTTTTGGTTGTGTGGGTCTGACAAACATGACAATTTAATTTTCAGAGATGAGATTTGGATTTTCTTGGCAACGTCAGGTTTTTGATATAATTCTTGATATAATTTGATATAAATACATTTATATCAAATGTTTCATTCAGCTTCAGGCAGGGTTTTGTGTATAAAGTTTCACTAAATTTCGGTAAAAAATGTGCAAGCAAGAAAGTAACTCACCTCTTTGCAACCTTGCTGTGCTAATGCGGTTAAAAATCTTCTACTTCTAATTCCAACATTTTTCTCTAAATGGCTTCCCAACGATGCTCGAGGAGTTACGAGGTGATCCTAAATCCCCAAGAGGAGTTTAATTTTGTAGAAGGTACTAAAGGCAATTTAATTTTTTTTTTTTTATATTTAAGATGGTGGCCACTTCCCAGGGTCAAAAGTCAATGAGTCAAACACACAATTTGGTCCTTGCAGTCCAGGACTTCTGCAGGACAGAGATATTGAACCAAAGTCAAATCTTCTCCATTGACTTTATCCAGTGCTACTTATCACCTTTTTGACTAAATTTATGTGCACATAATTCTACTGATTAGATCCAGATGTTACTGGTTTGTAAATCTGCACATAAACTGATACTGGTTACTGTTGAAAAGCAAATTACGTAGTTGTATTTTCTTCCATCCATGTAAGTGGATTGTGCTGCAACATTTTTGACCTCATGTCTTTGGGGTTTAACTTCAAAGTTCTTTTCATGTCCATCATCTCCGTCATAAAAGGAGTTTTAATCCAAGTCTTGTCCTCCAAAGCCATGGATACCTCTGACCTTTCTCCTCGGCCTCCGACTGAGACGTCAGAGGAAAACGGGAGTAAGGACACGGGACCCGAAGCCCCCGCGGAAACCGATCCAGCACCTTTCTCGGCCCCCTCCGAGGCTCAGGAAGGGGACTTGCCCGCCGACTTTGAGCGCCTGTGGAAGGCAGCACAAGATAGCCCCCAAGACTTCACCTGCTGGACTGACCTGCTGCAGTACTGCGAGCAAGAGGTGCGTGCTTTCAGCTCAAGAAAATCAAAGCTAGTCTGATGTTTTATCAGTCTGCCTCTCGATTTAGCATCAACTGATATGTTTCTGACTTTAGGGTCACGTTGTTGCATCACACAGAGCACTAGAGGCCTTCCTCACTCATTACCCGCTCTGCTATGGCTACTGGAAGAAATTTGTGGATCTGGAACGCCGCAGCGGATCCAACGACAAAGCAGAAGAGGTTCGCACTTTTACAGATGTTTCCTCTTCAGTGCTTGAAAAGATTGGATCAAAAAGTTCACTTTTACGTTACATTTCATGCTTTGTTCTAGGTGTGTATTCGAGGCCTTCAAGCCATCCCTATGAGCGTAGATCTGTGGATCCATTATGTAAATCTCTTACTGGGAACTCTGGACATGAACCTGTCAGATTCTCCCACACGGATCCGCAGGTGAGAAGACACTCACATACAGAACACAAGCTGACTGAGTCTAACTAAATAACTAATTAGTTTCTTTATGCCAATACAATGTAAACAAACAAACAAAAAATAATAGAAATAACTGTTTTACCTCGTCATATCATTTTAATACTTTTTTTTTCTTAAACTTTTAGAGTTTTTGAAGACGGCATCACAGCAGCAGGGATGGACTTCCATTCTGACCGGCTTTGGGATTTGTATGTGGAGTGGGAGAAGGAGCAGGGGAACATGAGAAACGCAACAGCCATCCTGGACAGAGTGCTCAAAGTCCCCACCCAGCTCTACAACACCCACTATGACAAGTAAAGGGGGCACCTAGTCTTAATATACCAAAAGACTTCCCCAACATTGATGCTGAACTGAAAGGTCTCCTACAGATCAACCTTATGTTGTTTCTTTTGCATTTGTTCTCCTGGTTTGTGTCCTCCTCCTGCTCGCTCTCAGGTTAAAAGAGCACATCAACAGTCATCCACCTAAAGAAGTTCTTTCTCCAGAGGAGTACGAGGAGCTGAGGACGGCATGCCGTCAAAGCCAGAAGGCGGAGCGCCTTGAACAGGCCCAGCAGGAGGAAGAAGAGAGACCACCGGGGGAGGAGGAGCCCCCCACACCAGAAGGGGTGGACTCTGTGAGTGACGTCCATCTGGATCACTTCAAGTTATACATTCTCTCAATATTGTTTGGATGAATGTGTCCTCATTTCTCCAGTCAGACCCGTGTGTGCCGGATGACTAAATTCAAGAGATTTGAAAAATGATTTTTCTGTTTATTTTCAGGAGGAACTCGTGCAAAAGATAAAGGAACGAGTGCTGGCGGTCAGAGACAAGGTGTATCAGGAAAACGAGGAAGAAGTCCGCAAGAGGTGGCACTTTGAAGAAGCTGTGAGCATCTGATGGTTCACTTCAAACTCTGACACCAGTTCAGATCTGAAACGCATTTATTATAGCTCTCTTTGAAATGAAATTTTGTTATATGATGTTCCCTCACCTTTTGTGGTCTCTTTTGTTTCGCAGATTTTTTTTTATGTGCTTTGTTGTTTTTAAACTGTATATTGTGTTCTGATTGGTTGTAGATATTGTTGATCAATCTCCTTAACAGAATACGTGTAGTTTGCTAAATCTACATAAATCTTCAAATGCGATCATATCTTTGTTTTTATCCTAAACTGGAATTATTTTTCTCAGAAGGTTTTAAATTATAGAGTTTAATCGAGAGAGAACCGTGTGTAGTGTGGGGTTCTACAGCCTTTTGTAAGAATTGTAAATATATATATATAAATAAAGGTTACTAGCCTGTGGATTCCCCTTTCACCGGTTACTTTTAGAACACAACCCCTGCTTTGAACGACAGTATTTATCAACATGTTTTACAAAAAATATGGATATCTCTTCAGTTCTAACACACCTGACTCATTCCTTTTTTTTTTTTTTGCTGCAGATCAAACGGCCGTATTTCCATGTGAAGCCGCTTGATCGCGCCCAGCTCCAAGCTTGGCACTCCTACCTGGACTGGGAGATGGCTGAGCTGCACAGGGACACCAAAGACGCCACACAAGGCAAGTACAAGAGTGACAAAGGAAGATAAAGACCCACAAAATTTTGTTTTTATTGTATTCTTGTTTCATTTTTCTCAGAAAATATGGCTTAAAATTGCATTCTTCTGAGTATTTCTTCACTCAAATCAGTCTGAATCGGTTGGCCATAAGCTCTCTGCTCTGCTCTATTCTAGTTCATTCACTTCTAGATGACTAGATCCATGTCTTCATTTTCCTCACCTGAGCTGATCTGAATCCAAACTGTAGAACTGAAAAGCTCCATTATTGCTTGCTGCTTTTATTGTGCTGTAATGTTAGGTCCTGGAAGAAAACTGATGTTTTGATTGAGAAAAATGGCATAATCTTAATTAAAAGACTGCTAGGAAAACTTTTTCAGAAGATGGTCCGAGTGGGACGTTAAATAAGTACCGTGTTCCTTTGTTTATTGTGGGAGTTAAATTCTAAAAATAACTTGCAATAGGTGAAATTTATGTTTCCCACATAAATTTGAAAAATCTTTTGTCATTTGTGGCTACCCTACATATGTAGGGTTACATATGTTTAAGACTGTAAAAGTTTTCACTTCACACTTTAAAACACTTTTCTCAGACAGACATCAGCATTTTTTTCACACTTGTCTCTCTTAAAACTCTCAGAGTTCAAACCTTAGTAGAAGGTGGTGCTTAGCCAATCAGGACACAGTACGCTGTATAAAAATTGCAAAAAGCAAAATTACTTTGAAAGAAATCTCCAATACTTTGACAACACATAAGGTGAATCTCAGTATAGCCAGGGACTGCTGTGTCTACATTTGAACGTTGCAACATCCTCCTAGATCCAAGCCATGCAGCTGCAGAGGGATCCAAACCTCAGGGAGCACCAAAGGATGCTGGGATTGCCCGCAACGATCACAGACTCCGCGTCTTGTTTGAGCGCTGCCTCATCGCCTGCGCGTTGTACGAAGAACTGTGGACCAGGGTAGGAAGTCGCTCTCACAATTATCCCTCAGCTCACCCTGACTTGATGAGGATGCATCAGTGTGTCGCGGTACTTTTGTGTGTTAGTACATCAGATACCTGGAGCCACAGAATGCAGAGGAGGCGCGGGCCGTTTACCGGCGAGCCTGCCAGATCCACCTGCCACATAGACCCAACATTCACATGCAGTGGGCTACGTTTGAAGAGCGACACGGTATGACCGATCACGACACCAATGGGAACCTACCAAAAAATCTTCCCTTCCCGATCCGCTGGGATATTTTCCTTATAGGGTTTTCTAACGTTGGTCTTCAGGTGACATAGCTGAGGCTCGGAGAGTGTTGGAGGAGTTGGAGAAAAGGCTGCCTGGTCTGGTGGTGGTCCGCCTCCGCAGGACTGCTTTGGAGAGGCGAGCGGGCCAGCTGGAGAAAGCAGAGTCTCTTCTGCGGGAGGCGGTGGCCCAGTCCTCAGAGAAGCCCTCATTACATGCTTTCTACTCCATCAAGCTGGCCCGTCTGCTGCTGAAAGTGGGCAGGAACTGTAGCGAGGCTCGCAGAGTTCTACAGGAGGCACTGGAAATGAGTCCAGTAAGAGACCAAAGACTGATGTAAAGAGGTTTCTTCACAGCTGTTTATTATAGCGCGAGGCTTTGATGGTGTTGTGGAAAGCTGACAGATTCCACTCGGATGCTCAGCACGAGTGCTCATTCACCCTCTTTCACTCCACCAGGAAAACGATAAGCTCCACCTGAACCTGTTGGAGCTGGAGGTGTCAGACGCCTCGGCTGAGGCTGTGCAGGAGTGTGTGAGGCGAGCCCTGGAGGCGCCTCTCACTCCAAACACCAAGATCCTCCTCTCACAAAGAGGCCTTCAGTTCTCCGAGGACTTCAGCAGCTCCATCAAGAGGTCGGCACATTTTTAATAAGGATGACGATTGGGGGGAAGAGGAAAAAAAAGGTACTATGGATCTGTTTCTCTGCAGCGTGATTTCTGTGTACGAGGCTCACCAGAAGCTGCTGAATGAGCTGGGAGGAACAAAGAGGGCAGCTGAAAACGGGTACGTCAATAACCTTTTACAGTGCCCACCTTTTGAGGTCAGTTTTCTATTTTTTCAGTGCAATATTGCAGACTTTTTTTAACAGTCCATCGTGCTCTGGTCCTGATTGGCTCCTGATGCTTTCAATGTCCGTCTTTTGAGCAGAATGTGTGCAGGTTGCCAGATTGTTGTTTCCATCCTATAAAACTGGACTTATATTTCTTATGAAGGCTTGAACTTAGAGAGAAAAGTGTACAGTGAAGAGTTAAAACATAAAAATATCTGTAATGCATACGCCGCAATAAACAAAGGAACACGGTACCTTCATATTTCCTAGACTTTTTTTTTTTTTTTCTTACTCCCAAATAAAAGTTTATTTAACAAAGATTCCTTTGTGTTCCTCTGTCACTCTTCAGAGACGAGGATCCAGATAAGCAGAGCAAAACCGAAGAGGACTCCACTGTTGCTGCTGCCACCACTCAGGCCGCACCCACCCCGCCACACGTCCCCATCACCACGCCGCCGCCTCCTGTGATGAGCGCCGACGTGAGCGCACAGACGGGCTACGGAGCGTACAGCAGCTGGTACCAGGTAGAACAGAGAACGTTGCATGGTTCGACCTGTTAATGTAACAAAAGACACTGGAAAAAAAAAAAAATCTGTTCTGATTTAAAGCAACCTCCATACGGCGGCTACGGCTACCATAACAGTTGGAACTACAACCAGGGCTACTATCCGCCCAGCTGAAGAACAGACTGAGCCTGCTGGGCTCACATTAAACTCAGCAGCATCACCGTCGTCTTCCTCATCTGCTGCCCTGTCACAACCCAGGATTCATGAAGAAGTCGCCTGTTCTGACAGGAGGAAAGTCAAGTGTGCGTTTCATCTGGAATTATTTTTCTGTTTTAGAAACTCCTCTGCTTTTTTCCTAAAGTTGATGTTTTGTACCATTTCTGTGTGTTCTGCCTGTTTTTATGTATATAAAAATGTTTTTAGTGTCATTTTCTATGTTTGTTCATGCTTCCATCTATGGAGAGAAGATGTGTCTTTTAAACTATTTTCCAATACAAAGGTCATTGTTATTTTCTCCATTAGGTAGAGCTGGGTGTTTCCTTTTGAGTCTCTTAGATCAGAAAACAGAATAATGTTTGAATTCATTTTACTTTAAAACTAATTCTGGTATTTTTTCTGGTATTATTTTTCTTTTTTTAGGGGTATTTTCAACTTTTTTTGGTTTAAATCACTAGTTATTAGAAAAGGGATTTTCATAGCCAAACAAAATATTTGATAAAAATTTAAATCAAATGATTGACTTTAACATTTCAGAAACTTAGATCTCTTTTTTCTCCAAGTCAGCTTTATTGTCAGTGAATTTTGGTGATAATGGAGACAGAACTCTTGATACATCTGAACCATTAAAAAAAAAGGCAGAATCTTACAAAATCAGGAAGAATGAGATTTATCTCTAAGGTCCAAGCAAAAGGATCCAGTTAAAAATGAAGGACTTTTCTGAAACTGATCCTGAAGGAGGTTTCAGTCAGAAGCCAGCTGTCTGCTTTCTTCAGTCGATGAAAGTTTGAGGTCCAGCTTGCTGTAAGCACCAACCAACAGGAGGCGGGGTTCAGTGCTTCCAGAGGCATTTCTCCTTCTTCGTATATACAGTTCAGAGTCTCTAGACTTCTGAAGGTCAAACAGCTGGTTTACTGAGTGACACCAAAAGGTGGCAGTTGTGTTCTGGATCCTTCCGTTTTAGGTGTTTATGGGATTGATGGAGGTGGTGAGGTAGGCCACACAGCAGATCCTCATGTTCTCATTTCTTGGTGACAACCAGCACAGCTGAAGGCACCAAACCTGAGAAGAAAAACATTGGGGAAAAAAACAGTTGGATTCAGATTTGAAAGCGTCCATTTTCTTTAAAGTCTTCCTCCAGCTCACCCAGCTCTTTGAGCGGCTTCTCCATGTCCTGTTCAGTGTAAACGTGACGAGGGTAGGGCGACAGCAGCGTGAAATCCTGACCCTCTGGGGTGTTACTGTTCATCTGTATGTAGACCCGCACTGCAGCCAGAGGCTCCTGGGCCTTAAAGGCTGTTGTGATGGTCGAGCCATCCAGGAGGCGGACCTGTGGATCAGTCAGACGAGTGCGAAGAGGGGAGTTTGGAGCAAAGATGAAAGGACGAGAGAGAAAACTTAGGCCATGTCCATACGTAGCCGGGTATTTCTACAAACGCATATCTGCCGACCTCCGTTTTATAAAAACAGTTGCGTCCACACGTGATCGTTTTAAAAATAATTCCGTCAACACGTCCCTGCATACTTGCGCTGTTGGGCGATGTAATGAGCATGCCAGAACAGTAGTTGGCAGTGTTTTCCTAAAAGTCAGTGAAATCTAGCCTTCGAGGAGCAGGAGGAAGGGATATTTGTTGTAAAATAGCCGACTGCAAAGCGCTTATTCTCCTTTGTTCCTCGACAAGAAGAAGTAATTGTGTTTGTAAAAAAAGCAAGTATGAAGCATCTGTACCAGCGTAATAATTAACACACTCCTCGGGTCCACGCTGAGCACTGTAAACAGCGGCGCATCTATGACGTGTATGCACTAATTGTCGTAAAGAGTGACGTTTAAAAACGGAGATCTCCGGTTACGCATGTCCACACGCAGACGCGAAAACGGAGTTTTCCAAAATCTTCACTTTAGCCGGAGTTTTCCAAAAGCTCCGTTTTCAGTGACTTAAATCTTCGGTTATGTGTGGACGATAGGCCGAAACGGATAAAAATATATGCGTTTTAGCAGATACCTGGCTACGTGTGGACAGGGCCTTAAATGCAGGTCTGTGAAAGTCCAACAAAACTCGGCTCCTAATGTAAAAAAATGTCAGATGGCCAGAGGAGCTGACTAACTGGATCTGAGATAGGATGGATTTTCTGGCAAATTAATATAAAATAATGCAGAAATTTAGATGGTCAATTGAAGATCAATGAAGAATTTGAAGCATATCCTTACCAAAAAGTAGTTTAAGTGTACTGCAAGTATATTTGGTCTATACTAAAAGTGAGCCAGTACATTTGAAATTTAATTTTTATACATATAAATTGGAGAAAAGAAAAATCAAACTCATTTTTACATTAAAGGATGATAAAAGTACAGTGGAAGCTTTCACCTGTATCCTGGACTCATCGTACTCCTTTTTACTTGGTGGGGGGCCCTGACTGGTGGGGGAGGATGGACTGGGTAAGTTAGGCTGAGACGACGTGGCTGTGCTCGGGGCAGCACCGCCCCCAAACTACAACAGAAAAAAAAAAACTTGCAGAGTTGTAGATGTAATGTGAAAAAAAAAAAAAAACACAGAAACTGGCTGGATTACCTTTTGAGCTCGCTCCTCTCTGTCCCGTGCAATCTTGTCTTTGACTCTTTGTCTGAGAGAAATGGAAATAAATAGTGTTTGGTGTTAACTCCTAAAAACATACTTGTAGAGATATTGAAATGTAATTTCAGGGTGTCTAAAGATAAACCTACTGGAAATGTTTGGAAAGTGTTATATTACAAAGTATTGAGATGAACTTTAATTATTTTATTTACTTTTTGGTGTATTATTATGCAAATAAATTATTTAATAAAATCAAGATAATATGAGTTTAATTATACATTCTGTCTCCCACAGTTACAAATCTCTCATCCTTTTAGGTGGAAAAACTAGTAGAATCAGTGTGTGTGTGTGTGTGTGGGGGGGGGGGGGGGGGTACTTTTTACCCTACTGAGAGTATTCGCTTCTTCCCACTTCTTTTCCAGCAATATATCAACCTCTAAATGACTTTAGTTACTAATTACTATATTAAATGAATCAAATGTGACATAAGTCTGTCTTTGTTTGCTTTTTCCCTAATCAATGCATTTCATTATTTCTATAATGAGTTTGAAAAATCTATGATTTTCTTTGCCCTGTATTGTCTACAATTTATGCTTGAAATCGACCCAATCAATCAATCAAAAATATGGATGTCACAGCTCACAGATGTGACACAGACATTACCTGGCCATTTTGTCCTCCATCTTCTCTCTCCTGCGCATCTCAGCCAGTTTTTTCATCTCGTCGTCTTGTATTTTTTGGCGGATTTGCTGCAGCTCTTGGCCCTGTCTCCTCCTCTGCTTCTCTCGCTCCACTTCCTCGGCGCGCTCTCGCTCTCGCCTCTCCGCCTGCTTCACTCGCATAAGCTCCTCTAGTCTGAATGCCAGGCCACAACACACTCTTTAGACAACATTATTTCCACATCTTTATTTTTTTTATTCCATTAAAAACAATTTAAAGCTTTTATTCAGAAGTGGAACTTTTTGAAAGTGTATTGATTTTCTCTTCCAATTTTTGCAAGCCACTTCTGAGCAACGTGCTGAGCTACAATTAACTACCAATGAACATAAATAAAAAGACCTTTTGACTTGTTCACGCTTTTCCTCCTCTGTCATTGGCTGTTTGTTCTCCTCATCTTCAATAAAGCTGCCGTCTCCTTCTGCTGTTCCTGAAACACAAGACGAACACTTCCAAGTTCAGAAAAGGAGAAAGTAATTTCATTTTAAATAAATGGTACAAATCTGAAATGAATCACATTTTGTTTTGTCTAATTTTTTAAGCAAAATTAACATTGCAATACATATTTTTGATAAAAAGCAGCATTTACAGAGCACTGATTTACAAGTCATTTCTAAAGTAATTACACAAGAAAGGTGCACAGGAGATAGATGGAGATAAATACAAACAATTTATATGAATATATAATTCATATATATATATAATATATGAATGAACTTTGAGGAATGGTTTAGGATTATTCCAGTCATGCATCATATCTTCAAAGGTGGTGTTTTTTACTGATTGGGTTTAATTGTTTTTTAAAGAATTCTAAGATTTTCTTACAGAAATTACCTGAAAGTTTGTCTTTTTAACTGCAGGGGAAAAAGCACTGCTTTTTTTTTTTTTTTTACCTTTGCTCAAAATCTAACACAGAAGTTCTTCATAATTTGACATATTCCAGCTAATCCTTAAAATATAGTGAATAAATTCTGACAGCAAACAGAGGGGACTCCACCAATCCACCTACAGAGCTTGAAAAGCAGCCTGACCTTCAGCGGGGTCTTCCCGTGTGGGCTGCTCTGTGCTGGTCTGGGTGTCTGCAGCTTCTCCCAAGACGTTCCCCACAGGAGGAACGTAGGGCTCATCGATGTCTGGGTCGTTCTCGTGTGCCATTAACCTGATCAAAGTTACATAACTCAGTCAAAAAAATGTATTGTGTTGAATCTTTTTAAGAACCAAATCAAAATTTATGTATTTGTTCTAGATTTTGTCTCAGCAATTAAACAATATGGCAGAGCTGGAGAATTCGTCAAAGGATTTACTTATGATGCTGTGCTAGCAGACACTTACTCATTATGTCCTCCACAAAGCAAAAGATTATTTTTTTAAGTTTTTCCCAAAGTGTCCAAAAATGCACTCCAGAAACAAACGTCTACGATGAAGAATATCAAGCAAACTAGCCAATTTTTTCAGGAGGATAGAAATGTCTCCGGTGCTAAAGTTTTCATGTGTTCAGTTCAAAACCTCACACCAAGACAGAGAACATCAAGCTTAAGTGTGCAAAGAAACATTTCCGTAAATCAGATTCTATAAATCCCATTTTCCACTGATAGAAGCACTTTTTGTTCAAATGTTTCTGCTTTTGTGTCCGACTATGGAGACTACGCCAAGATTGAAAATAAAAAGTGTGAACTTTTTAAAAGAATGATAGATTTCAAAATATCCATTTACACTATAATCTGCATTAAACCGTTTTAACTGATATCCCACTGTATGGAGTATATTTCTATTCTTGAAAGCATCCAGAAAAAAAAGAAACAAATGCAGTCTTGTTGGCACATTTTTTTTGGGATATTATTTAATTTTTTTTGTGGATCAGGCATTAGATATTTATATACAGTGGAGGAAATAAGTATTTGATGACTTGCTGATTATGCAGGTTCACCCACTTAAAGAGAAGCTGACAATCTGTCATCCTACATCCTCTGTGTCAAAATACAAAATCAGCAAAGGATCAAATACTTATTTCCTCCACTGTGTATATTACTTAAAAGGTTTATTTTCATCCAGTTAGCTTGTATATTTTACTGTTTTTACTCTTATTTTTTTACTCTTATTGATGATATAGGAGAATAGCATGACTATTTAAAAAAAAAAATAAAGCTACCCTAATAGCACAGAATGAGACTTAAAAGGAATTCTTTCCGTACAGAAGCCTAATTTCTTAATTATATTGCTAAGGATAAAAATGTATGTACATAAAATAAAATTTACTGACGCCAATAAAGTTGTAATAATTTGATATAGATGACAAAGTCAAGTGCAAGCATAAAAAATGTCAAGCCCCGGTTGGTTGAGACTTCCGATTGGTTCATTTCATTAAAATAAAAAGACATTTTTAAAGGGGTTATCTGGGTTGTAGGAGCATGCATTCAAACAGGAGGACAGGAAATTTGCACAAAGAAGAACAAAGTGCAAAAGTGCAGGGCACATTCACACTGGCACAGAGCCGAGTTAGGTAAAAAATTGTGGTGGAAGGATGAGGATATGGGTTTAAACTGAAGACATCTTGTGGTAGTCAAAAACAACTTATATTTACCAAAAAACGATCCACATTTGAAAGGGAAGTCACTTTTTCAACAAATTTGGTCCACTATAAAAAAAAAATAATAATAATAATAAAACAACTATGATCAAAAACCTAAATGTTGCCATTTGTTAGTTTTGTTAAAATAAATTTCAAACAAAACTAAAGGCTAAATTATGTCTTAATTTGGACAGATAGAATTTTAGAAGGCAGTTTTAAATGTTTTTTGTACATGTACTACTGCAGCCCACAGATTGTAGAGGAACCTCTACAAGGAAAATTAAAAAACAAGTGGTTTACAGAAAGACATAAGTGGACACTTTAAATAACAACATGTATATATATTTACATAACTCGGCACTGAAAAAGGGAGGAAAAAAGTATGAAAAAGATTACTGCTGTCTATCTCCACTATTATAAACTATTCTTATGTAAAGCATGACATCCAGTTGTCTCTAAACAAAGTAATAAAAGAAAAAAAAGACTATATAAATGTAAAGGTGACTTTTAAAAATATTTACGAGACCAATATTGACTGCATTGCTAAACCCTCTATATATTTTGTCATTTGAAGTTTGAAACACCACAATATGAGCCTTCAAGTAACCATGTTTGAGATATATTGCAGCCTACAGATGCAACATTATTTTGCCGTCTCAAGTGTGCACTTTTGAGGGTAGTGCTTTTAAAGTTCAGTACACGGTTTGTATGGACAATAAAGGTTTTCTATTCAATTCTAGTCTAGTCTATACAGTGTATTTCTTGTAAGGTTGACATGAGCCACAAAAGCATAAAAATAATAAATCAAAGAATACAAAACAGCAATTTCTGAGAAAAATAAGTGATGAATACAATACTTTTATGGTGTGGACATAAGGTCTATAGGACATCATTGTTTTTCCATATCTTCTACTCACCAGTCCATAGCTTGCTCTATTCCCTGGTTCCCCGTGCTGGCCACAGCTCTCTCCCTGAGTACAGAAACACACATTTTAACACCAAACCTTTGTGAAATGACCAAAAATCAAAGGTTTGGATCGTAGGGTCACTCACGCCCTGTTTCTGTCAAAGCCCATCTCAAGCAGGCTCTCGAGAGTTGTTAGCTCGGCCATCGCGACCTGAAACAGTAAAACAATCAATTCTCATTTTAGAATTGAGTTCAAAATAAACCTTACAAAGGCTCATCCACTGGAAAGGCTCGTCCTAAACCCAGCTACATAAGCTAATCAAACCCAGAAATATAGTTAACTTATTTTGTCTTGGTTTTTGTTCAAACAAAGTAAAACATTTTAAAAATGTGACATTTTTTCCGAGCTTGAATATAACTATTTTTTAGTTACTGACTATATTAACTTTAAAAATGCTGAAAGCTACAGTTAGCATAAAGGTAGCAAACGCTCGACCTGCGGGAGCTAGCATGGAAATTTGCCCAAATATAATCATTTGGAAGATATATAAAATTATGCGTCTATTTATAATATTAATTTGGGGTTTTAGCTCACATATAAATGCCATATTTAACGTAATTAAGACTTCAAATAAGTCATATTTAAATATGAGTGTGTACAAATCCTGGTTAGCTACTCACACATTAGTTAAGACCGCTTCATCAGTACGGAAAGCCAGATGTGTCAGACTGAACAGAATTGCGTTTTGAATTCTATTCCACTCAGACAGAAATTACAATGCAATTCAACAATTCGTTTATGAATATTTGCCTGACACCAGGTTAAACTGAAACTTCATCAAGACAATTTTACTCAATAAGACTCTCGTAGGCTTAAATGTGATATTCCACAACTAGCAAACAACACTTTTATTATAATCTGACAACATTGAATTTAGGGTTTTTCCTTATGTATTTGGAAAGTTGTATAGATATATATAGCCCATTTTCCATGCAAACAGTTTTAAAATTAATATCCTTGGAAGAGTTTCCTCTTGTGATCAATTAAAGTTTACTCATCATGATAATTAATGGAAGTTAAGTATCTTTAAACATATATCATTGCTCTAACATCTTCAATCACAACAGGTTCACAAAACATTGATTTTATGGAATCAAAATTTATTTTGGCTCATCTATCTCATCCTTAAACATAAAATAAAATGTTTTATCTAAAATAATCCATCAGGCCACTAAAGTGACTTAAACACAGTCCCCTCACCTGTACAGGGAATCAGTGATGAGGAGGAAAGCCATCTCCATCACTGAGGATACCACCCAGTCAGATAGGAGATACAGAACTCTGCAGGAAAAGACATCTACCAACAACCAATAGTTCCCAATACCGTTACTCTGTTTAATTTTCTATAACACTTTTGATTAATTCTATGTCTTTATCATTTTATGTATTTTAATAAATATAATTTAAATAGTTTTTTCCATTTAATTGAATTTTATTGTGTTCTGTTATGTTGAAAGGTCAATTTTTGTTCATTGAACAGACAATAAAGTTAATTTATTCTATTAATAAAAAAACAACATAAAATAATACTAGAAATACATTTTAATGATAAAACCTCCTTTTAATTACATTTTTTTAAGTCAAATTTGTTTCTTTGGTGGAAAAATTATCCTTTTCTTTTCAAGTTTTTTTGTGATGATTAGATTGAAAGGCTTAGATAAAAAAATATAAAACCGTCGAGGCCAAAGTTATCTTTATTACACTTGAAGGTTATTTGATTCCCCGCCTGACACGTGGTAAAAAAAGTACAATTCTTTGTGAATAAGTTTACGTT
The DNA here is from genome assembly GCA_003999625.1 of Oryzias javanicus. Lineage (NCBI taxonomy): Eukaryota > Metazoa > Chordata > Actinopteri > Beloniformes > Adrianichthyidae > Oryzias > Oryzias javanicus. The sequence goes on along the minus strand of CM012446.1, from coordinate 18,804,090 downwards.
TACAGCTAAATGAAAAAGATAGAACATTTTGGTAGATAAGACAAAGGAAAAACAGAGTTCAGTGAAGACTTACAAAATTTAAAATGAATTTGAAAAATCAAAATGTTCTCTGAGTTATACCAAAAATTATCTTAGGTCACCACCAGTCAAGACTTCCAAATAGTTGTAAAGATAGTTTCACGTTCTTTATAGATATATGACAGAAATATTTATGTTAATAGTCACGTATTTTAAATTATGTTACCAATAATTGGTTGAGCATAAATTTATCCGGAGTTCAAAAAAGAAAAGAAGTTATACTAAAAATTTTATAGACATAGAAGGCACAGAGTGAAGACAGGTACGTGTTTGTGTGGGCGTGACAACCAAGACTTCTGTAGGACATGTTGATTATTGTTAGATTCAATTATTTCATCCTGTCTTCTGGTTACCATGGCTGGAGTTCAAACTGAATTGAATTTGCTGACATCCCCAGTGCGGGCTGGGTTGGCCTGTTACATATTTACAGTAAGTGTAATGATTAATTTCACTCTCCCGTCACACAGTCTTATACTGCTCTCATACACAAGACTAGCATTACTCACTCTTGCTGTTCATCCCTTCACCTGATCTTCTATTTGCAGATTTCTCTCTATCATCCATCCATGAATTTTCCATTTTGCTGTCTTTGCTATCTATTTTATCTTCCTCTTTCTTTTTGCTGTCACATGACCAACATTGTCTTGGTGAGTATGATTTTATGGAATTTAATCTAAAAAAAAGTTTCTTAATCTGACAGCAATGTATAGACTTTTGGACTGCTTCAGCTTAAATTTTACACTATTTCTTTTGGTAAATATTCTGTATTTTGTAATGTTTAAATACATCACAGAGTGCACTCACCCTGTCAGGAACTTGAGCAACTTTTCAGTCGAAGTTCATCCATGTTTGCTGAGCAGCAACAAAGTCAATCCCTTTCCTTTAAAGAGCTGCATGATTCATTTAAGGCAATGTCTTAAAGAGGTTCAGAAAGTTGCCCTTGAAACTTCAACAGACTTACACTTTTACTCATTTCAACAGCGGCTACCAAGCAACATAATATCATTTTTATTGTAAGTGGTATTTTTATTTTTATTTTTAATGAACATAGATGATTCTAATTGGTCACTGGAAACGATTTATTTTAAATATGATGGTGCCTTTGTTGAAACTTGACATTGATGTAGTGTCTTGCAATGCAAAGTAACCTTGATACAGATTATGAACAGATGCCAACATCCTTTCACATTGGAGTAAAAAAAATTGTGAAGAATATAAAAAACAATAGGGTTAAAGGTCCTTTTTGCCTCACCCTGAATTGATTTACAACCTTCTTTTCTTGCAGAAGACTGGGAGAAAGGTTAAACCTTGCCAGGCAACCTTCAAACAAAGTGGGAAACCAATATGATGACATTTTTACAAGGAAATAATAAATTCTTATGGTTACAACTTTTGTCCATATCAATGCCTGCATGTAAAAGATTAATTTAAATGAGTTTGAGATCCAAGTCCATTTGATATCATACTACTCATCCCTTATTTGTTGCGTAAATTGATTGAACAGCCGACCTTGATCTATTTTTTTTTTTAATAAGTGTTGTAGGGTAAAAATGTAATCTAAAAAGCAATAAAATCTAAGATCAAATGATGCATCAGCTAAGAGTAATTTTATTATCATTTGCAGGTGTGGCAGCTGTTATTCCAGGATTTATGTATGAAGTAATAATGTGCCACTCCTCTCCAAAAGATGGCAGCATTAGTTCATTTAGATGTCACTGTATAAAGAAAACTTTATTCCATAAATATGATTTTATATAAATTTATTTTATAAAAGAAAAGGGAGACTCTTTGAGATAATTCTGGACTCTCAGCTGCAAGAGTCCGGAAGAAAACTCACCATGTTTTGTTTTTCTATAGAAGTCAGCAGAAGACTGTCGTCTTTCCTGAGATGAAAATGTCATGACTGCTGAGGCTTGTCAGCTGTTTTGTTTCTGTGGGTCTCGCCAGCTGTAACAGCATCTCCATATGGAAAGACTCAGGCTTCCAGTGGAGCTGCTGTTATTTGTGGCGGGATGCCTCTCTTCAGCAGAATCTGCAGCTTGTGTTCAGTAACAGTCTGTTGTTTTTTAGGAGTATTTGTGGCCAATGAAAAAATAAAACACAGCTTGTGAATCTCACCCATCTCTGTTTTTTGTGTCACCTCCTTTCAACAACCAAAACACATTTGAGTTCAATCATTTTTAATATTGTGGAGTGCAACTCTTGTGATTTAATACAGGCATGTCCAAAGTCTGACCTGTGGGCCAAATGCCCATGTTCAAATTTCCTCTGGCCCATAGGCTCCTTTTATGATAATATGCCACAACTTTCTAAAAACTGTCTGCACAATTTCTTGGTCGGCTAAATTAGGTTTGAAGCTGTTGTGTACCTGTGGCAACACAGTTGTGCAATTCTTATGTGACATTTTCTAGAGCATTTCTAAAATGTCAACTGTAAATAAAAAAGTAAAGTTGACATTGAGGGCCGCCGCTTCCAGGACAAGAGGGAATTGGCCATTTTTTTTACAGGAAGATATGAAACAATTGTGGTTGTTTTAAGGAGTTCATCAAAAGGCATGGCAGACAAGACAATGAACAGTGGGAAAAGCGACAAATTTATAGAAATTTTGATAAAATTTTACTTGTAATTGTGTTATATTGGAATAAATGAAAAGTATGCCATTACAATAAAATACTCGTTGAATAGTTCCTTTGCATTTAATGTCACTAAATTAGTTCAGAGACAGTCAGCATGAATGGATGATTTCCACCCGACCAAATCTGGCCCTCATTGCAAAAGGTTTTGTCACCCTAGTTTGGACACCCTGATTTACAGTTTTTCTCAGTGGCTTTGGTGCGTTTCTCAGATCAGAATTGAAAATCTCATAACTAATAGCTGAACCTCCACAACACTTAGTCATTTGTGCACATCATAGTAGCAAGTTCTCCTCTCTCTGAACAAACTGCAAATGATTTTGGACATGAATCAGTTGCTTTTATACATTTCTCTGCTGTTTTTTTTACATTTTCATTTGCTTATGTCATGTCAGTCAAAATTAATTCTACTTATGGATGCTGAATAGTCTTTCTCAGTAAAACTAATAGTCTTACTTTCATTGCTTGAGTCATTACACACAAAATGGTTGAACTAGTTATCAAATGTCAAATATTAGCCATCTGTCAAGCACATTCTGTACCTTTCTTTATCATTTTTTCCTGGAAATGTCTCCTAAATTGAACAATTGATCTCAGGTGAATTTCAGCTGTCGCTCATGTGGAGGTGTGTGCAACTTTAGTTGTAACCAACAACAAACAACTTGTTCACTGTCAATTATGGATGAATCAATTGGCAAGCATATATAAACTGTGCAGGAGCTAGTGTGTACCATTTCTACACTTCTGTGACACAAAATGGAAGGTCAGCATCGTGGAAGTGGGGTGAGGATGCTGGGAGGAAGAGGAAGAGGGAGAAGAGGCAGATATAGGCGGATTCCTAATGAAATAAGGGCTACAATTGTGGACCATGTTGTCAATCATGGCCTCACCATGGAGGAGGCTAGTCGAAGGGTGCAATCCAATGTTGGAAGAACTACTGTCAGTTCAATAATTCAAACATTCTGTAGGGAAAACAGATATGCAAACAGTAATTTACTGTACTGTTACATGTGCTGAATATTGTTCACAGCTCTACCAAAAGGGTGATTTTATGTTTAACATCTACAGTGACTTTACTGCACATTTCAGATGGCTGTATAAGTAGGCCATAGTGCTGTCTTGAACATTTTCAGGTGTCACCAAATGTTTTTGCAATGGAAAACACTGAAATGATAAACTGTCATAGTGAAAACATGACAAAGTCATTTGAATATCTTGTTCATAAAGATGATGTCAAGACTTTTCATTTTGATGGCACTGACAGTTTCATTGACATGAATACTTGCTTTTGAGGAATGGATCATCAATTTTGAGCATGTGATGTGCTTTTGCAGGATATCCACTAGGTTTTGCAGTTTGCACTAATTGTTTTGAGATATGCACTAACAGCTGTGCAAATGTTAATAGTGTTCTGAGAAACGCACCAAAGCCACTGAGAAAAACTGTAATATATAATCTTTTCCTCACACATTTTATAGGTACGGATTCAAATAAAAAAACTGTGTTGCATTTGGGTCTGTATATATACTCTTATTTTGGTGACTTGTTTATTTACAGAAATTGCATTTAACAAATGCGAAAGTGCATTTTCATCAAAATCCATATGTTTTTAAATTATCGTAGGAGACGTGTGGGCGACCTCACATGGGCACCAGATGAAAACCAATACTGCAACATGTTTGAAGTACCCAAAAGTAAAAGCAAAACTGAATGTAACTTATCATTCAAGGTTAGTCTTAGTCTGACACTTACTGTGCAAGTAAAATTAAATCTGAAATGTATTTTGCTTATTTGCTGAAATGTAATGCAGCCCATTAAAAAAGTACAGTGTGTTTAAAAGCAAATGTGTCTCTGTTTGTTCCAAAGAACAAATGAATCTGTAAGTAGATTTAAAAAAGGCTAAAAGAAGAAAAAGGAACCAGATTTTTTGCTGTATGACAGAAATAATGGTTAGAGTCCTGAACAGGCATCTTAAAGACAGAAATAGTGGTTCATGAAGTAAAACCTGGTCTTTAATGTAGCTATTTTTTAAAGAGATATAAAACATATAATCAAATGCAAAGACAGCTTGAAATTTGTTTAGATTTCAAATTTCATACTTTTCAAATTTGTTTTAAAATTTCAAAAAGAAAAAAGTTAAGAGCAAAAAAGCATGAAAAAAAATCTCCCTAAAAAAAAGAAAAAAGTTTCTAAGATAGATAGATAGATAGATAGATAGATAGATAGATAGATAGATAGATAGATAGATAGATAGATAGATAGATAGATAGATAGATAGATGAACAAATACACAAATAACATCATATATCAAACAAGCATAAAGAAAATTTAAAAAGGCTTAAAAAAACATAACCCAATCGTACTTTTTTAAAAATGTGTAACACTTTTTTTATAGACAGGCACATGTTTTTAATTAGGTTATTTGTTGAAAAAGAAAGAAAAATTACCACAGAGAAAAAATTATCACAGAAAATGTATAAATGTGAAATATAAACTAGCAGATCGAGACTTGGATATTTAATAATCAAAAATAAAGGGGTTTAAAAGAACATTTTGTATAGATTAATCATTTCAATACAACATTTGTTGACGTCCAGAAAACCACTCCAATAACGACATTTCAAAATAAAACACTTCCAAACAAATATACTTTGTGTGACCAAATTATATCAAAATATTTTTAAAATAATGAAATGGGGCGTCGATGGATTGTGAAACAAAAGATGTTACACTAATTTAACAACGTATTACAATAAATTTCAGGGAAACTTTGTGACGTGTTGACTGTGCTATTTTACTGGACTTTTATTTTGAAGTTTACCAAACACAAATCCGGTTTCCGCGTGTCACTCCTATTTAGCGGAGTTCACCTAAAGGTACAGGAACTGACAGGCGGTTGCTAAGTAAGTGGCTTAATTCAAAGAAGCCGCTACGGGTTTCCCCTTCTAGTTTTAGCGTAACGTAAGACTGTGAATGTCGACTTAGTGGCGTGGTTGGCTTTTTTTTTTAGCCAGTAAATGTCAGTTAAATCGAAAGTCCTTCTTGAATGACTGAGACTTAAAGAGCGCGAGCGCTGACTAGCTAGCTAAGAAAAGGGTGGGGACACAAACTTCCAAGACCTCGCCTACAGTCGTTGCTCCATTTTGGCAGGCAGCTAGTGTCTTTGCGGCGTGAGAAGTCCGCACCACTTCATTAGGTAATTACTAGACTGGCACACGTGTGTCAATTCCTTCATAGGAACCGATCACCATGTTTAGAAAAACCCTAAAAAAGGACCCTGAGCTGTTTCAGAACGTCTCAGATGGGCTGCGGCGGCTGTATCGGACCAAACTGTTCCCGCTGGAGGACACGTATCGATTCCACGACTTCCACTCTCCCGCACTGGAAGATGCCGACTTTGATAACAAACCGATGGTACTCCTGGTGGGTCAGTACTCCACGGGCAAAACCACTTTTATCCGACACCTTATGGAGCAGGACTTCCCGGGTATGCGGATTGGCCCGGAGCCGACAACAGACTCTTTCATCGCGGTGATGCACGGTGACCAGGATGGGGTTATCCCAGGTAATGCCCTGGTGGTCGACCCCAAGAAGCCCTTTCGCAAACTCAACGCTTTTGGCAACGCCTTCCTCAACAGGTAACCCTAACTATCAGGTTTGATTAAACGCAATCTAAAGTTAAAATTATGCAAATTCATATAGTTATTAGGCCTCCATAAAAGAGGAAATGTTAATGTTTTTGAACAACTCGATACCATATGTAGTTGAAAACGTGTCAAAGGATGTCACCACCCCAACCACAAGTCTAAACGCGCACCACACTTCATATGTAAATTCAGAGTATGTCATTGCACAATCTTGGCAGTGAGGGAAGACACGTTTCTTCATCTTACAAAAATGTGGGTATTTGGAGTCAAGAATGAGGGGGCAATTCTAATCTGTATACGCTCTTGTCGTTTACACTTCGATTTAAAGAGAACAGAATTCTTATCTTCCCTAATCTTATTTGACTACAGGTGCCTGGAAGGGTCATTCTTGCCAGCCTTTTTTCCAATGTCACAGTATGACCCTTCCAACCCAGAAACTAAGCAATGTTGCCAAGCAACACACTGACCTTTTTCTGTCCTTATGTCGGTGCCGTATCTCTCATGTCACATAGTTGTTGCCACATCTGTATGGGTCAGAACACACCCTTTTTAGCTGTAAGTTTGATTTTTATGAAGTCTTATCACAAAGGGTTAAAGGTATCTTTTTCTGACTTAGTTGGTGTAGGGACACTGGGATTTAGGATTAAAAAAAAAAAGTAAATTAAAGACCCACTCCACTAGTTTTAGCTTGTTCTTGTAGTGTTTTTCTTGTGATGAAGTGCATGTTGTTGGTTACCTTTTGCCACATCCTGTTAGGGGTTGCTACAACGGATCAACTTTCACTAAAATTAAAGTTGTATTCTGACTGGACATATTTGGTTTTCTTAAAGTGAACCAGAGTTAGTTTCCCTCGATAATCCAGAATTAATCTTTAGTCTGAATAAACCCACGCCTGGTCCCAGGCCAGTGGTTCTTGGTCTGTGACCCATCTTTTAAGGTGGTCTTGGTTCATTTCCAATCGAAGCAATCTCCGGTTCACCCCAGAGTTTCCTCAGTCTAAATAGGTTCCGTGCTTGGAGTGGACTAACTACTAGACCAAAATGACCACTGTAGCCAGGCACTATGGGATGTAAACGGAGAGTAGTAGACGAACACGGAACAACAATGAGAAACAGCAACTCATGGAAATGTGGTCGGATGAATTCAGACTCATTGAAGCACCTTTTACATGATGCACTGAATACAAGATCAGGACTTAATACAGACCAAATGAAGCAGACTTGGTCCGGACCAACAGACTTTATGCTGAATACACCCTAAGATTAAAATAGCATTTCTGGATATTTTTATATATTTAAATAATTGTGAATCAGCAGTTTGAAAAAGATTGTATTTGTGACATAGAAAATACTCTGGCTCCGCTCCATTCCAGTGCATCTACTTATAGAGGATTAGATCCCTTTACATCTTTGTTTTCCTTGTCTGTGCTGACATCCTTCTCAAAGGTGTACAGCTGGATGGCTCCAATATTTCTTGCTCTTTTTGTTGCACCGGTAATGTTAGATTCGGGTTGCAAGGGGCTGTAAGCTTTGGCAGAGTGTGTAAACAGATGGATGACAGACAGATGGTGGGATGGGGTTGCTCGGCATTGACCGTCCTGCCCACAATTTAGTTTAATTTCAAATGAAGTGCTGCCTCTCTGTAGGAACTATGTCCAAGAATGACGAGTTTTTTTTTATTTTGAGAAAAAAAAAAAAAAAACAAAAAAAAACCCAGCATAATCATAATAAAAAAGACCAATGGAAACGCCTTTACAATAGATCAAAAGATGATTTTTAACTTCTTTATGCCTGAAGCTATGAAAAAAAAATGTATTTGCTTTCAATTAGATGTTAGTGTAAGGTAAGTTGGAGCAAAAGTGATTTGATGCATATTTGTATCAATAAGAGTTGAGGCACTTAACAGGTTGTGACATAAAAATTGTCACAGAATTTCCTATTTTTGGGAGTTTTTCCTCATTAGTGCAACATCAAAGCTGCAATGTGGAAACTGTCCCATAGAGTGAAAGAGGGGGAACAAAGGCTAATCAAATGTGGCAAGTTGGGGCATAAAAAAATAAATAAAAAAGAAGGTAAGCTAAGGAGTCTTGAAGAGCTTCACATTGTAAAAACCCCATAATGGGCCCCTCCCAGAACAATTCAGAGTACAAAGTGTTGAGTCAGCCTGTACCTGAACCCTGTTCCCTCTCCATGGATTTGTAATGACAAAAGCCTGTTGACATTTGATTGTTGATGGTGTCACTTCCTGTAAAGGCTGAGTGGATGCCCTCTATTCCCCCCTCTCACCTGCCAGCATTGTGTCACCCTGCTTTCACATAGTTGTAATATTCCCTTTAGTTTAAACCAGCTGTGCAGTAAAAGAGGAAACCTTTGAGTTAACTCAGTTTGGGTACTTCTATTATTCATTTCCTGTGATTATACCGACTGCTGTCCGTCTTGTTTAGGACGTCAAACTTCTGACAAATTATTTACATTTACAAATTAGTACATTATTTACTTCTCAGAAAATGAAATGACGCTTTTGTCTGGCAACATTTTTTTTTTTAGAGTTTACCATAGCAAGTTATGGGTCACTTCTTGGAAGTCATTACTGCACAGAGATGAAATCGTGTGAAGCCTTTGTAACACTACTGATTTTCTGCAATTATTGAACAGAGTCCTGGTGTCTCCTGGGACTTTTGTGGTTTTATTTGAATACAGTTGTAAGCATGAGTGGTCATGCGTTTTTTTTTTTTTTTTTTTTTTTTTTTTTTTTTTTTTTTTTAACAATATTGATGTGTTTCAACATTTTTTATAGTTTTCATAAGGAAACTATGTAACCAAATTTTGTGTCAAAAACCACACTATAAGAATTGATTAGATATATTTACTCTGCTTAAACTCAGTTAACTCGAACCAAGGATTTTTCTCATGCATCCCTGCTTTTAAATTGCATTTAAAGGAGATAGGTTTTAATCGCCTGACTTCAGTTGGCTGTTGTGGCTTCTTCTGTTTAGCTCCTAACCATAGTTATTCAACTCTCAGATTAGCCTTTAACTACCAAGGGCTGATATGACTTCTCTGCACTATAACCGGTCATTTATGAAGATGGTAAACACAAATCAGTTTAGTTTCTCACACAAACTCATTATTTTCACTGTGAACACAAGAGTTTGACATAAACTGGTGCTTTTTTTTCTGCTTTCATATCAGTTTTGCATTGTCTGTTCAGTGACCTCTGTTCTTGCTGATTGCTTTAAAACAATTTTGAACTTCTTTGTCAACTTCTGATAAGCATACACATTTTTTTCCTGTTGTATTACAGAAAGTTCATCTCTTTAAGGCCTTCGTCAGTAAAACTGGAATCAGCAAAGCTTTAGTTCCGCTCTGGCCCACACTGTCCTGCACCGTTCTGTCCTGTTATTCCAGTGTGCTGACTCTGCTCTTTACTGAGGTAGAGGCTGATATTTGCAGAAGCCTCTCTGAGCATCTAAAAAACATGCACACAGGTGCCAATAGACAAGGAAAGTGATTTAAACTATATGATTTAGTCGTGAAACATGGAGGATTTTGGGGAGTAAATCGGGGGAACGTGACATGGTTGTAACCTCAGCCTTCACATCTGTGGATCACGTGATGGTCGCCCTGTTTCCTCCTCTGTGGGAAACAACGGTTATAATGAGAAAGGGGGTCATAGGTCAGGAGATGAGGCAAAAGAGGAAGACAGTATTGTCAAAATTCCATGTATTCCAAAATGCGTGGCAATTTTTAACGTTTACTCATGCCTTCTTCACAGGCATGACTCTCTTGGTTACTCAAGATATAATCACATAGTTGGAAATCCTTTGCTCTCTTAAAGATCCAGTTTTTTTCTTTTTTAAGTTCAGCTCCAGCTGATCCAAGCCCTTTTTTTTCCTTTCTCAAAGACTTGTGGAAAAAAAAAATCCAGGACAGTTTGAGCCAAAATACCATCTGCGAGTCATATGGTATCAGATATAAGAGGTAGAGGAAAAAATGCCTTTATGTTGTCTTTGGCTGCTTCTATCATTGTCATGTTGTTACCTAGAGAGTCTCATTGCAAAAAGCAACTTGATCACATTACTTTGAGTAGATTTTTCCAATCCTTTTGTTTGGTGGGTTGGATCCATGCTGCGGTTTGTGGCGTGTGTGTTCTGCTCTCAGTGTGGTTGCAGCAGGAATGTGGAGGCACGTTTTCTTGGTCTTATGACCCTCTGAGCTCATTTTATGAGTGTTTGGCTCAAAGGGCTGCAGAGGGGGAAATAGTATTCCAAGTTGTGGGTTATGTTAGCATTCTCAACTTTGTTTGTTTTTTTTATTACTCCTTGTGACAAAGAAGCAAACCAGTTTTTATTCTCCCCATTTTTTTTTTTTTTTTAGTGGTGTGATCTTTTTTCTGTTGAAGTGCAGCACTTTCTTTTTAAAGTCTAAACTCCATTGAAACTTATTTTCAGTGTATTACTTTCTAATATTTATAAGTTTCCCTTTCTTAAGCATTCTCATAACAGTACCCTTCTACAAACAATACTTTGTAATGTTCGGAAAATCGTTGTCACCGTTGTTGGAGAAGCTAAATCTAAATGTCAGCTAGCGCTCAATGTTTGCAGAATGGATTAGCACAGAGTCTAAATCATCCCCTAAACACTCCTCCTGCAGTGAGGGAAGATTTAAGGCATTTATTTATGGAAACAAAGGATGTAACTCAACTTATGTGACTACTTGGCAATCCCACAATAGAAAAGTACATATATTTTTTTTTTTAAGCAAGTAAATATTTCAAGTTATTGGAACATTATTAAAAGGGAATTGTTCATCTTTGACTTTTTATTTCCTCTCACTGTGGTTTGAACAGTTTCTTCTAGTTGTCGTCTGATCAAGTTGGAGCCTGAGAGTGAGATAATAATTGTTGTGACGCAGGAGAGTAAAGTTTATCTAATGCCAAGCTTGTATAAAAACACTCTCACCAGACTGGTTTTCTGTTTTTATCACATCTGTGCTCGTCACTGAGAATCTCCCCACTCCTTTATCACACACTCCTTTACTTTTTCCTAATTTAAAATATTTTTATTTCTCATCCCCCCCTCCCCCTTGTTCCCTCTGCAGGTTCATGTGTGCTCAGATGCCCAACCCCGTCCTGGAGAGCATCAGTATCATTGATACTCCTGGAATCCTGTCTGGGGAAAAGCAGAGGATAAGTAGAGGTCCGGTTTACTCATAAACACTTGCTGTTCCTTGTGTCTATGGCGTTAACAGAAAACCTTTCAATTAAAAACAAACACAAATTGACTAAAAAGATTTTTGAGTTTCAACCTGAAAACAGACGTACATAAACAACCTTCAAAGGCTGATTCCCATATCCTTTGCACAGACGGCTTTAGGGGCTCTCAGTTCTGTCAAACTGGTTTGAAAGCCTGCAGGCATGCAATAAAGGCATGATGAGGGCAAAGATAGGAGCTTGCACCACCTGAAGTTAAGTTCCTGTTCATGCAGATCCTTTTTATGGGTGACATCATACACCAATTCTTGGGAATTATTTTTGTTTTTGAATTGGTCTCTCATTTAAAAAAAAAAAAAGTTTACATTCTGTCCTCTATTCTTTTTCTAATGTTATTTGAAGCTTTTGTGATGTTTTATTTTGAAAATGGTGTGGACTTAAGGATTCTAGTGCACAGGGATGACCTGACCGAGCCCAGAGGGAAAACAATCGCACAACTTCTTCTTTTTTAACCTGAATTGAAGCGGTTTTTAGAGGAAACGCATGCAAAGAGTGTTTTTGTGTATTTCAGTGTGAGGAAGTGGAGTAAAATGGGAAACACCGTTTCCCAAGACTGCATTGAGTTTGAACCGTACCAGCACTGCCTGCGTTGGGCCAAATCCCTCCCCAATCCTACTCTCAAGTCCTCAAAGAAAATGGAAAAGCAAGGATTAATAAATCTTTTATTATTAAGGATTACAATATTTCAAAAAGATCAAAATTTTCATCAATTGATTAAGAAACAAAAAGCTTTAAATTGGTATCTTTTTTTCTGAAATCATTTGTGTAAACATGTACATAATAAATCAATACATTCTGATTTGCCATTTTCCTGATAAAGAGAAGCTGAACAAATGGAGACCTTCACACTTTTGTGTTTTCTTCCAGCTTTGTTCTCAAAGGCACTTTCTCCCTCTTCAGTGTAAACACGTCATCCTCTGTTTCTGTGTAAACACAGGTCCAATAATACTGTACTCCACTAACGTACTGTACGCTGTGTGTCATATATAAACACAAATGATTAGATTGTGCCGGTCAAGTTTAAGGGATACAAGTTTTTCCTGGCTCAGTCGTAGCAGAGATGCTTTAACCAGACTGTAAGGAACTTTAGGGCTTTTTTTTCACTGACTTCTCCTTTGTGCTAATTGACCACAAAGGACTGTGTAGTTTAGCATTTCAGTATTTTAATATTTAGCTGTAACCAACTGCTAAAGCGTTGGGACAAATTGTCCAAGCAAATACAATGTTGAGAAATCAATTCATGGTATAGTTATTGAGCAATTCTGCTACTGCTTTTCCTTTTTCATTAGGTCAGCATAAATTGTTTTCCCTCATTACAGAGTTCAGAAAACCATCATGAAATCCTGATGGCAGTAAGTGTTGCTAAGCTATACAGCTAAATGATTTAAAGCAAAAAAAAAAAACTCTTCAGAAACAGTTTAGATGCTTGTACAACTCTGTAACAATGATCTCTAGGGATGGGATCACATTTTTGGGAAAAAAATACTTTTGTTTTTAACAAAGACTTGAGCAAAGCCTTAAGTCGCAGTATAATCTCAACAGTAAACAAAAGCCAAATGTAAAAAGATGAGATTTTTCTTTAACCTCACATTGCACAGACTATATTTCTAGTTTGGGCTGAGCCACAGCATTTTATTCCATTTTTGTTCCTTTTTAAATCTCTTAGCAGAACATCTGATTTAAACATAGCTCAGCTTTCTGTTGCTATTTCCAGGTTTTATGGTAACCACACTGACGACTTCTTAAAGTTTTACAGACGCGAGACTGAAAAAGCAAACCTGGGGCCCATTTCTTAACTGACATTGTTGTTTGTTAAAGTCCTGCCATAGTTGTGGCGTTCCACACCTCTGTTGTCCGTCTCTCCTCTCAACATGAATCTGAGGCCCGTCAAACTTGATCATATCTTTATGTCTTGCCTGGAGAATGTGTACAGCACTGACATCGCAGCTGTTGATGCTATAAGTAAGCCTGGGTTTCAGCAGCTGCCTCATTCCTTTACATGTGTGTTTAAAAACAGATTTCATAGACGATGAACAAATGTCCTCTGCAGGTCATACCATGATCCTAGACTTATCACTTTCTCTTTCGTCTACTTTTGCTTTCTCTTGTCAAGGATACGTTTTCCCCAAACTGCTTTAACCGTGATTAATGTCCACCCCTGTTCTCAGTCTTTCACTTTTCCTTTTCTGTTCAACGACCCACTACAGTTACTTTTTTGTGTGTTTTTATCATGTTCTTTTGGCATTTTTCTGGTCACCGATGAGATATATCAAGAAAATTAAGATTAAAATTGCATTTTGAGTCTCTTCATTCAAATCTTGGTGAAGCAGGAGAAAAAACGCTGAAGCAACTTTGGATGTATCTACTTTATGACTGCTAGATCCATGTTCATTTTCCTCATGCGAGTTAGCATCTGGATCTAAACTGTACGGCTAGATGGCTCCAATTTTGCTCCGATTTTTGTTGCACCAGTAAGGTTAGGTTGGGGTTGTGAGGGTCTGTAAACTAGTGGGTGGGTAAGTAATCTGAGGAATTAAAGGAGGTCAGGGTGAGCTTACTTCATGCCAGTAAGTCCAGGGAGGGGAATTTCTAATGAACTCATGTCGCTATGCAGTAATTGTCTCTAGTAATTTTTTTTTTTTTTTAACTTGAAACCACATAATCATAATTAAAAGACCACAGGGAACACTTTTACAATCAAAATATGACTTTAGGTCTTTTCTGTCTGAATTATCTTTGTCCTTCATGGTCCATATTGTTTCATCCTCTTTCAATTTTAGATATTGAAAGATGATTGTGTCAGAGTGCATCTCTATTAGATTAGATCGATCCTTTAGACCACCTGCATCCGTTTCCGGTCAGTTAACGCATGTGCTCATCAAAACCAGACGCTCTCCCCTCTGTCAAAAAGGTGTTTTCAGTTTCTAAGAATGTAGAAGAACTAAAAGCTGGGGCTCTGTTCTGTGCTCATTCAAGATTCCTTTTTTTTATTTTCTCAACTTTCTTCAGATTCCTTTTGAATATTTCATGGCTTTGTTTTTAAATGTTGTCATGGCATGCCTGTGATATGGCACGATGATTATGATAGAAAATACTCAATTTCCTGCTTGTGGTTCAGTCTTTACCTTTTATATATCTGTCACTGCTGTCTCAGTGAGCAGGTTAAATAATAACCAAGTGAGTACACTTAGTCTTACGAAAGTTTATCCTATAAATGGATTGAACTCACACTTAGAATAGATTATTTTAACCCAAACTTTTCCATCCTATAATTTAATTTCCTCTTTTACCTTTGAGTTCTTTGTTAGGTGAAATGAATGCCACCTTACCCCTGACACTGGCATTTAGGTTTTTCTGAATATGAAGTCTCTTGTGTTATTTCATCTTCTTCAGTTGGTTCTGTTATCCATGACAAAAAAATCAAGTTAAGGAGCTTTAATGTCTGTTCTGATGGTCAACTTTTTTTTTCTTTTCCTTCTTTTAGGTTATGACTTTGCTGCTGTTCTGGAGTGGTTTGCTGAGCGTGTGGACCGCATCATCCTCCTCTTCGATGCCCACAAGCTGGACATCTCAGACGAGTTCTCAGAGGTGATCCGAGCCCTCAAGAATCACGAGGATAAGATGAGAGTGGTGCTGAACAAGGCCGATCAGATCAGTACTCAGCAGCTGATGAGGGTCTACGGGGCGCTCATGTGGTCTTTGGGGAAAATCATCAACACTCCTGAGGTAAAATAAAAAACACTTTTTTAAATGGCCATTCTGCTTTCATGTTTGAAATATGAGTTGGAGAAATTTGAACCAGCAAACTTATTCATCCTTGTAGAGAACAGCAGGTGCCTATTGCAGCTACCAGTTAGTCATTTTTTAACAGACTCTGAGCAAGTAAGGGAGTATTTTGAACAACGATCTGACACTCTTTGACACCTTAGGGCCGCAATAATGTGTTTGTGTTTCAGGCTCTTAAAGGACATGAGAACACTTATGAGTATGTATGTAGTGAAAGTGAAAAACACTTAGAACACCACCGTTTGAAAATCCCATGTCCTATCATATGACACAGTCTTATGATTCCTCCCTGACTGCTTAGTTAATGTTTGATCCAGAGAAACCTTTGGATCATGCTGCTCATTATACATTGGTTTTGACAGATAATTGAATTACTGAACAATTTCAACACCCCATAAATACTTAGAAAAATTCAACTTGTCTCTTATCATTTTCATAATCTGAGGCTTTTTTTTTTTTGCGTCACACTAGATTTTTTTTTTTTTTTTTTTTTAATCAACAGTGAGGCTTCAGTGTGACCCATGAGCAAACATATAAATGTGGATGTTTGCAGACACCCTGAGCAGTGAGAGGATGTGTGGAGGTTAACCTGCGTGTGAATCCCGTTCCAGGTTGTTCGAGTTTACATCGGCTCGTTCTGGGCCCAGCCTCTCTTGGTCCCTGACAACAGGAAGTTGTTTGAGGCTGAAGAGCAGGATCTCTTTGTGGACATTCAGTCTTTGCCACGAAATGCAGCTCTGCGCAAACTCAATGACCTCATCAAACGAGCACGCCTCGCCAAGGTTTGTGTTAAGCCCAGAGTTGAGGCTTCATGTTTATTGTAAAAAGTAGATGATTGCCTTTCTTTGTCCTTTTTCTTACCTCTGGCCTGCAGGTGCATGCATACATTATCAGCTCTCTGAAAAAGGAGATGCCCTCTGTGTTCGGGAAAGAGTCTAAGAAGAAAGAGCTCATAGCCAACCTCGGTGAGATCTACCACAAGGTTGAGAAGGAGCATAACATCTCCCCCGGAGACTTTCCTAATCTTGCAAAGATGCAGGTGAGATTTAAAGAATGATTTCTAACAGAAATGTTCCTGTTGAGATGTGATGAAATGGTTATTTTCTTTTCTGTAGCATGAAGTGCAGAAACAAAGTGACTCTGACCTCTCAGCCTTTGCTCTTCACATCTCTGCCCTTCTTTCCTGTTCTTGCCCTCCAGGATGGGCCAGAACAAGGATGAGATTTATTTTTCCTGGTTTGTCAGGAAATCCTGCCTCTTGTACGCTACTGCCTTTGGTAGTTATTGAAGACTGATCTATTTCTATCTCTAATTCCTGTTTTCTTTTGACCTCCCTTTGCTTCCAGGAGCTGCTGAACGGTCACGACTTCACCAAGTTTCAAAACCTGAAGCCTAAGCTGCTGGAGGCGGTGGAAGACATGCTCGCCAACGACATTGCTCGCCTCATGGCATTGGTACGCCAGGAAGAGGCCAACATGCCCAGCCAGTCCGTCAAAGGCGGAGCCTTTGAGGGAACCATGAGCGGCCCGTTTGGCCACGGCTACGGCGAAGGCGCCAGCGAAGGCATCGATGAGCTGGAGTGGGTGGTGGGTCGCGATAAGCCGACGTACGACGAGATCTTCTACACCCTGTCTCCCATCAACGGCAAAGTGACCGGCGCTGCGGCCAAGAAGGAAATGGTGAAGTCCAAGCTGCCCAACTCAGTCCTGGGAAAGATCTGGAAGCTGGCAGACGTGGATAAAGATGGTCTGCTGGACGACGAGGAGTTCGCCCTGGCTAACCATCTGATCAAAGTCAAGCTGGAGGGCCACGAGCTGCCGGCCTCCCTGCCTGATCACCTGGTGCCACCATCCAAACGTGGGACAGTTCAGCAGGACTGAGGGTCCAGAAAGGAGCAGCAGCAGCCTGGAGGGATGTCAGCACTCGTGTTCAGAACTCAACCAAAAAAAAAAAAAAAGTCCAGCAACACAAACGGCTCTGTGTTCCAATCAAGCAGCGTCCCCTCCTCACACACCAGGAGGAGGCAGTACTGGGATGTTTTTCACCAGACAGAGACTGGAGGGAGAGCGGTGCTGTCTTTATGCATATGGTATACAATTTCAGGTATCTATGTGAACTAAAGGGGGAGGAGGCCTTTGAAAGGACAGTTAAATACAGAAGGCGTGAAGAGGTGGATTTATGCATTAAAGATGTCTCTCAAGTATGCAGTTTATATTCTAAAATGTTGATCCAAAGAATTATATATGCATTTGGGTGAGACAGAGGAAATTTAAAAAATAAATGTAGAATTTCTTTATTTTTTTATATTTCCTTACTGTTAACTTTGACTCTTTCCCAATGCTTCCATGTTATTATTTTGCCAGATGATATAACAGAATACTGTGCTGTATTACCTGTGGTTTGTGGATTTGTAATAAATGTTTTGGGGGACACACAACTGTGATTTGAGTGAAAGAACTCCTTCCTGTTTGGTGAAAACCAGCAAAAGAAATAGTTGAATAAATCTGAATTGATGCAGCGCTTGTGGTGCCTTTTTATCCTGCTGCCATTCATTACTGTCAGTCGCTCTGAGGATGGTTGTTGTCCACAGATTTAGATCTTTGAAGTTTCTATTCAGTGATTTTAAACACTGAAAGGGACTGAAAGGAGGATGGAGCCTCCTTTAAACTAGGGAATTTCCTTCATTCAGCCTCAAGTCAAAATCCTAAGATTTAAGCCAAAATATGGAGCATCTGTCACATTTCTATGGTTTCTCTTTCATGAGCGGTGTTTATTCAGACTCACAATGACATAAACAAATGCTCTACATTTTTCCACTCAAGCATATCTTCAGTTCTGACCTGGAGCTGCCATCTAACTGAAGTCATCAGCCCTCCCCCTGTCTTAAGTTGATCTCTTTTCTTTCAATGTCACATTTTCTCTTATGAGCTGGTGTGTCGTCGCTGGAAATCCTTTGCACTGACTCACAACACAATTGGTATCAGATGAGCGAGATAGCAGATCAGGCCCAGAGGCGCTCCCTTGTGTATCAAGAAGTCATTACAACTCTCAACAGCCATAAAGTTGAAGTAATGAAAAGTTTTTTTTATACTATTTCTACCCAGCATGAAAGAAAACCAAAAAGTTAATTTTAATTCAACTCTTTTTTTGTTCATTACATTCAGCTGCATCAGTCAAAACACTTTCTACTTCTACTTTTTCTGCAGGTTAGTTTAGGTCAGGACACTAACAGAGCCATTTCTCTCTTAGCAAAGGTCAGTAGGAGCTGCAGTCTTATTCACCCTTTATAATAATGCACTGCTTTGTATTTATGATACGCTGAATATAAATAAAGTTTTTTGTCATGAAAATGGAAATGAATAAACTGAAAGGGGAAAATGTTTGTAAATGTGAAATTGTCAGTTCGGACAAATGGTCATATTACTAGTTTCTATTAAAATTAGACACCCTGTGACGCACAGGATCGCCCCACTGAAACAAATGTACGCAACTTTAATAGTCCATCATCCGTTATTTCTACATACCACTGCAGTTAACCTGAATAAAATGTAATCATTCGATTGAAAAATAACACCTTTAAATATTTAACTTCCCCTCTTAACAGAAACTAATAATTGTTTAGCAGGATAAGATAATATATGCTTCAAACTTTTTTCAATTATGAAAATAAATCTGACAGGAGATCAGATATTTGATGCAAGTTTGAGTATTTTGCAGCCTGTTCACTCAGTGGTTGACCACACAGACCCTTGAATGAGTCTAATGTGAGTAAAAAGAAAAACTTTACTGTTATAGAGGGACCTTGGTTTTAAATTCTTAACCCTTATAGGCAATAAAACTAATTAAATAAGTAACACTTTCTCTTTAAAACGAGTATACTTTTATTTTTTCTTCAGTCAAAGAGCTACAGTGGAGGGGTAAGTAACTTTAGGTTGCAGACCCCTGATTTAGCTTTACACATTTTTTCTTTACTTTTATTCAACTTCAACATTATTTTGTTTTAAAGGTTTTCATCCAAATTTGACAGAATTGCACTAATTTGTCAGATTTGCTCTTGGAACTGAACGCTTCTGATGAGGTCAATGAGAGTCACTTCAATGTGTTTTTGTGACATTTTTCTGATGATGGAGGAAAAACGGAAAACTACGTTCAAAATTTCTGAGAATTTCTTCATTCATTTTGTTGTAAATAAGAGCAGATGAAAACAAATATATTTGTGATCTAGAAAATATGTGGGGTGGCCTCAAGCTTCCTGTTCTGAGGACTCAGGGGAGGGGAATGGGGGTGGGGTTGCCCTGCACCAAGAGTCCTACCTGCAAGTCAGGGGGAATTTCTAATGAACCACTGCCCCGCTGCAGAAACTATGACCTAGAAAGCAATACAAGTGGTTTGATTTTGGTCAAATTAGGCATTATCATAATTAAAAGACCACAGGCTATGGTTTGAAAATAGATCAAAAAATGATCAATGGAACTTTAAGTAGACTGCTCTATGAACTGTGATATTACACAGTATCGTTCTCCTCTCAGTGATGTTCCTCTGAGCAGCGGTAACAGTTAAATGCAAAAAGTCAAACCTGCAAAGCAGGAGATGCATCATCTGGCTCTTCTGAACTCTTACAGACATCTGCAGCTGCAGATGTTTAAGTTGGCGCTCTCTTTTCGGATCATTTGCTGCTGGCAGCAGCTCCGTGTTCCTCCAGTTCAGTAATGTCAGAGCGTTCACAGAGAGCTGCTGGAATGTCCACAGAGGCGTGAAAGGAGAGACGGCACCACTCCACATCTCTGGCTGCATGACTGACTGCTGCCCACCTCCACTGTATATCTCGGCTTCGCACCGCTTCCCTTTTCCTGTTCCCTCGCTGAGACGTCACTGTGCTCCGCTCACCTCTTCCCCTTTTCCTTCCTTCTCCTCCAGTGTTTGTGGAGAGCAGCTTCTCCCAGTTTTCCCTCTGTTTTTGTCTCATCTCATGTGCGCTCGGGTCACTCGGATGTTCTCCCTGACACACTGACCCCAGCAGAGTTAACTAGGTCGAGCTTATTAAACACCATCATGAGGTGGGAGTGTTTCTTCTAAGAAGCAGGTGAGGAATGGTACACTTGTGTATGTTAGAACACGTCTTATGGGAGCAACTGAACAGTTCTAGATCTGATCAGTGCCTACTCTCTAAAGTATGACAAAATATATTCAACTTTGACAGTTTGATCAAGAATAAAGGACTCTTATAGGTAATAAAATGTTAGAAAGTAATGTTTCAGAGACATTTTTCTGTCAAAAAAAAGGAACCGTCTAAGAATTGTTTTAGCAAAGCTTCAAGAGCAAGATTTCAAAATTTTTCAACATTATTTTTTTTTTAAATGCCTCCTTGAGTTTAGGCAAGCGAGTTTATTTGTATATTACATTTCATGTACAAAGACAATTCAAAGTTATTTACATGAAAAATTAAAAGAAACAATCAAAAGAAATAGTAAAGGTCTGATCATTAAAATAAAAACAAAAGAAAGTTTAAAAGAACTGAATTTAAAGCATAGAAAAACAGTCCGAATGTTAACTTTTGAATCCCTACTAGTCAAATGGAGCTGAGAACAAGTGAGTCTTGAACCTGGATTTAAATACACTGAGTGTTTCAGCTGATCTAAGGTTTTCTGGAAGTCTATTCCAGATCTGTGGAGCATAGAAGCTGAATGCAGCTTTTCCATGTTTAGTTCTGACTCTAGGAACTGATGAAAGACCGAATCCTGATGACCGGAGAGGTCTGGCTGGTACATACTGGGTCAAGAGGTCAATCATGGTTTTTGGTGCTAAACCATTCAAAGCTTTATTAACCAGTAACAGAACTTTAAAGTCTATCCTCTGAGAGACAGGTAACCAGTGTAAAGACCTCAGAACTGGACTGATGTGGTCTATTTTCTTGGTTCTTGTGAGAACCCGAGCAGCAGAGTTCTGAATCAGCTGCAGTTTCCTAAGGGATTTTTTTTTGGTAGACATGTAAAAACACTGTTACAATAATCAAGTCGACTAAAGATGAAAGCATGCACTAGTTTCTCCAGGTCCTGCTTAGACATCAGATCTTTAATCCTTGAAATATTTTTGAGATGAAAGTAGGCTGATTTAGTGACTGCCTTAAGGTGTTTATCAAAATGTAGGTCCGTATCCATCCCTACACCCAAGTTTCTGGCCTGGTTGGTGACTTTTAGATGGATAGATTGAATTTCTATTTTGACCTTTTTTATTTATCCCAAAAGACAATAACCTCAGTTTAGCTTTTGTTTAACTGAAGTAAGTTGTGACACATCCAGTCATTAATGTCCTCAGTGCATTTACCAAGAGCCTGTTCAGGGCCTTGGTCTCCTGGTGTCAGTGTAATATATATCTGTGTGTCATCTGCATAGCTATGGTAACTAATGTTGTTGTTCTTTATAACCTGGGCCATTGCGAGCATGTAGATATTAAATAGAAGTGGTCCAAGGATGGAACCTGGGGGAACTCCACGTGTAATTTCTGTTGGATCAGTTACCAATTGACACATAATATTTCCAGTTTTCTAAGTATGTTTTGAACCTGTTCAGTTCTGGCGCAGTGAGACCCACCCAGTTTTCCAGTCGTCTGAGCAGTATAGCATGGTCCAGTGTATCAAATGTGGCACTGAAATCCAATAAAACTAGAACTGACATACAATATTTCCACTGTCTGTATTCAAACGTGTATCATTAGTTACTTTGGTCAGAGTTGTTTCAGTGCTGTTTAGCTCAATAAGTAAACCCTGAATTGAGACAATTATGCAATAGTATTTCACTCACAAGTAGAGATATTCAGCTAAAAAAAAGTACAATAATCATGAAAATGTTTCATTTTATTTTCTACAAGATATCACATTCTAGGTTAAACACTTCAATCACTTTAAACAACTGATTTCACTTTTTTTTTTTTTATATTAACTAATGATTTAAACACGCCCTGATGCAGGAAGTGTTATGAGTCACACAAATATCTGGAAAATTGCAATAATATATTTTTTAGGAGTTATAAAGCATTGCTGGAATAATGCAATGCATTTAATTAGAAATTATAAACTCGAATGTGAATAAATACTGTATGTAAAAAATAAGTAAAATAGTGAAGTAAAGCATAATAGAG
This sequence comes from Oryzias javanicus, assembly GCA_003999625.1. Taxonomy (NCBI): domain Eukaryota; kingdom Metazoa; phylum Chordata; class Actinopteri; order Beloniformes; family Adrianichthyidae; genus Oryzias; species Oryzias javanicus. The sequence continues at coordinate 18,781,538 of CM012446.1, read as the reverse complement.
TGGAATTATATAACTTCACAAGCTCTCACTCCTTTCCAAGCAAAGTATTCATCTGTTTTTGACAAACTTCACATTTCATAGATTCAATATGTCATGTTTTGTATGTATAAATACAAATATGAATATTTATGGTTTAATCAGAATGGCTTATTTAACATGTAGAACTGAATGTACGGATCTGTATCTCTTCTCAATTTTTTTAATACTCTGAAGTTTGATATATCTTTTTCTTGATCTCTTCATCATTTGTTTGTCTACTTTGTTTTTTTCAGTATTTATGCAATAAATAAACCAATCCCAAATCCAATTTTCTTTTTCCAAAATAACTGGGGTCAGTTGAATCTGTAAATGAAAATTGTTGACATTCAAATAAATAGTTTTTTTATCCAAAATTTGGAACTGGAGGTAACAAAAAAATAAAAGTTTTTGATTCTTCATGTTTGACTGTGAATTGTAATTGAATTGGTAAAAATTTACCCCAAATTAGAATTGATTCATTCACCACCTGAGTAGGTGGTGAGAACCCGAGTAAATGTCACACAAAGAAGCAAAAGTTACAGTAAAAAGTGAGAACTTTATTTGTTGGCCTCTTTAAAACAGAAAACACAAAAGCAGCCTGGAAATGATTTCTGTCACCAAGAGCGTGTGCAAAAAAGTTCACATTGTTCATGTTGTGAGGGAAGTCTGATGGTGGAACAGCAGCAACATGATCGGGGAGTGCTGAAATAAAAAATATATAGACTTTGAGATCCTGAGAATTTAGGCCTGAAAACCAAATAAATAATAAGTTGAACTAAAATGTTTGCCATTTGAAAAGTGTTCAAAAAATTTTGGTTGATTAAAGAAAAATGTCAATAACAATTAAAAATCAAATAACAAATCACTTTAAAGTAAAATCCTCCAACTTGCCTCACTCGCTTTGGGTTTAGAGTCGGCTGCAACAGGAGAAAGAACAAATGGAAGCAACAGCTGGAAAAAAGTCCTTCTTGGCTCAGTTTGTTCTTTTTTTTCTCCATTTTGAGTGCAGCCACGTGTGGCCGGGATTCAGTTCGTGCTCTCAGTCTCCGAGTCAGCAGGGCGGCCTGGCTGCTGGCCGAGGAGCTCCAAACATCTCCTGCGATGCATATGTGATGTAGAGAAAACCGTCGGCATCTCTGAATCGAGAGTACACGTCCCCCATGCTGGATGACATGCAGGACATGGTTCTGTCTGCCACCAGGAGGAACAGAGACTGAGAAGATTCCAGCTCGATTTTATTCCTGAAGGAAGAGACACGAGTGGATTAAAGATTTGAGAGAGTGGATGTGCTGTTTAACTCTTATGGGGTCCAGATGACCCCACTCTTATATTGATGTATGATACCTCCCATAACAAAGGTGGGGAGGATTTCATGTCTGCCACGGACATCAATGAAGATTAAAAATCCTTGAGAAAAAAAAGACCACACTAGGGTAGCACAAAGGATAAGATGAAGGTGACCCAAAAGTGACGGTTACCTGAGCAAGCAGAGGAACTGACCCAGCGTGAGCTCAAACGGAACCAGAAACTTTGTTTTGTTCAGCAGGGGTAGAGTCTTCTCCCGGATGTACCGCTCAACAATCACCTAAGCACAAATACAGACCAACAGTCTAAAAATGGAAAAAAAAGTATGACTTCTCACATTGTAATTATAGAACTCACAGGTAACTTATTTGGGAATTTAGACCGGATGCTGCACACTTCATTTTTTCTTGTTGCTGATAACAAATTAGGGAACATTATGTCATTGACTTAAATCAGAAATTGATTCGATGGCTGTCACCAAGGAAACGAGAGGCTCTCACCGAGGCATTTCCTCTGCTTGAAGGGCATCATTTCCATTGATTTCTCAAAAGGAGCCATGTATGCCGGATAGGAGACGAATGGGAGTGGAGGAGAGCCTGAGGAGGCGGTGGGCGAAGTCCCTGCAGGTGGATGTAAAGCAAACCCCACTGAGGCGCTGGGACCGCCAGACTTTTATTGAGACTCAGATGGGAGGGGTCTGAGTGTGTCGCTCCTCGCTCCTGTGGATGCAGGGCCCATTCTTCTGGTTTGGACCAGATTAGCACTCTGTGCTTGTGTAACGCGACATTCTCACATCTGCTTGTGACAATGGTGCAGCTGTCACGTACACAACATGAGGAGACCCACAGAAATAGAATCCTAAAGATTAAAATCTCTAATGTAAAGCACTCTGACCTTTGACCTCCTTGGGAAGTAGAACCCCTTCTCTTATGTATGAGTAAAAACAATGTGTCTTATGAGTCTATTTAAAGCCTTTATAGAATGTAATGGAGGCTCCTGAATCTCCAAAAATCGTAATCTTCAGAATTTTAAGGAGAATAATGTGACACAGAAAAGTCCTGGAATGGAAAGTGTTTTTAGAAAAACAAAAAATTATGTATATTATTTGTATTTCTTTCCACAGGTCTGGATCTGGAAACATATGTGTCTTTATTAAGTGATTATAAATCTGCAGGATCTGATGATGTTATTCAACCAGGAAAAGCAACTTAATCCTATACTGCCCTCTGCTGGTTGAAAGGTGCTCAGTCCTGTTTCAAATTCTCCCTACTTTTTTCCATTTTTACCCCAGAAACTTCAGAAAATCTTAATTTTTGAGAATAACTGACTTCCAGAAGAAGGTCTGATATAAATAAATGTACGTCTTAATCAACTTAAAACAAATGGATCTACTATATTTTTAAGGTTTTCAGGTTAAATCTTAACAGAACCGAAGGGTAAAGTTCCTGCTGATCATCTTCTCTGCATTTTGTCTGACTTCTGAAGTCTGATTTTTTATCCTCAAGATTATCAAAAGGCAGATTTGTCCAATAAATGTTCTTTTTTCCAAGCAAACAAAGCAAAATAAACAAATAAAGAAACAAGAGAAATTTGTATCTATTCATAGGTGTATCACACTTAGAATCATTACTCGAGAAATGATTGGAAAAAGTATCAAAAGATTTTTAAAAAACACACAAATGTGTATGTAAACATATAAATCTCCATACCTTCACAAACACATGTACATTGACTATTTATTATTGATCACTACAGTACATACATAACACACTGAATATGAAATTTTTCAAATAGTTTGATTAATTCATTAAAAGGGAGGAAGTATATTTCAATAATGCTAATCAATTATTTAATTTTTTTTAAACATAATTACCATACTTAAGTTCCCAACTTCTATTTGGAGTTAATTATACTTTACTATTTCAAGTAGAGAAAATTGAGCAAATCCACGAGTATTCATAATACCAAATAACAAAGATGAAGAGTTTATTGATATTACATCATTCTGAGAATCATTATGACATAGTAATATAAAAGTGGAGCCCTTATTGATTAGGATCAGAAAAGCTTAATATCAAATTACAAAATGTATTTCTGAAAGAAAAATCTAACTCAATCACTGTTTTATAATACAACATGAACTGAATATAAACTCTTTGCGTAAAAAAGACAAAAACAAAACGTGAAGTTCTATTACGATTTGCTGAAAATTTACAGACACCTTGAATCATTATGTAAATAATCAATGTTCTTCATTTGTATCTAATTCTTGTGTTCAAGTTAACAACACTGAACAAATACCAGGTGGCAGGTAACTGACAGATAACATCCTGGACTTTTTTAAAATAAAATATTTACAGAAAAGAGCAATAAAACTCTCAGCTGCTTGGCTCCTGGATGATGTTCTGCACACACTTGACCTCCTGTTTGCTCATGATTTATTTTATTTTATTTAATGTGAAATGGTTGTAGTTCTGCAGCTTGCAGACATGTATCAGGTGAGTTTTTCCATGACTACTGACAGTTATCACTCATTAAAGTTTAAGCAGTATTTTGCAGAAGCAGACAGACAGAATTTAGGATGCAGGGTTCACAATAATTGGAAAATCTAGAAAATATATTAATATATATGAATTTGTGGTATATTGATATATTTTATCACAAATGCTAATAAGCTTGCTTTAATGCTCTAATAGCATTTCTACGCTAATAACTTTTTATTAACTGTGTCATTTTATTTATCCAGATTTGTTCCACTAAGATCAGGACAAAGGGTATTATTTACTGAATACAACCAAATGAAACAATAAAAGTCGTTTTCAATAAGTAAAGATAACATATTAATGGAGCTAAATCAATTTAGGGTAATAGAGAAATGATTTGCAGATGAAGAGGAGTAACTTCATGGTCAAAGAGGGTTTGAAAACAGTTGAGGAGACGACAGAAGATGATATCCATAAGAGCAGCTTCATCTGCAGTACAGGAGGCAACAGAAAAATAAAAAGATGAGACAAGATAAAAACTCAGGTAAATTTATCAGGTATGCAAGTTTGGGACAATGCATTAATGGATCTGTCTTAAAAATGTTTTTCACATGTCAGTTTCATCCTGATCTTAAAAGAAAGTAATAATTAATGACCCACTCCAATAAACATTGTGTTTTAAATGTCTTAAAGATGCTTTTGTAGCCTTTTTCATAAATGGCATGCATAAAAATATATGTATAAAAATGTATATGATTTTTTTTGCAACATATATTAAAAAATTTGGATTAAAAATACATTTCGGAGTATTTCTTTATTTAAATTGGGAGCAGGCGAAAAAATGAATTGTGGGGGCCACAAGCTCCCTGCTCCCTTTTATTGGGATGCATCCATTTGATCCATTACCATCCAATTATGATTGGAGTGAGACTTTAATGGGTTGCATGGTGGAAAAGGATAGCTCACAGTGAGAAGGTCCTGGTTTGATTCCCAGCTGGGTTCATTCTGTGTAGAGTTTGCGTGTTCTCCTCATTCATCCATGGATAGGCTCCAGCTTAAAGCCCCACTCAGATCAACTTTTGATCTATTGTAAAAGTGTTCCCAATGGTCTTTTTAATTGTGTTTTTAATCAAAATTTTAAAAACTGGCATATAGTTTCTGCAGAGAGTTGATCAAAAATTCACCTCTGAGTTGTGGGCGTGAAATAAGCCTCCCTCCATATCTTGTCACACGTATTCAAATGTTTGCCTGCTTGCATGCAGCCTCTCACAACACAACCTAACATTAACGGTGCAACAAACATGCCGAGCAATATCTGAACTATCCGGTCGTACACTTTTTGAACCAGACGCCAGACAAGGAAAAGGACATACTGTCTGCAAGTGGATGCATCTGAATGATGCTGCAGGGAGCTTGTGGTCTGTAGATTCTACATTACACCAACAGGCCTTTTCCTGTTCCTGAATCAAAACAATTTGAATAAAGAAATACTCAGAAATGCAGTTTTGATCTTAGTTGTCTTTATGTATGTTCTCCATCGTAAGAAAATGCAACAATAAGATGATTAAAACATCAAAAACACAACTGTTAAGCATGGATGGATGGATGGATGGATGGATGGATGGATGGATGGATGGATGGATGGATGGATGGATGGATGGATGAATGGATGGATGGATTAAATCATGCCCCAAAAAAGGATCAAAACCAAATATGAGCAAATAGATTAGAAAGTGTAACACCCAAGCAGGAGGAGAAAATTCAGAACAAATTGTATTTCCTTAAATCTCTTACTAAATCAGTGACTCAAAACTACTAATTGCCCCTTTTTCAAAACAAAGGCATGGGGTATAACAAGCAAATGCCCGTCGGCTGAAGTGAACAGTCTACAGGGCTGGTGCTGGTGCAGAGCAGCAGGGGTCACTGTCTGGTGTTTGTCCTCTGGTATTCCGCACACTGAAGTTGGACAGTTGGGGGTGGAGGTGGTGGGTGGAGGGGCGTGGTCATGCGTTCGTTCGAAAAAACTTGTCCGTCCAATCAGCGCGCGCATCCGGGCAGTAGCACCTCCCCTTTGGTCACAGCACCCACATGTAACGCTATCGCCCTCAGCTCTGCCCGTGCTTGCTTTTGTGTAGCTGCTCGGAGGACTGGGAGTCCGGAGGATCGGACCATGGAGGAACGCGGGTGGTCCTGAGGTTTCCTCCACCCGCCGCTTTGCGCGCTGCAGCTGCGCGGCGCTGATGGACGGATTTCCCGACTGCGTCCCTCCACCCGGCGCGGGACCCTAGTAGTCTCCTCATCCGCGCTGGGACCCGGACGCTGCGCCATGGCCGCCCGCCGCAGCTGCGTGAACTCGCTCTGGTCCGGCACCGAACGCGTGCGCATCGCGGAGCGCCTCAGGGCCACGTTGGCCGGGGTGCTGGAGCTGGAGGTGCTCAGGTGCAAACACCTGGCGATGGTGGACGCCGCGCTGGCAGACGGAGAGGAGCGGCGCGCGGAGGAGGAGGAGGAGGAGGAGGAGGAGGAAGAAGAAGGGACCCCACAGAGTCCCGAGCATGGCCCCGCGGGGGAATCTGCGGCATCCCCCGGGCAACAGGTCAGTGAGCGCGCGCCCGGATCGCTCCATGACGACATGATTAAACATGAATGCCGGTTGATGGCCAACAAGACAGTCCCTGCAGGCGGATCTGATCCCTGCCTGGTGGCGCGGAGATGGTGCCAAAGCGCATCCAAGCATGCAGCCGTGGTCATTATATTCAGCTGCGGTCACACGAAGTTAATGTCATTTAGATCGATCAACCGGAAACAAGCCACTGTGAGCATCACTGTTCAGATGAAGCCAGGTGTGAAGGCATTCAAGCTAGAAAGTTTCTGCATCCCTTCAGCTTCACCACCATCATCACCATCACCGCTTGCATTCAGAAAGGTCTCCACCTTTACTGCCTGCAGAAAGATGAGAAATCTGAACCAGCATCAAAGAAATGTTCAAATATCCAAGAGCAGGAAAATATTTTTGTGCAAGCTCTTTATTAGAAATGAAATATTTATTATTTTGGAGGTCTTTGGTGGAAGACAATAACAAATAAAAATGATTTTACAAATTTGGAAACGTCATTTAAAACATCTCACCAAGTTGAAGATCAAAGCAAAAATAAAAAAAAGTTTCATGTTTTTTTTCCTTCTTCGATGATATTGTGGGAGTATCTTCCAAAAAAGAGGGCTGACCGTGGCACATTGGTTGGCGCACTTACCTCACAGCGAGAAGTCTCTGGTTTGAATCCCGGCTGTAAGTCTACATGTTCCCCACAATCCAAAAACATTCTTAGGGTTATTTGTGAATCTGAATTGTCCCGAGGTATGTGTTTGTGATTGCAACAGATTGGCAACCTGTCCAGGGCGTACCCCTCCTTTACCCAACAATGGCAAGGACAGGCTCCAGCAACCCCATGACACGAAAGGTTAATAATGGATGGATGAATCTCTTTTACCAGGGATCCACCCTTTTATTTCTGGGAAAAAATCAAGCATCATGTCCAGAATAAGGATGATTAAATGCAACGTAGTATAGACTAGAGTTCTGCAACCTTTGGCACTAAAAAATTAATTTGAGCCAGTTTCTTACTGAACCAAAACCCAGCAAAAGGTGCAACCTGCTTTTATTTTCAGGCTATTAAACCATTCATTGATAAATTGTGAACTTTTAAAATTGTGACTATAATTGAATTACAACAATGTTATATTTTTATAAGTAAAACAATTTTATTTTACTTTTGACTGGAGCAAATTCAAGTTTATTTCAAAATAAAATGCATTAAATGAGATCCTCCTGCAGCAGCAGATTTAATTAAATAAAAAAATGAAAGAAAGTCAAACATGGATTTTTTTTATTATGACTTTGGTGCATCTTCCTTTTACTATGAAAACATTGGTGAAAAATCCAGTTTTAAACATAGTTATATGCTTTAAGAACTTTTACAACAGACTTTGTTTGTCAGCAGAAGATAAGAATATGTGATCAGAATAATTTTAACTTATTCTAATGAAAAACAACCACAACCCTTAAAAACTGAAACAAATAACACAAAACTACGAATCCATTATTTATTTAAGTTAACTTTTTTTTTTCAAAGTCAAAAATCCACAATGAAGGGATGAAAGAGCCGTATGGCTCTGGAGCCTCAGGTTGCAGACCCCTGCTTTAAAATAAAAGGAAAACCAACCTAAAAAAATGTCAGTTTCATGACCAGAGAATAATACACTATTACATAATATTCATATGAGCTCTTTTGGACTGCAGCACAAAGCAGAGACCGCCTCCGTTTTCATCAGTGCAAGGACAAAAATTACTGTCCAATTTGAGAGAGGGCATCTGCATAGAAACGCGCCTCCTTATGTGCTGCTCTTCCTCGCCGCCCACAAGCCAACATCTCAGCGGTTCCTCCCGAGGTGTGGAGAAGTCCTGCGGGGAGGCTGAGCATTGCTCATTCTCACCTCTGAAGGGAGCCGATGCTGGAGCAGAGCCTTCAGAAACAACAAAAAATAAAACATCAACCTCAGTTCATATCTGGGAAAGAACTAGGAAAAAAAACCAAAAAGATAGATGAACGTTCTCTCCAAAAAGGCCTTTAATCATCTGTTCAGGAAAGTTATAAATCTAAGCTTTTGAATCGTGATGGAGGGAGGACAAAGGTTAAATAATCGGCATTAACACTTTTTTTTATAACTCCAAAACATCACTGTTATCTTTTTACAAAATGTTTTCAATTGCATTTGAAGTTCAGGCCTTTTTGAAGCACATGTTCACTGTCAGAAAGTGATTAAGATGAAAGAACATATGTATAAACTCCTCATTTGTTGCTTTCTTAAGTCTAAAAAAAAACATTGATGTGATTTCACAATAAAGATTACATCAATGATTAAAATAGCTAGAAAAATATCTAAAAAAGCAACTTTACATAAGAAAAACACAGATGAAACTCATAAAGTAAAGTAAAATAGCATCAAATACTTGAGAAGTATTTGACAATTTGGGGGAGTTTTGAGTAAATTGAAAACTAAAGGAAAAAAAAAAGTGTTTAGATGAAAAAAGTGACCTAACAAACCATCCGTAAGGTTGAGATAATGGTGTGTGTGTGTGTGTGCCTCCACAGAAGGCTACTTGTCTTTAAAGCAGCCCTGGAAAGCATCACCTTACATCCAGCATCATTACCCGCACTTTTGTAGAGAAAAGGGCCTCCTGTTCTTCGCCTGGAGGTCTGTGAGCTCACAGGAAAGGTCTGTCATTTTGACACTTTCTTCCACAAAAGCTGGTCCTGAAGAGCTGGAGATGCGCGGCGTGGGCTCTGTACATTTCAGTCCCACATTAGCTATGCATGGAACAATGAACGCCAGGCAGGGTTGAGGTGGAAAAATGCTTCCGACCTCCTGGATCTGTCTGGCGGTGACGTCATGCAGTGATTAAGAGGAGGTGTTCTGCTTGTGCAGCTGCGGCGGCATCGTTATCCAATCGACCCGTACATTTCCTGCTCCTAACGGGGCTAGGGGGGGGGGTTTGCATGAAGGAGGATCATATTACTGTGCACCCTCATCTCTATGATCTGATCATGCTCTCTCTGTGTATTCTGTGAGGTGGCGTGCATGTGGAGTGCACGTATGTGCAGACGGTCGGCTTATTTCATAACTTCGTGGTGCAGACGCAGTGTTCAGACTAAGTTGAGCGTTTCGCCGAGTGTGTGTGGGAGGAGAACCGAGCGAGAGTTGGAGATCCAGTAGCTATGGAGAGGAGAAGGCAGCAGGCTTGAAGGATATTGTAGAATTGGGTGGGTGTTTGGGGGGGGGGATTATTTGTCGAGAGGAGCGTGGGAGAGGTGGAGGTCCTTCAAGATGCCCTTCTCTCTCACCCGGCAACCGTTCATTCCCTCCCCAGCTCACCCTCTTTTCACTATGTGAGTCACTGCTTGTATTTTTTTTGTCCTTCATGCTCTGGTCACCCACTCACTGTAGACCAACATAAAAATGAAACGGGACAGGTTCTCACAGGGCGGAGAGCAACATGGGGGGGGTAAAGTGAACTGATTTCAGCCACTTTCACCCCCTTTGCTGCTCCTTCCATCCCCCTCTTCCCTTCTGCCGTCTCCGGCTGCTCTTTGTTACGTCATCTGTCCTCTCCCATTCTCCTCTGGATCCCCCTCCTCTCCTGTCAGCCCAGCAGTGAGTCACTACCTGCATTGTTTCCTCAATAGCAAGGGGATTGATCAGCATCGCTCACAGGCTCTCTGTTGTCAGGGCTCGATCAGACTAATGCATGGCTGCTGTCCTGGAGGGATGGGTAAGGGGATTTGGAGGAGGGGAAGTCGCCCTGCTAAACCATAACTAATCTGGGGAATGGAGGCACTTTGCTAATGTGGTGATAGTTACTCCAGATTGTGGGACTGTTCTCTCGTGTGTGTGTGATCACACAAACACACATCGTTACTATCAAATTCGTGTCTCTGATGTTGCAAAAAGTAAAGGCTGAGGAAATTGACATTTCTGCCTTTTTCTGATTTACAAAAGTGACAAACCATCACTTTTAGAATCTGGAAGTTTACCATTATTATAATTTTATCCAGAATAAAATCACAAACAGGTTTTTTTTAATGGTGCAAATAAAACCAAAAATCTGAAATAAAACAAAACTTATAAAAGGAAATTGTGTTTTTTCAGCATGTTGTGGCATTTTTCTCATTATTGAGGACATATATAAAGACAATTGGGTTTAAAATTGTATTTTTGAGGATTAACAATTGTTGTGAATTAGGAGCAGATGAGAAATACTGTAAAGCTTGTAGCAGTGATATAGAAGCTACAATTCTTCATCCTGATGCATCTACTTGCAGATGAATAGATCCATATATGTCTGTTTTCCTTGTCTGAGCTGGAATCTGGCTCAAAGCTGAACTGTTGGATGTTGCACCGGTAATGCTAGCTTGGGGTTGTGAGGGGCTGTAAGCTAGCAGGAGAGAGAGTAAACAAGGAGATGACGGGAAATGAGTGAAGGCTTCCTGAGCGCTAACAGTCCCACCCACAATTCATTGGATGATTATCTAATAAACTTCTGCCGCTCTGCAAACACTATGTCCCAGAAAGCAACACAAGTTTCTTGATTTCATCTAAGAACGGCATCATCAAAATTTAAAATGAAATATTTTAAAACATGATTTTTTTGCACAAAATTGAATCATTAAGTTCTTATTGAAGATGTGCCTATTTGAAGATGCTCACTTGTCGATGATCTTTCTAATAGTTCTGTTTTTCCCTTCAGGCTGCCTCCCCGTCACCCTTTCTGAGCTCTTTAGAGGACCCGGAGGAGGCGACAGCCCCTAACTCCTCCGTAAAAGCCAGTGACTCTCGGTGGTCAGCTCTGTCCTGGGACGCTCCGTCTGACCTTCTCTCCCCTCCAACCCCGGACCCGGGAGGTTTGCTCCACCCGGACAGCGACTCTCGACCTAGTTCAGGTAAACAGACGCCTCAAGGGCCGAGCTCTGCTGATACCCTGTGTGTGACTTGTTTGACACCTTCCTATATGGCTGCGGCTTAACCTAAAGATGTTCTCCATTAAACATTAACCCCAATCTTTTTCCTCTGTTTACCTGAACTCTCTATGACTTGACCCTGGATCATTTATTTTCTTCCCTGTCATGAACACTTGCCTAATATAGGCGATATTATCTATCGTTCCTCTTTTTGCTGAACATAAAAAGCATATCCCTTACTCCAGCATATAATTAAATTCCAAATGTCTAATAAAATATTTATTTTTTGTATTTGGGCTACTCTAATATTTTCTCAAACAGGATTAGATACAGAATTAAGCTGCATTTAATGGTAAAACTGCTCGGAGCTTTAACGTTCCTGTAACAAAATAAAATGTATAATAATGTAAATTTAAGCACAGACATAACTAAATACACACAAACCTACAGCTTCTGACAAAAAGTACATGTCTTGTTGAATTTCATTTATCACTTTGTTTGTCTAACCTCGCATAATGAGTAGACTGTTACTGAAGTTTGAGTTTCGGTAGGCGATGCCTCATCTTTTTACTGCCCATTCATTTACGTAGACACATAAATTCTTCCCAGGCAGCAGCCCCACACCTATTTAAAACCCTCTGGATGCCTCTGATTCACCGTGGTCATAAAGAACCATGCTGGTTGTTTGTTATATTCAGAGTTACCTTTCTTTTCCCTAAAGGGTTCTATTCGGTGAGTGGCAGCTCTTTGTCAGACTCCAGCTACTCCGTGTCCAGCGAGGCGGCCCATGGCAAACCTCTGAAGCTGTGGGAGCAGGCTCCGGAGGCGGCGAACAGCAACACTGACATCCTGTGGTCAGAGGATGCAATGGCACTGCACCAGTCTGCTCCTGACAACAGCCAGGAGGACCCCCAACCACCTGAAGAGACTCCAGTGTCAGGTGCAGCTAAAACAAATGCTCTCTTATTTTATCCATGAATTAAAAAAAATATTTAGCTTCCAGAAGATTCTCGATGGTGTAATTTGGAAGTGGATTATTTAAAGGGGGCATAGATTAAAAAAAAAAAAAAATTTTACAAAAGCTTTTAAGTGTATTAAACTGTTCATTCATCACTTTAAAGAATCCCAAAGTGGTAGCAACAGAAAACTCTTTCACTGTAAAGTGTAATCAAAGGGGCACGGTTAAGATCAGCAATTAGACATTCCTTCTTAATAATCAAGCAATAAAATACCTATTTAAGACTGAAGACTGTATTCTAAACCAGATCTTTTTTTTTTCTCTGTGACAGCTGCCAGTGACCTCGAAGCCGATGGTCTGAGCTTTCTCTCGGATTTTTGCTCAGGGTTTGGTGACTCCCTGATTTCTTCTATTGTCCAGCTCCTCAACCCTGCTTCTTCACCCACATCCTGTTGTCCAAACGCCAAGCTGGACCCCCGCTACTGCACTGACCTGGTATCTCGTCGGACCAAAGAAGTGTACTCCTACCCAAGCCCATTGCATGCCGTCGCCCTCCAGAGCCCCCTTTTCACCTCCCAGGACCAATCGGCCTCCACCACCCCAGAGAGAGCTCAGGCTGACGAGCAGGTGGAGTCCAGCACTGAAGCAGCCGAGCCCGAAGAGGCTCGGCAATCGGCCACAAAGGCGTCTGTCACTCATCTGGAGCAGTACATCTCTCAGCTGGTTCGGCAGTACCGCGGTGGGGTGACCTCGTCCAGCTCTGATCTGACTTCAGCCGCCAATGCTTGTCCAGTCACGCATGGAGGCCTTGGTAACCCTGTTAAGACCCACGGCTCCACTCAGTCTCTGTCTGCCTTTGAGAGCCACAGTGCAGCCTCCACCCTGCAGGGGGGAAGCTTCACACCCAACAAGTCGCTGCTGGGGAACTCGGCCCGAGTCAGCCTCAGCAATGCGGCAAAGAAAGCTACAAGAAACTCTATCAACCTGGGAAATCTCCCCTCGGCAACCGGAGAGGACCTGAGCATTAATCTACATCTCAATCTCAACTTGAACTTGACTCCGGGTTTAAATTCCAGTCTGGGGGTGGCAAACAGTTCCAAAAAGGGAAGTTCTGGAGCACTGAAAGACAATATTTCTCCAACTTCCACCACGTCCTCCTTCTCCTCGGCCACACCCACCCCTGCACTCAGAGCTCGATCCAGAATCTCCACTTGCCCAGGCAGCTTGTGTCACCGCAGTTCCCTGGAAGTCCCGTCCAGCTCCGGCGCCGGCGCTGGGTTTGGATCGTCAGCCTTCTGTCGCTCTATGGACTGGAGCAGCTGTGAACAACTTGATCCGGGACAGTCAGTGTTTTATACAAACCCTGCATCCGCCCCGGGATCCCAGCGCAACAGCTCCATCCCAGACGCCAGCTCTAGTATCAGGGTGAGTGAAGACTCCGCCATGGTTGAGGAGATCTCTCGTCTTTCTGGCCTGTCCCGGGCAGTAGTTGTTGGACTCATGGAGCAAGGCGTGGAGCTGGATATCGACTGTTTCCAAACAGATTCTGCTGGGGAGGTGAGGAGCCACAGTAAAACTCGCCGGGCGACACCAAAAGATCCGCCGCATGACTATGCCAGACTCACTGAAGTGAGTCCCCAGAGACCGATCCAGCTGTCTCTCAGTGTCACCCACTCCCCCCAGTCCCAGGCCAGTCTCACGCCTCCTCTGTCCCTTTCCAGCAGCCCCATTCCTCCTTACCAGTCCATTCATCTTCCACCCCCTCATTACTTACCCCAGTGCCACTACAGCCCGTCCCCATCAGAACTTCCATCCTCCACATGTTCCTCGCCTGCTTCCCACCCCATCCCAAGGTCTCACTCGCCTCCTCGCCCGATCAAGCCGTCCCTTCTTGGTTCCACCTCCCTCTCCGTTTTCCGACGCGATTCACCTTTCCAGTGCTCCTTGCCACACGGCAACACCAGAACTGCCCCCCAGGAGCGCAAAGGCATCCAGCCAAGAGGCGGGTCGCTTCGGCAAAGTGGAGGTGGCGGCGATGGTGCCAGTAGATGGGGCAGGATGGAGGGAGAAGGACTCTACAGAGGAAAACACTCCTCCCATAAATTGGTCAGAGCCGCTACTGTAAGCAGCTACGCCAGGAGAGAGGACTACAGCTCCATTTGGGCCGAGGAAGAGAAGGCCCGATCGGCCGTGGAGACGCCCAGAAAGTCCCCCGGCAAGCTTTGGAGAGGACTGGAGGGACGCTTTTGGAGCAAGGAGTCCGAGAGTGACAAGGAGGAGATGGACAGAGCTGAGTATGGCTACAATGTGATGAGGAGCAGAGTTGGAAGCTGGAGGAGAGATGAGCGGAGAATGAAGGTTTCAGGAGACAGGAAGCCGAAATTGGACAACTCCCCCATGATGTTGAGGAAAAGGGGGAAGGATGACGGGGAAAGACGCAGCTCCAGTCTCAGGCTTTCCAGAAGGGCTCTTTTCAGGAGCGAGTCACAGGGCTTGCTAGTACCGGGTAACCATGGCGACGGGGCCACAAAGCGGGCTCACTGGGTCTCCTCCTTAGACTTGGGGCATGGCAGCATGGGGGTTCGCAAAGACGAGGGAATGCGACTGCTGAGGGCAAAAGGAGAAGACAAACGCCTCTCTTCCACCGCCAGTCTCTTCAACCTCTCCCGCTCTCAGAGCCTCGAGGGCAGCTGTCAATCCCTCTCCCCCCTGTCCTCGCCATCTTTTTCACCCTCCCCTCCTCCCCGGATTCCCCTCCAACGCTCCCGATCCCTGAGAGACTTGGGCAGGAAAGTATTCGGCTCCATGAGGTCATTGAGTCTCAAGAGAAAGCCATCCAAGAAGTGACAACCGTGTGGTGAAATTCCCATCACAGCAGACGAATATCTGATCTGCTTCCGTCAGAACTGTTTTTTTTTTTCCTGTCAGATTAGCTAAAAAAATGTGTTTAGATCAGATGTAATGATGGAAGTTCTTCTCAGGCACATCTAAAAAACCTGCCTACGCTCTCCCAACACATCTTCAATCAGTCATTTTTAGAAGTTAGACACGTGAAGGAATCTCTCTTTACATGTTTTTACTGCAAGTTTTTTAAGGACCTGACAGCCAATGTGAAATACTCTGGGATATTATTGATTTAAGGGTCGACCCCCCATGAGTACAATCTGCACAGGCAAACTCCCACTCTGCATGCATCTCTGTAACTTGTTTGGTGACTGTAGCTATCTATAGTGAGAGTGTGATACTTCTTTGATCTTCGGCAATACTGCCTCATTGGTACAATCATACTGGCCAGAAAATGACCAAAAACAAAGCAAATAATATTTGAATTAATATTTTCTCAGGATTTTAAAATATATATTAAACTGATTAATTGTATGAGATAAAGTTGTGGCTTCCTGTGGCTGATGACTAATAAAAAAAGCAGATAAATGAACTTGTTCTGTGTCAAAAATGTCTTTTATTTTCTTTCATTTGGTGAAAAACAATACGACTCCAAAGTATTTTACTTTAAAAATGTAACATTCACATCACTGAGCTGGTAGCTGCAGTCATGGAGGCGTTTGAGTTGCATATAAAGAGTCTCTTTAGCTTTCACAGACATGGATTACTGGACTATCGCTCATTTTCACGTTGCTAGGAAACCAATCATCCTCAACTTCTATTTTCAGCTTCAGCATATTTAGTGTGTGAGCGACTGTTGTAGAGTTTTCTGCAAACATTCATCTTTATATTCAAACTAAATAAGTGAGAGTCAAATCAATCATTTGTCTTGACGGTGGAAAGTCTCATTTGTGAGTTTGTTTGGCACACTGAGCAGTTGTTTTCTTCTCCCTGTAAACTGTCATTTGCTCAGTTAGTTTGGTTAATTCCTTCTTCAGCACTGCTGTCCTTCTGGATGGAGGCAAACATGCCTCGATACATGGCTTTCTCTTTTTGTAGCTCCCGATTTAGCCTCTCCTCTGCCCTCTGCAGATGCTTGCGCACGTTGGCATCTGTGAAAGAAATGAAGATGTGAAAAGACGCATCCTTCATGTAGGCTTTTACACCAGTATCACAGGGCAATTACTAGAATTTAAGCATTTATTCTGAAAATAATGAATTCCCATTTGTGATTGTCCAGTGTCACAGAATTCAATTCAGGTTAGTAAGATACAGAATAAAATAGGCTTTTTTTTGGAGTTGATGTAAGGCAAAACACCCCAGAGACCCACTCAAATGAAAATGTTGTTTTTGGTGTTTTTATCATCTTCATATAGGATTTTTCTCACAATGCAGGACATATATAACATAAATTAAGCTTAAAATTTTTTAATATTTCTTTAAACAAATAATGGTAAATCAGGAGTGGACAAAAAAATGCAATTTGACAAAGCTTGTGGTTACATAAAAACTGCAATCCGTGCACCACAAGCTCCCTACTTCACTTCATTCTGATAAATCCACTTGCAGACTTATAAATCCATGCACGTCTTCATGGTCTGAGCTAGCATCTGGCTAATATATAGGGGGTTAAAACTGACCCCAACGCTGTTAGTGTTACAATTGTTAACAAAAAAAAACATTACTTAAGTTAAAAAAGATCTTTTTTTAAAGGGTACATTTGACCATTTTTGCAATTAAAAAAATGGAGGGGTTTGCTGTAAGTAGGCAAAAGAACAAAAACATTGACACTAATAATTTTCATGGATAAGGAAGCCAAACGAGATAAAAACAGTGGACGATAAATAATGGTTTTAGTGTATTTTACAGTTGATTTAAGATGTAGATCAAAACTAACTTGTTACCATAAGGCATAGTAACAGTTAAAACAAGCAAAAGGTTAAGAGGAAAGAAATATCCCATAATCCACAGTAATTTTGTGTCTTAGCTGCATATGTATTATTTTTTTTTTATAAAACAAACCCTTCTGTTATTTCTATGTCAAGATAAATTATCATTTTTAAACACAAATCTGCTTTAAATAAGTCTAATTTCTTGTTATTTGGTTTAAATTTCAGGCTTTATAAATTTGTTGTTTTCTAGCTTTGCTCTACATTTTTAAATCAATATGTAAAAAAAAAAAAAAAAACAACAACAAACAAAAATACAGAAGCTTTTCATTTAAACCATGAACTTTGTAGGATTCCTTAGAATTGTGCATTAAGGTCAGTTGCTGAAGTTCAGTGAATGATTGTTCTTACCATGAGGTTGCTCTCTGCAAGCCTGGGTGAGGTACTGTTTGGCTGCCTGCGCGTCTCCCATCTCTAGAGTAGCTACCCCTGCCCTGTACAGCGCTTTGATGTTTCCTGGTTGCCAGTGCAACACTCGTAGACTGTACTCCAGCACACGGGCGTAGTCAACTTTCTGTCTTTGCAGCAAACAGACTGAAAGAAGCACATTTACAAACATTTGGGTGAGTGTTTCAAATCCAGAATTTCTACTTTATCTGAGTAGTCTATTGATGCCATCTGGTTACATTGATCTACCAGCTAAGTTGTTGTAGCAGTCCACTTGTATGCTTCTCAATAAAGCCTCCAGTTCTGGCGTGAGAGCTGGTTTTTCAGGTCCAAACCCTCTAACGGATGTCATCACCTCGGAGTCCAGGCTTCGCAGTATCAACAGAGCCCGGTGGTAGCGACCAATGGCTGAGCGAATGTTCTTCTCTTTGTAGAAGGCGTTTCCTTCTGTTTTAAGTTGAGCTGCCTCTTCCAGCAAAGCACAATCCGGCTTAATGGAAGACCTTCTGAGTCCAGGAAGACTGGATTCTGCAGCTGTCGCCCCCTGCCCGTCCAGACCACAGCCTGTTGCTGAAGCCTCCATATCTGGAGCCACCTGTTAAGAAGGGAGGTCTTGTGGATTATTGTTCACCTAAAAAGGATTGTTAAGAAAAACTTATGTTTAATAACAGGCATGTTATGAATAAAATATTCTGTGTTGTGAGAAGAAAACTGATGATTATTGACAGATAAATTATGAATAAAATACTGTGTGTTTTGAGAAGAAAATACTTTTCAATTGCAATTTTTATATCAATACTTACTTTGTATTATAAAAAAGTAACAACACTAAAATAATGAGGATGTGTTTATTCAATCCAGGTTGAACTGGTGATAAAAGTCCAGCTTGGGGGGAATTTCATATAAAAGGAAACAGTCAAACTCAAAACCTAATTTTGAACACTTTTTACACTAATTAATACAATATGGTGAAATCGTCAAATTAAAACAAAAAAGGCTATATCACTTTTGAAAAGGTATTTTGCAAAAATAAAACCTTTATAGCTCATGTTAATTTTTTATGATGCTCCTGCACTGTACCTGTACATTTAGAAATTCGTATGTTTTTTTTTCTTTCCCCTTGAAATCTACACTGTCTATTGTTTATAAATACAGTTTTTAAAAGGCCGGACTGGTTTAATGAAAAAAAAAAAAAAAAAAAACCTGACATATGATAAATATTCTGAGAGAGAATTTTCAGATCACTCTTTCCTTAATAATAATAAAAGTTCCCAGCTTTGTTTTGTCCTCCCCTCATTTAATGTAAAGCTAGCCCAAATAGCACTGTAGCTAAGCTACCATCGTCTTTAAACTAGTTTTTTGATTTTTTTTTTGAACAGCAGTATACCTTTACGATAACAGTCGGATTCAAAAAAGAAAATTGAGCGTCTGACCTTATGTTAGGAGGGTAAACATGAACCAAATGTTGACTGCTTTCTTGTTCTCTGTCAGCGCTGCTAGCATGCTAACTCTCGTTTCTTCTTCTTCTACTTCTTTGTACTACTACAGACACTATTAGCGCGTGCTGCCCTCTGCAGTTTGATTTTCTTTTTTAACAGGAAGGTGTGGTCAGACATTGGGTCAGAACTGGTTACATCAACGCAACGGGTTTGTAAAGGAAAAGTGACAAGTAAAATTAACATGCTACGGGATTTTCAATGAAACAGTCAACCAACTGAGAACTGCTATGGCTTCAAATGTTCTGCTTCATTAGATGTGTTGATCGTGCCAGGAAACTACCAATGATTTCTCCCTTTGCACAGTAATGTTTGTGCATTAATCTCTCAGAGCAACTAAAAAAACATCCACAAATACTCTTCATCAACCAGTTTCAAATAACTTTTGTCTGGTTTTTTGTGTTTGTTTTAAGTGAATTATCAGGAAAAATTAAACTATTTAAACTATTAACATCCTGCTGCCTTTTAGCAACAATATCTGTGTTGCTTTGAAATTCCCTATTTTGAGTATTTATTGCTCAGAACTATAACATGCTTTTTAGATTTTATATACAGTTTTTCCCCATTAAATGGGAATTTCCTTAATGTTTCTTTATATTTCATTACTTTCATCATGATGCTTACACATCACACGCATGGAAATAGATGGTTAGATGACTAACACAGTATAATTACTGCCACCCACTCCATGTCACGAATAGTGTTCAGTTAGGTAATAGTAACTGTTTAAATGATTTATTCACCATGATTTGGTAAAATAATTTGATTCAATTCAGTTAAATTCAGTTTTATTCTTACAGCCCAATATCACGATGCAATTGTCTCAGTGGGATTACTGGTAACTGCACAAGGACATAAAGTCAGTCATAAAATATAAAAAGTAGCCAGTTGCTAAACTATACAAACTAGATTAACCTGGCATCCCTGCCCTTATGCCCTCCTTCTCTGGGAGGAAAAACTCCTAAAAAAAAAATTGGGGGGAAAAATATGAAACCTCAGGGATGTCCACATGAAGGAGGGATCCTTTCCATGGACGGGAAAGGCGATGTACTGTGATTTTTAAATAACAATTAGCTTATCCAACTCTACAACTAAATGGAGGGTTTTAGTGAAATACTTGTTTTTCAATGTATCCACACAATAAAAGATGTCTATCTGGGAACTGTGTAATATTCAAAGCAAGTTTATCGTTGTATACATTTGCATGTGTGCATGTAAATGTATATATATATATGCATATGTAATTTTGTTTATTTAGGTAATTATTATTTTTTTACTTCAATGTTTTCTTGCTTTCTTATTGTTGAATGGCTTAGAATTTCTTAATTTTTTTCAACTACAATTTTCAATTTTTTGCACATATGATCTTTGCACACGACAGACATTTTCATATTTTTTACTATTTTTTTAAATCATTTTTGCACTGATATTACTGACATTGACTGCTTTACATATGTGATGTGTGATAAGGAGAGTTTCAGCATATATATATATATATATATATTATATATATTATATATATATATATATATATATATAATTATTATATTTCAACCCTTGGTACTTCCAAGGGTTGAGAAATTACTTGTGAATGTAGCTGTGTTAGCAGTACCTTCTTTAACCGCTAGGAGCAGCATCGGCCACCTAGTTCTTTGCGCAGGCGCTCTCGTACTTTCACAACCGCAATAAGCAAATATGGCGGCCGCCGTCGATAGTGTAGTGAAAGTGTAAGTTTACCTTTATTTACTACTAGAGCTAAGGGTTATTCTTGGTTTCTGATCATCGGTGGTTTGATTATATGTTTGTACAGTTGTGCTAAAACTCCACAAGCTGCAAGCGCACCAACCGAATACAATAATTGTCCCCCGAGAATTACGTTATCTTTGTGCTAAGGCTAGCTTGTTAGCTGTATCAAAAATAAGCCTTTAAAAAAGTCAGCGCGTGGGACCAATTCTGTTCACGCGGGCTGTATTTACGACGATTTATTTCCTCAATATTTGTAAACTAGCTTAAGGTAGCTATTTATGAATTGAAGAGGGGTTTCAATTCGTCAAAATAGCGAGAGGCTGGCGGGCGCTTTGTTTCTAACAATTAACCTTTTGTTCTGACAGCCCTGCGACATCCCTTTTAACTCGGGCTTTTGTTGCGTTTTTTTCATCTAAATAACTCAGTGAATTTAAAGTAAGAGCATATTTGCACAAATCCTCGATATAATGAAGTTTTATGTTGGTCATACATTTGTTTTTACCTTTTCTTTTTGTTAAATTTTCATTTGATCACAAAACACTGTTAGTTGTTGTGATACTTATGTTGCATAAAGAGTTTGTTTTGTAAGTAAATAAATAAAACATGTGTTTTTATTTTACATTAAAATGATAACACGCTAAAAAGCAATTGATCATACATTCAAAATCTTTACTCAGAGTGTAGGTTTACAAATACAAATATGGAAAGAACAACTTAGCATAGCATCAAGTAAATATTTTTCTAACTATTTACCCTTATCTTATCAGCCATTCCTTCTGTATTATTAACCCATGGGTGTGTAAACTCTCCATTTCAGCCTGGGAGAGCAGTATTACAGAGATGCCATGGAGCAGTGTCACAGCTACAATGCCCGCCTGTGTGCTGAGCGCAGCATCCTCATGCCTTTCCTGGACTCTCAGACCGGCGTAGCCCAGTCCAACTGTTACATCTGGATGGAAAAGAGACACAGGAGTGCAGGTATGGAATGCCACGGTTATAACCTGCTCTTTCAATTCTGGGGCGGTTTCACACATGTTCATCTATGCTATAACCATATTATTCCTATTTAGGTTTGAAATTGTATGGACTTGATTATCATTTATTTATTTAGAAAACATGTCATTTCCTTTTAATGGTATTGATATTGTCAAGATTTTATAATTTTTTTCTTTTTTAGCATTAAAATATTTTACAATGCAGATAATAAAAAAAATGTGCTCTCCCAGGCCTTGCTCCAGGTCAGCTGTACTCGTATCCAGCTCGTCGCTGGAGGAAGAAACGGCGTTCTCACCCCTGAAGACCCACGCTTGGTCTTCCCCCCTCTCAAAGCAGGTACCACCAAGGGTTGAGAAATTACTTGTGAATATAGCTCTGCTAGAAAATAAGGATCAAGTCAGTTTTATCATAAGTGATGACTAGGAAACAAAAATATTTTCTTTACTCGTTTTCTTGTTCTGTAAATGCGCGCCCGCTGTTTTTGTTGGTTGAAGCAGCAGATTTGGAGCTGGGGCTGAAGCGAGACGCCTTGGGAGCTGTGGATGGAAGCAGCTTGGAGGCTTTACTGAAGGGGGAGCCACTCGAAAGGAGGAGCGGAGCGTCGGACCTCCGGGGCCCCGAGGACGACACGGCAACGGTGGAGCCCCCTGCTACATCAACAGTCACTCACACCTTCTCTGGACGCATCCGTAAGGTTAGATTGAATGACATAAATCATCAAAATTAATCCATGACTAAAATAAAATTAAGTTTTGAACCATTTTAAGTACCATCATTGATTTGGAAAGATGTTAATGTTTATCCATTCTATACTGTGGATTATTTATTTTACCACAGAGAGTTCTTGACCCTGAAGACTACTTGGATGACCTGGACGATGAAGACTTTGAGGACGAGACCCCTAAAAGACGAGGCAAAAGCAAGTCCAAGGTAAGACTGGGTTTGAAAAATCTACGCTGAATAAATCTTTTCTAGTTTCTTTCTGTTCTACTTTCTAATATAGTTACTTTTTAACTAAATATTTTATTGCTTTGCTGTGAATTTAATCTTTTGTTCAGTTTAATCACAAGTTTAATGGTTTGCATTAAATATCTTTTTGATTTTGGAGTAAAAATGATAAGTTGATGTTACAGCTCTTGTTTCTGTTGTGATGTTTTATAGAAAATATTAAAAAAAATCCCAGTCATTAAGGAGTTTGTTAATCCATGACTTTTAATAGAATAGAATAGAATAGAAATACTTTATTCATCCCAGGCTGGGAAATTAGGCTGTTGCAGCATTAGGTGTATATTTAAGCTACTTTATTTTGAATTACAAGTTTGTTGACAGAGTGTAATGCTGTCCGTGTGGGACAATGTGTTGTTTAGAGTCGAAGTGATAAGAACGGCAAGAAGAAAACAGAGGCTGCAGCGGCGGCGCTGGAGGAGAGGGACAAACCATACGCCTGCGACAGTAAGTATGACAACCTCATGTTGGCGGGAGACACTTTGGCTTCTTTCCTCCCTGAGAGACAAATCTTTCGCCATGCATGGTGTGATCTGAAACACTCCAGAAGGAATTACATGGTGTGACGTAGACACGGGAAAGGTCTCTGCTCTGGGCGCCTTTTTCCCCCTCCTTTTTTTTTGTCTTCTTTTCTGAGATGGTGCTCCTTGTGTGCTCTGTTGTGCTCTGCTGGCTCTAGGTCAGTGTGTTGGTCTAAGCGTGTCCATCCAAAATGCCTCACAGCAAAATGAGACAAAAGTGATTACAAAATCTGGCTTTGGAGGGTTGAACGGTGCTTTTCTTCCTTGGCT
Organism: Oryzias javanicus; assembly: GCA_003999625.1. Lineage (NCBI taxonomy): Eukaryota > Metazoa > Chordata > Actinopteri > Beloniformes > Adrianichthyidae > Oryzias > Oryzias javanicus. The sequence continues at coordinate 18,758,007 of CM012446.1, read as the reverse complement.
CCTTCCCTTGGCTTTTTTTTTTTTTTTTTTTTTTTTGAAATTTTTATTTTTTGGAGGGATTCAAACTTGGCTGCCATCGAGATAACCCTTTTATATGACGGTGTGTGTGTGTGTATCAGTCTGTGGAAAGCGCTACAAGAACCGTCCTGGCCTGAGCTACCACTATACACACTCTCACCTGGCAGAGGAGGAGGGCGAGGACCACGAGGAGATCGAGGCACCACCCACTCCTCGCCAGCCTGAGGAGCAGAAGAGTGAGTCACGCTCTATTGAGGAGAGATAAGGACGGGAGGTGTGGTTGCATGCCATGTAGCATGTGTGTGTTTGTCCAAGGGAAGTCCTTTTCTCCTCTTTTAAAAAAAATATATTTTTGTCATTCTTGTCATTTTTTTGTCTATTTTTATTTTTGACATTTATGATTTTGAAACCTGAATTCTGGATTTGACTGAAACGTATTTGCACGGCTGGCTTTTTCTGAATACTTGTTTTTATTGAATCATCCATATCTTTTTTTTATTTTAATCATTCATCTTTAAAAAAATGATCTCCAACTCTGTCATGGCTCTGAGATTGTTTTTATTGTCATACATGCAGCTGCATTCGTGTGCGTTGTTGCTCGCTCTTTTGTTCAGAGCATGAGTCTGTGGTCATTTTGAGTAGTTTTATGTTGGTTTAGTCAAATAATTGTAAATCTTTCTGTAATTTAACACATTTTTTTGTCTTTAAAGAATCAGATATTGTAAAGATAAGTTGCAGATCGGGTTTTGATTGTTTGCTTAAAGCGGCTTTTAAACACCCACACAGCTCGCTGGGTTGAAGAAACACTTTTAAAGTACTTCTTTTTTCTATCTCTCCACAGCAAATAAGAAGGGCCCTAACGGTCTGGCTCTGCCCAACGATTACTGCGACTTCTGTTTGGGAGACTCCACCCTCAACCAAAAGACCGGCCAGTCAGAAGAGCTGGTGTCGTGCTCGGACTGCGGACGATCAGGTTTGGGCTCGCCGTGTTCGCTTGGTTCTCAGTCAGAATAGCTAAACATCCTGAAAAGAATGTGTTGTTCAGCTCAGACAGGAGGAGGTCGCTTGTAGGATAAATGAAACACTAGCATTTTTTTTTTTTTTTTTATGCATCAAAATAGGGAATGAAGCGGATGTGTTTAGTGACGCTTATATGTCCTAACTTCCTCTTGAAGGTCACCCGACGTGTCTGCAGTTCACACCGGTCATGATGGCTGCAGTGAAGACCTACCGCTGGCAGTGCATTGAGTGCAAATGCTGCAACGTTTGTGGAACATCAGAGAACGACGTGAGTCTTCTTTGTTTTCAGCGTTGCTGTTTTTCCTGTTTAAACCATCAGTTACAGGCCACAGAGAATGAGAAGAGAACAAACAAAAAACACATTTTATTTTGAAATTTAGCCATTTTTTTCAGCTACATGCTAGCTGTTTAGTCTAACCTCTTTATTTAATTTTTTTCAATTTTTTTTATTTGACATTGAGCTAATGTTTAAGTTGGCTTTCAGCTTCAGTGTTTTTATCTATCAATCTCAGCATCTTCAGCCATCACCATTATCATCTTCAGCGGCCAAATTCAGCTTACAGCATGCATACTACTATCACAGTTAATGCTATATATCTAGTTCATAATTGTGTTAAAAAGTTAAGGTTTTGAAGTTTTAAAAATGTGTCTTTCATGTTCAATAAATATTTATCCTGTTCGGCCCGCGACTTAAGGTATGTTTTGGATTTTATCCCCTTGTGGGATTGAGTTTGACACCCCTGATCTATAAGGTCTCTATTTGCTTTAGTGGAATCAATCAACTTACAATAAAGTGTTGCTTTTCAGCTGTCAAAGGCTGACTGTTAAAGGTGAAGGAAAAAAAAAAACGCTCATCTTTTTATATAAGCGTGCGCAAAATCGTACAGCCCTGTCAAAATAAAAGTTCTGATATATCAATGTGCAAAAAGAGGCTTGAAGGTTGAGGCGCTCCACTTGAAGAAAGGAGATCTCAGGAGAATCTCCCCAACAGGAAGAGCATGACATTTTTTCCTGCTCTCATTAAACAAGGATTATCTTAAATTTCGATCCATTAGACACTAAATGTCAGCATTTTCATCAGTTTCCTTGGAGGTGAAGGCAGTAGCACCTTCTGGAGGAGGTAATATAAGAGATTACAGGCAAAGTCATTCAATCCAGGAAAAGAGAGATTTTTAAAATTGACTTTCAGTCACTTGAGTGTAGTGTGGTAGCAGTTAAACAAGTAGATGGTGCAAAGCATTCTGGGAATCAGGGCTAAGGAAACTTAATGCATAAACTTTCCACAAAAAGGCTCAGTTAATAGCCTCTTTACAGATGTTTTTTTTGAATGACGTTTGTCATTAGTGAACTTAAACTGATGTGTGTTCACAGGACCAACTGCTGTTCTGTGACGACTGTGACCGAGGATACCACATGTACTGTTTAACTCCGCCCATGACCGAACCACCAGAGGGTAAGCTCGCGCTTTTGAACTGTGAAGCAGAGCGGACTGAAAAATCGTGTGTGTGTGTGGTGTTCTAAAGGTCATTGGCGTTGCAGCGTTCATTTAATTAGTCTGAACTATTGCTTCTTCCTCTAATCATTTGAGCCCCAGTGCTCATGTCATCATTAATTCATGTTTTTTTTTTCAGTTTTTATTTTTCCATCATGTGGGTTGATATGTAAATATTAAATGGTCCAATACAGGGCATTTTAAAATCAAATCAAATCATTTGAGGACAGAACGTGTGACCTTTAGGACAGGAGCCTTGCAGCGCAGGTGCTGCTTTTCAACACCTGTGAGCTCGGCCATTATTTGACACTGTGAAATTAAACATTTTTTTTATTTTCGCACAATATGGGAAGGGGAGACTTTTGTTCAGGTAGTCTGCCCGATATTTCCCACACTTTGCCAGGTTAAGTCTACAACCACAACCTTAGTTTTAATGACTCTGGACCCTGGAAATAAAAAAGAATAAGACTTTTAATACCAGATACAAATTTAGACTCCTAGAGTATTTCAATCTTTCACCTCCAAACTCTTCAAGCATCACTGGGAAGCTACTTGGGGAAAAATATAACATCTGTGGGCCTACAATGCCACTCAGCTTTAATCCTCCTGAAGAGAGTAGATTTTTAAACACGTGGACTGTAGATAAAAAAAATATTTCAATAAAGTTTTCAAAATTGAGACGGCCTTTGATTGTTATAAGATTGAATAAAAAAGGATTTTTTTCAACTTCATAGCTTGTTATGTGACATACATGTAGAGGAATGAATCAAATTTCAGGGCTCAAAGAGACACCAATTCTGTCCAAAGCATTAACTTTGGTCTTACGGCAGGCTTAACAATCTTGTGTTCCCTGCAGGGAGCTGGAGCTGTCACCTGTGCCTGGCTCTCCTTAAGGACAAAGCCTCCATATACCAGCAGAACCAGAACTCTGTCCAAGAGTGACACCTTAAATGGAAGCCCATCTCGCAACAACAGGACCACTATCCCCGATCATTAAAAGGCAACCTTCTCAGAGATCATGGAGCTCCAGAATCCATCTAGATGTAGCTGAGCTAGATCACAAACAAGCTTTTCTTATCACAGTTCTCGCGGGGACTCGGAACCAAAACAGACCTCAGATCAGAACCCACTTGTTTGAAACCAATAACCGGCCGGTGACGTCCCTTGGTCTGTCCGACATCAAACATATCTTAAACAGTAAATGCCTGGACTGTTAGAGACCAAGTGGCGGCGGTCACCATCCAGCGATTTTATGGGAGCTCTCAAACCAGAGTAGAAGTTCGCCGCAGGTCACAAGTTCACAATGACATGTTGTGGACTGTTGAGACCACAGGTTTTTCCTGCCAAAAGATCTATTTTTACTCACCAGAAGCAGCAAAAGAGACGTGTCCACGTGTATGGTCAAAAAGTATTACTGTTATGTTTTCTGGATAATAGTGCGCTTTTGTTGTGACATTTGTGTATTGTTGTCTGATCCTTTATAGAACTGACTGTATGTTTTGTAGTGATGAGGCCTGAGATCATTTAAGACACACATCAAAGCTGTTCACTCCTCTAATATGGGCGGTGATCATCAAAGCATCACTTATCACTCTTTTTTGAATAATTTTTAGGCACAAAGATGACAAAAGTAACACAAAAGCTTATGGTGTTGCCTCATTTAACATGTTTTTAATTATTCCAATCATTTTAAAGATTTTCAAAGCCTATACTTAAAAGCTCTTGGCTTCAAATTGAATTCATTTTATTTTTACATTTTAATGGTATGTCTTATTTTGAAAAGCCCATATTTCCATGGGATTCCAAGTGCAGCTCTTTTCAGTGAACTCTAATCCCACTACATGAATCCTAACACGAGTTCTTAAATTAATGTTTGAGCAGTATCACTGTTTCATGTGAGACTCCACACGTTTACAACTGTTGCTGCTTTGACCATTTGTCACTCTGAGGCTGATATGCATGCAGAACGCACCTGGATGAATGCACACAAACTCACATCACAAGTGTTTCTTCTGGTTTTCCTTTATTTTATGTTTTTAGCATTTTGTAATACTCAATGTTTCATTGTATTGGGAGTTTTTTCTAGTAGTTTTGTAAAGTCTGTTATATAGCAAATACTTCAGTATACATACAGCTCCTGATGCATTCTCTGTACTGTATTGACCTTTTCTATTTTTGTTATAACCGTAATATGTTCTGTTTTTTGTTAAAGGACTTTCTTTATTGTACTAATTTTTATTTTTTCATTGTTTTATGAATGCCAATTTAGCCTGACTGAAATAAAATCACCTTTAATTGTGTCTGATGTTTTTGATTTGGCTTAAACACAAACATGTTAAAGTCCCACTCCAGCCATATCGTTTTCTTTTGTAAAATCGTTCCCAGTATTTAAGTCTTTAATTATAATTGTGCAGCTTTTAGCTTAAACCAAAAAAGCCTTGGTCACTTTTTAAAACATATTTTCTGGACAGCAGCAATAGCTCGTTAGAAACACAAATCTGGGTTGTGGGTGGGACTGTTGGCTCAGAGTAACCCCGCCCCTCTCCCCGTTGCCGAAGGTGCACACAAGGTGCAGGACTCTGCTGTGATGTCATCACCAGCTGCTTTCATGATCTCCAGCAGGTCATTCGTGTATGTGGATGCTGGTCATATACTTTCCACCTGCAGGAAGAGAAGAACTCCTCCATTGGATTTAGAAATGGAGAGTAGGGAGGAAGACACTCCACAAGCATCCTGTCATGTTCTGACTGCAGCAGTGATGGAAGCTTCCATCATTATCATTGCTTGCAATAATTCAAACAGCTCTTTTCATCAGAGTATGATGAGACTCTCCTTAAAAAAGTTTATGGACACTTTCATGTAAACACATTACCAATTATATTTAAAATGTACACACACAATGTTTGACATGTTCAACAAGTTTGCATGCAAAGATACAATCAATGAAATGAAGATTATTAGTTGTATGAACAAAAACTAATCAGCCTGGACATGTTTTTTGACAGACATAAAATAATGAATAATGAATAATGATCATAAGCAAGTCAAAAAAAGATGATTTTGTTGAAATTTGTACTTAATCAAATGCTTTGTGTTCAAAAGGATTTGCTATTGGATGAAATGAATATGAAACGGCCACTAGGTTGAACCAAAATGATTAAATGTTTTGAGAAGTTTAATTCTGTTGTGAGAAATTCAGTTGCTTAGAAATCTGCCAGCTTGTGATAAGAAAAACAAACTGTAAACCTGGAGGTTCTGCCCTTTAAGCTTCTGTACACTTAAAAAAACTTGATACTTAATACTCTTGTGAGGAAAAAGGATGTGAAGAGCGCTTGGCTGTTTCTAGGGCTTTGTTCCTGCTTTGGCTCCTGAAGAGATCTTGAATGGAGGAGAGAGATTCCAATAATCTTCTCCGCACTCCTAATGATTTTCTCAAGGGCTTTCCTGTCTACCTTGCTGCAACTACAGAACCAAGAGGACAAGCAGTGTGTCGGGACGCTTTCCACCACACTTCTGTAGAAGGTTCTGAGGATGAGAAGCTTTTTTCTGCCTCCAAAGGGAGTGCAGTCTCTGCTGGGCCTGCTTTGTTATCACAAAAGTGTTGGATGTCCTTCAGAGATCCTGTGAGGTTTGCATTCTCATGCAGGAATCTGATGTTCTGCACTCACTTGATCTCTGATGTTGAGGGGAGCGCGCTCTATTCAACAGCTGGCTATCTGTGCTTATTTCAGAGGCCACAAAAAGATTACAGAACATCTTTCTTCAACAGCTTTTGTAAGTACAATTAGTTATTTTAAATGATTGTACGAGAAATGAGGTTCCCTAAAACGCAGGAAATTCATCATTTTATTTTGAAAAGATCTTCATGTTTAATTCGAAATTGATTGTAAAAAAAAAAATCATGCTTAGTTTTCAAAATGACATTTATTCATGACATTTCTAGAGATTACAAAAGTATATTTATATGAGCATCTGTATTTATACGCACACACAGGTACATTATCACTATCAAATCTTTGTATCCTTTCCAAACTCCTTACCATCCTGCCTTCAGAACATCTTATTCACACAGTGTCTCAAAAAACTTTTTTCATTCCTTTTTTTCTTACATAAAATAGTCTTTATAAAATAATATAAAAAAAACCTAAGGAAACTTAACCACAAGCTGTTCCTCATACTCATAAACCTTCAATCAACTCTATCATGTCACTCTTAATGCCTGAGGCTCTTTTGAAACTTTTGTCAACTTTCAAATTTCTCTGTTTCTTCCTTTTGTTCACTTCCGTATAATACTGAAGGACGGCACTGGAGACAACAAAAGGAAACTGAGACAAATATAAATATTTAGGAGATTTTAAAGAGAAGTTTATTTTATTGTCGGAGTTAAATATCTGCATTCATTCATTAAAGATGGTTAAGCAGAAAAAGTTTGTTCTTATTCTTTTAAAGCCAAACACAAAAGCTTAGTTTGGATAAAAGATAAAACATCTTCAACTGAAAACTCAAGGGAACCTTCATAACTTTTCTTTTTCAATTTGGAGATAAATTATTTTCCAAATAGGACCTACATCAACCAAAAGAAAAAAAAAGAATAATTTATCAAAATGTTCTTGCCTGATTTGGGCATAAATCAATTTAATACAAACATGTCTAAAGTCCAACTTCATGGGTCAAATGAGGCCTGCGTTCAAGTTTGGCCTCTGTCATAGAAGTCAATAATCTATGTCACCCCCCAGAATTTTCTAGAAAATGTGTTTATGTTTTTTTTTTTATTGTGAGTGGCTAAATTCCATTATAAGCCAATATTATCCTGTGTCAAAACTGTCACGGGATCCTTTCTTGCTCATTTCCAAAATGTCAACTGTTGTTACGTCCAGAATTGTGTGTGTCTAAGGTTAGATAAGACGGTGACAGGATGCACACCAGCGCAATTTTCTGAAGCGTGCTGATCAGCCATGCAACAGCATTTTCACCAAAAGACAAAAAAAAGTGTATAAACAGCTGTGACATTTTAAAATAAATAGATGCACAAAGCGATAAGCTATAATATAAACATATATTTTTATATATATTCTCATCTTCAAGGTTACGTTTGGCAGTTATAAAGTAGCAACATGTAAACAAACACACTTTAGGGGCTCTTGATAGAGTTCTTGGTTTAAGCACAAAAATTTGACATTTTTAGTAATAATTACGTCTGATTTCATAAAACCTGGGCTAAAGGTGCTTTAGTATAAAATTATGCAAAATACTCATTTAGTAAAGGTAAACAACGCCGACATCCAGTGTCACAACAAAACAAAGCTCAAAACATGTACAGCCACAGTGAAACGCAAATTTAATTCCCCTGGATGTCGTCTTCATGGCGGTGGTGGAGATGGACGGGCATGACACGTGGGGTTGGTGTGCGCCCTCTACAGCTTTTCAAAGCCAACGGAGCAGAGCAGGAAGATGGTGTAGAGCAGCAGGAGACAGAGGCCCAGCCTGCGGTCCAGCCTCCAGCGGTTCAGGTGGACACACAGAACCTGAGGAGGACAAACGGACACGTGTCTCATGATCCTTTTCACCGCCGTCTCGACCTAACAAAACACGCTTCCTTCCATCTCTGATCGAGCGATACTCACAGTAAGTGTCACTGAGGCCAATAACAGAATCACAGAGTACACCAGACCTCTGCTGTTGATGGTCACCTAAAAGCAGAAAAATCCCAGGATGAAGTAAACAACATTTGCATGTGCGGGGTCTAGTTTCAAATCATTAGATCATTCAAACTAAATGATGTTTCTCTTTTAGCTCTGTCGTGTTCTCTGGAAATGCTTGATGATGTTGTAGAACTTCAGAGGGAGGCATCTCGTCTGTCCAGAAGAAAGTTCATGTAGGAGTGTAAGTGAAGCCTCCCTTTGAACATCTTTAACCCTTCAAATGAGTTCCAGTGTTTATGTTCTTTGATTTACTGTAACTTTTCAATTGTTAATGTGATCAACATAATTCACAATTCTTGAAGGAGACTTCAAAATCTGCTAAATATGATGTTGTTAAGGTATTAAAAGATTAAAGCCATTCTGTTAAAGTGAGCTTGAATCGAATTGTATGCCGACAATCAACCAGATCGATCTTAATGATTTGTTAATTCAATCAAATTTAATCGAATCAATCTATACCATCATAAAATCATTTCAAAATAAAATAAATAGATTATATTGACATTGGAAAATACCATTTGGATTGAGACATGGTAGGTTTACTTAAGGGAAAAAAACCATTAAAGGAGATTACACTCCAGTCCAATGTGAGGAAACACTTTAAATTAAACAAAGACGTGACCATATGTGTGGTTCTAATTATGTTCCCTTTGGATTATTTTGACGTGGAAAAATAACTGGATTGAACTTTATGAAACTAAAATGTAAATGGATTCGTCATTAACTGTTGTTTGGATGTGCACATATTTAATTTACACTTGATGATCTTGTGAGAAATACGAAGAATCTGGAAACCTTGTTCAGAAATGTTCTGTACAGAAATGTTCTGTACCAGGAATTTTTTTATGAATTTTTGGCTAAAGCTGTCCTGGATCCAATGTAGGTCATTGGATCATTCAAAATGAGCCAAAATCAACTATAAAACACAATGTATGATTAGGATCATCTTAAAGTAATAGAAAAACCATAATGTGAATTTGGGAAAAAAAAAAAAAAAGTTGAAGACATGTAAACTGGAAAGTACAAACTGAAAACTTGATGGAATTATTGAAAATGTGAAAAATAAAATTGGGAGTTTGAAAAAAAAAGTGAACTTGAAAGAAATCTTAACATTTAAAAAAAATTGTGCATTTAAAACTTCAATGAAAATAAAAATTAAAACCCAAAACTGTCGCCAAATTTTAAAAAAATGTAATTTGTATTTTTACCTTTTTTTTCGTCTCTCCCTCTTTGCTTTCAGTTCTCATTTTTTGGTTCCAATTCAGTTTTCGCTGCCAAGCTGACCCTAATTTTGCATGGGGGCGGGGCTTCTAGCAGATTGGCTACCGGGATGAAAACTTGAAAACTCAATTGAAACTAAAAATGGAGAACTGAAAGCAAAGAGCGAGAAGACAGAAAAACAATTGAAAATACAAATAAACATTATTTTTTTTTATTTGGTAACAGTTTCAAGTCAGTTTTTTTGTGTTCAAGTTTTAAATTTACAATTTTTTTTTTTTTAATTTTTACTTTTCATTAATTTACAATGTTATTTTTTCAAATGTACAATTCTATTATCATTTTTTTAAATTTGCAATCTTGTTTTCATTCACTTTAAGCTGATCCTGATTTGACCCATATAAATCTTTTTTAAAATAAAACAAAAAAAATCACTCAGAACGTGTTATGCAAGCTTAAAAAATTCCTCCTTTTTCCCAAACATTGTCAAAAGAAACCTTGATTATCAGGAAAAAAAAAACACGTACAGTTAAATCTGAGGTGTGGGGCAAACATTGGCCCTTTAAAACCATGCTCTGTTTCTTAAGTCCCAGCTCTTCTGTTAGCTCCTCTGAGGCTGGACAAATATAAAAGAAGTGAGGCGATGGTTTCTTTCACAGAAAAAAGGGGGCAGAGCAGTGGTGTGAAAGCGGCCGCTAAGTCACAGCAAGAATATAAGAGCAGAACTATAAATAATGGAGAAGCTGAGTGAAACTGCTGTCTTTCTGGCTTTGACACAACTCTACCGATGAGAGTGGAAATCTAGGGTTAATGCAAACATCTATAGCAAAAAGGGGAAAGCAGACACTTTCAGAGCCATTGACAGCTGGTTACCACTGATCCATAGCTGACTATGAGAGTCCTCAGCGCCCAGGGGAAGCCCAGGCCCAGCAGAACGTCGAAGATGTTACTGCCAATGGAGTTGGACACGGCCATGTCACCGAGCCCTGCAGCATCCAACATCCACACAAAACAAAAACCCACAAAGGTAACTGTTTCTGGTGTTCCAAACATGTTCTTGTAGCATTTTTCTCGTGATGGATAACATATACGAGATAGCTTAAAACTGAATTTATGAGTATTTTTTTAATTGTGGTTAATCTGAAGCAAACAAAAACAGAAGCTCCCTATTGTGATGCATCCGCTTACAGAAAAAATAGATCCAAGTTCGTCTTTGTTTTCCTTGTCTGAGCTGGTATCTGGGTCAAAACGATACAGCTGCATAGCTCTATTATAGCTCGCCATTTTTGTTTTGTTTTACCACTGATGTTAGGATGAGGGTGTGAGGTGCTGTAAGCTAGCGGAAGAAAGTGTAACACCAACAGTCCCGCCCACAACTCAGAGGCGGATTTCTAATTAACTACTGCTGCTCTGCAGAAACTATGTGTTGGGAATTATTTTACATTTGATCAAAAGATTATTGTGCTGTGAACAAGCCAAGTATATCAAATTGAAACAAGTGGGACACGGACCTTGGCGGGCAACAATCAGACTAGCCATGCAGTCGGGAACGCTGGTGCCGGCGGCCAGAAAGGTGATGCCCATGATGACCTCTGGGATTCCAAGAGTATAGCTGATGATGGTCACCTTAGCAAAGAAAGCAAACCCTCATGATGATTACTCGCTGTGTGGACTCGAGTGCTGCAGCAACTGCAAGGCTCCGTACCATCCAGACCATGAGGTAGGAGAAGAGGGCAATCCAGAGAGTGGAGGCCAAGAAGGTGAGCAGGTACCAGCGCTCCCATTGAGGCTGGTTGCAGTCGGGAACTGTGCAATGAAGCAGGAAGCTCGGTGGCCAGGAGAGCAGCCACTTCAGTCTGGAACACCACCCATCTGAGGACACAGAGGAGTGAAGATTCATCTTATTGTCTAAATTATTCCCGTTCTGAAGGTGTTGGTGTGTGTATTTTATTCCCTCACTGAGAAGCAGGAGCAGAATGGTTTTCTGCTGATTTCAGTCAGACTAAGAGGTTTTCATGAGATGTGTCTTTGCAAAACCAAAACCAGCAGACAGATGGTGATACACCCGGAGGTCTCAGCATCAAATGGCTTGTGTTTTGTAAAGTGCAATTGTGATATTAGGTAGCCCACATGTGATTGGTGGAGTCTGCTGCTTTGTGAATCAGATCCAGCATACTGACTCATCAAATATTGAAAACATAAGATGAATAAACAAATATCTGGAATGAGCTCTGGTTCCTTTAGTTACCTGGGACGACAAAGGGTTTAAAAGGAGCTTCTTCCTGCTTCTCCTCATGCACAACCCCCTCATCGTCGTCCTCCTCCTTCTGCTGTCTGGTCTTCTCTGCCTCCGTCTCCTTCCCTCTCTCCTCCTCCGGATGCTGACCGTCCCCCTCAGCCCCCGTCCCGTTCTCCCTCCCCCAGCTGGTCCCCTCCTCCCCTGAAGCGGCTCCCTCCTCTGGGCCCGCCTGAGCGCGAATCAGCCTCTGCCTCTGAGGGAGAAGGAGAGCAGCTGTGTGAAAGGAAGGAGCGCGTGTGATGAGAGCTTGCGTTTGAGGAAGCGGCGCCGTGGGAGCCCGCCAGGTGAAGCTCAATGTACAAAAGAACAAACGTGCACAGAAGCAGACATGGAGGCTGAGGGCTGTCTGTTGAGTCATCGCTCTCTACATAGCCCTCATTTCTGTATCTCAGACTTATAAAGGGTGATGCATTAAAGTCCCACTCAAATCATTTTTGGATCTTTTGTGGTCTTTTCATTATGATTATGTCATTTTTAGCCTAAATTTTTTTTAAAAAATCTGTGTTTTCTAGGACTTGGTCTCTGAAGAGGAGCAGTAGTTCATCAGGAAATCACCTCTGAGTGGCGGGTGGGACTGTTGGAGTGGAAGTAAACCTGCCCCCACTTCCTATCATCCATTTGTTTACATGCTCTCCTGTTAGCTTACAGCCCTACAGCAATGTTGGCCAGATATCAGATAAGGAAAATTAAGACGTACAAAGATCTATTTGTCTCCAAGTGGATGCATCAGAGGCAGCCTGGGCTGCATGGTGCTCTAGGCAAAACATGTTTTTGCGCCTCAAAGTTTGAAAGAAGAAGGACCACACCACACACCTCCTCCTTCTCCTCCCCTCCTCCAAACTTCAACAGAGGCTGCAAACAGGGCCCAGCACAAGGCGAAAGTATTGATTATGTCAAACTTTTGAGTTATTTCATTTATGGTTTTAGTTATTAGATTTTTTTACATTTTACATTAAATAAGTGGTGTGTCAAGCCGCAAAAAAAAAAAATCCTTGCAATTTGGAGTCTTCCACCAGCAGATGGCGCCCTACGCAGCCGCCTAGCTCGCCTATGCCCAAGACCGGACCCGATCAGAAGGAGTGGAGCAGGGAGCTTGGCTTTCCGTTGTAAGTTTTATGTCAGTCCTTCAAGCTTTTTCCAATTGCTTTTTTTTTTTTATTTATTGTTCATTCACAAGGATTTGAATAAAAAATACTCAGAAATTTAGTTTTTTGTATATGTCCTCCATCAGGTCAAAATTACTCAAGAACATGTTAAAAAGACAATTTTCCTCAGAGAGGGTCTTTAAGAGGTTCAACGCAGATGCATTTGGTGCACATTTTAAGTACCTAATCTCCTTCAACAATCCAATAATACTTTTGTTTCTCAAATTTATAGGAATTGCAAAATACAGTCTGTAATTGAATCTCACTTCCCTCCAATCATTTTGTATACTCTTAAAGTTAAAAGCCACTTTATTATCTTTAAAAAGGTAGATTCTTCCTGTACAATTACACCAGCCTGTTTTATTTCTACATTAGTCCTAATGAGGAAGATGGAGGATCCTCCTGACCTTTTCTCAATGCCATAAGAGAGCTAATCAAAGAGGAGAAACTGACTACTTCCACCTCAGGGGCCCTTCAAAAGGAATAAACCTGCTTTTACCAAAAAGTTCATTAAAATAAACCAAAAAAGAAAAACTGGGAATGAAATGGAGTGGGACTTTAATATGTAAAAATGTATGCACAAAATATAAAACATTTGATGGTGGGAATTAATAGTTTCTTCTACTCAGTCTGGTTTTGAGCACTTAATTACATTAACCCTTTAACTGCCTGCTCAACCAAACGGTAGGAGACATTTAGAATACACGTTTTTAAAAATACTGATAGTGTGTATTACTACACAAGGTACGGACCCCCCAAAAAAATTGAAGTAAAAAAATTTTTTTATTATAATTGTCTTTGACTATGTGTGGCTATGTGTGGCTTTCTGGAGAATCAAAATTCTAAATTCAGTTTTTAGAAGCAAATAAACAGGTACTATCTGGTGTGCACCAGGCACTAACCAGATTTTTTTTCACTATTTTATTTTTTAGAAAACAAGTTACTACAATTTTTTAACGGAGCCCTGAAGTACTCAAACAACCATTTTTAACTTCAATTTTTTTAAAACTTTGATATCCAATTTTGGGGCTCCGTACCAAGCAATAAGCAGCAGAAAAAAAACATTTTTTTTTTCTTTTTGCGTAGTTAAAGGGTTAATAATTTTGTAACTAATTTATTTTGTGTATCCAAATTACACTATAAGCTCTTATTTAATCTACTGGTGAGGAGTTAGACTCTGAAAGTCATGTACGTTTTGATCTGCCTTAACCTTGGAAATGGCATCACGTCTCAAATCCCATTAGAGAGGGATCTTCACAAAATGGGGCCTTTATATTTAGATGATTGACGGTTCATGTAGGAATAAAAATGGTGATTTATCTTGTTAAAAACGGTTCAGGTGAGTGCATGGGTGAACGAGGAGAAGACTTGCCTCTGACAGCGTGAGCTTGTGGGGTTTCATGTTCGACCCTTCATCAGCCATCCCAGCCACTGAGTCCTGACCCGCCACCACACTCGAGTCTGTGCACACGTGTGAGGACAAAGTCAGTCACTTCTGTTTTCGCCGGTCCGAAACCCACGTGGGAAACAAAACCGTATTAGCTGGTTTGTTTGCAGTGCACGCGTGTACACGTACAAACGCGAGCTCCAGCACCTGGCTTCAGCGGCACCATGTCATTGTCGGCGTCCCCCGTGTGGCCCACAGCGGTCGCCCGCCGCAGACTGCTCATGCACGGCTGACCGTCCACACTGCAGTGTCTCTCCACCAGGCAGCACAGAGATCTGTTGAACCTACACAAAGAGACATGCAGAACCGACATCGTCACGAGAGAGGAATAGACACCCGGAATAAAATAACAAAGATAGGAAATGATGGGTCTCACTTCATGATGATTATATAGATCCCATACATGGAGATCAGGATGATGGTCTCCCACCTAAACAATGATTCAAGTTAACAAAAGGCATAAAAGGCCTCATTTGAAGGAAAAAGCTTAACTCTTACCACAAGACTCTTTCATCGTAAATCACCTGTAAACCAAAGCAAAGGTAAATATCAGTCACAGCTATTGAATGGATTTTTCTGTAGTTTCTCATTGGTAACAAATGTTACCGGCCAGCAAGTTGATAGTTCTATCAGGGCATCTGTAAAAACCAAAACATGTACCCAAGTTTTCATGACAAATGAGCTGATTTTCTATCAACATTGTCACAATAAAACATGTAATAACTTCCTTGGTCTTATAGCATTTTTAAGGTTCTCTTGTGTTGAATTACACTAGTATTACTGACTGCAAGGACCAGATTGGTATCAATGAAGACAAACATTGGATTGAACAACTTCTGTCCTGCAGTCCTAGAGAGGAGTCCTTGCAAGAGGAGCATCTTAAAATCATAAAAAACAAAAATGTTTTTATTTATTACAAGTACTCACAAAGAGACATATCTAGAAATCAGCTCCTCAGAATGCCTCTTACTTCATGTCCTCGATAGCTAACATGAAACAAAAATGCTACAATTTTTGCAGTAAAAAGTTAAATATGATCCTCTACAACACAGATCCCCAAACTAGGGCCCACGGCCCAGATTCAGCCCTCCTCCATATTTAGCCCGGCCCCAAAATTGTTTTTGCTAGGCATTTCCTGTTTTTTTTAGGCTAATTTGGCATTAAGCTAATATTTCAGCTACATGCTATCTGGCTAATTTAGTCTTTTTTCAGTTTTTAGGCTATTTTGAAGTTTAGCATATATTTCAACTACATACTAGCTGTTTTGGCTAGTTTAGGCACTTTTTTAGTTTTTAGGTTGTTTTAAAATTTAGGAAATATTTCAGATAAATGCTAGCTGTTTTGGCTATAGAATTTTTAAAATCTTTTTTGGCTAAAGGAGTTTCACTAATATTTTAGCTAGCCATGAGCTTCAGCATTTTCAGCTATTAACTTCTGTGTTTTCAGCTTCAGTGCTTTTAGCTAACAATTTAAGCATCTTCAGCTATTAATCTATTGCAGGTAATGCTAAATATCTAGTTTTTAAAAATGTTTTAGCATTATTATTCTGTCAAGATTACAGAAATGAATTATTTAAAATTTGGCTGTGTGGATTTCTGGAAAACCATAAATCTTTACGTTTAGTGAGTCTGTGATTGTTACACTTTTGCTGTTAGCCTACAAACCGACCCCGGCCCCCCATGAGAGAAGAAAACAGTTATGTGGCCCTCACAAGGAAAAGTTTGGGGACCCCTACTCTTAAATAGTCACTTGACTGGACTGAAAAGGAAAATAGGATGTGAATAGAGAAGAAGTGAACCTGGTGTGTTTGTACTAAATTCTCACCAGAATGAGCACCACTATGGAGAGAATGTAGAAGACAGCATCCCGGAACAGAGGCCACCAGCTCAGAGTGATGGGCTGCAACAGGAGAACGACAGGAAACAAACAACAACATTCTTTCCTTAAAAACACGCACAAGTGAAGCTCTTCTCAGGATTGTTCAAAAGTGTGAGTCAAATTCCATAGCTGACTTTAGTTTTAAATAAAGGGAACAAAAAGATGATAAAATGTAAAGACAGACCTGTCCAGAGAAGATGCCACAGAGCCCGATGATGACCAAGATGTTGAAAACAGCTGAGCCCACAATGGTTCCCACCCCAACATCTCCTTTTGTGATAAAAACCCCTGAATTCAAGGCAATAAATAAGTGAAGTTGTAGAGCTAAAACATATATCTTACACTACTTTCTATTACAGATTAAAAGTAAAAAAGGAACAACAAAAAGAGACAGAATCATAAATCATTTATTGTAAACTTTACTCCTACATTTACTTTTTAATGCTATTCTACCAGATCAAAAATACCACATAATGTTTTATCAGAGATGATAAAATAATGCTATGCTTGTTGTTCTACAGACTGACCAATCAAAGAGGTGAAGAGCTCAGGGGCGGAGCTCCCGGCAGCCATGAAGGTTGCCCCGGCAACATCCTGACTGAGCTGAAGGTTCTAGTGAAGAGAAGGAGGAGTTTTAATCAAACTGGTTAAAAGACGTCTTTTTAAATAGTTCTCTGCACGTCTATTTTTACCTCTGTTTACCAAACCAATGTCCATCTGTGCACCATTTCTTCACATCATTAACGGCAAGAGTCAAATGAGTAAAGAGCAACCTTATTGAGGGAGGTGCAAAAACTTTTTGAGATCATTTCAGGAAAGTATAAAATATTGTTTCTCTAACTCATAAATTCTTGATATTATAACTTTATTTAAAATCTACCCCAGAACAATTTCTAAAAACGACCAGGAAGACAGAACAGACCGTCATTCATAGAGAAAATGTTGCGTTGACTTTCTCTTACCTCTGAGACTTTTTCCAGTGATGGCACAAAGTAAACATCACACACTATGGCGAGGGCGTAAAACATGTATATGGCCTGTAAAATGCAAGCATCAAATCATCTATTTATTTTTGTGAACAATTATGCCCCCCCCCCATCTCCTTGAGATTGGCACTCACGCAGAGAACATGAAGCAGCACTGCCCCCTCCCTCCTCTGATCCAGACTGAAGATGTCCTCTGGAAACTCGTTGATGGCTGATGAGGAGACAGGAAGGGAAGAGAAGGGTGGAAATAAAGCACACAATTACCAGTTCTGAATGAAATTGATTAATGAAATGTCTCCCATTTCTGTTCTTATTTCCATTGTCCAACAGTGAAAATAACATCATCTTCAATTACTTTTTTAAAAATCGTTCTAAAGTAATTCTGGAACTACGAGAATCCCACTAACAACATTATTTTCAGCTCTGCCTTTAACCTGCATTTGTGCAGTCTGCAGGTGTAAACGTCTGGTTTTGTCGAAGGGATGACTGGTATCCCTTAGCAACGAGCTCCCAGGCAGCTTCCGGTTAACGCAATTTTAATTCTGTCACCAAATTCCCATTTGCATTTGTCTTTGGAAACAATCTTGCAACTTTGCACTATACTGTCCTGTCATCCCCAACTATAGACATCCTCTGTAAGTACAGACAAGAATTCCAGTTATGAATATTTATAACCTGTTTCCACTGCATTTTTCTTTTACATTCATCCTAAATCTTTCATTCTGATATTTTTTAAAAATACAATCCAAACTCTTGAAGACCTACTCTGATAAAAATGTTCTTGAGGAATATTTCTCAAACTGGAATGGACATCTAATAAGAAAATTTAGTTCAAAGTTGCATTTTTTAGTATTTCTTTGTTTAAATCATTGTCAATCAGGAGCCAGTAAAAATATGCCGTTTGAAAAAGATTCTATTTTTTCTGTTGTAAATACAATCGTAGGGCCACAAGCTCCCAGCTCCATTCTGATGCATCCCTTTACAGACAAATAGATCCATGTAGGTCTTTGTTTTCCTCGTCTGAGCTGGATAACTGGATAGCTTCAATATTGGCATGCTATCTTGGTTCAACTGTAATGTTAGTTTGGGGGGTGTGAGGGGCTGTAAGCTAGTGGGAGAACATGTACCGGTTAACAGATGGATGATGGTTGGTGGGAGCAGGCTTGCTTTTGCACCAGCAGTCATAGGATAATTTGTAATGAGTTCCTGCTGCTCTGCAGAAACTCTATTCTAGAAAATGACAGATTTTTTTATTTTGGCAAAAAATTGCTTAATCATAATTAAAAGACCATTTTTTATTACAATTTATCAAAAGATAATCAGAGTGTGACTTGAAATGAGTCTTTTCTCTGCTGAACAAGTGCTGCTCATAAATCTCTCCCATACAGACATGAGGCGCTCTGCCTTTGAAACTAACAGGTCCAAGCACTCTGAGGGAGGTGCTGATGAGATGCTGCTCATCAGCAGATCATTAGGACAGGGGGAGGCACTTTGAACCACCAGGCAGCATCCAGCATTTGGTTGCCTAGCAACTGGGTCCTTCAAAAGCCTGACTGTGTTTAAACATCTACAAGTGCGGAGTTGGATGAAATGAAGAATGAAGCGGGGGACCATAGTGACGGATCAATGCGCAGCAGCTGCTGTGGGAGATAATAGGCTACAGATGATGCTTTTATTGTCACCAAGACTCACCAGCTTCTGCTGCAAGTCTTTTATTTTGATAAGAAATAAAAGCAATGATTACCACATCTGGTTTTGCTGTCAGTCTGGTTGTCTTCGTGCTGGACCAGCTCTCTTTTTGATAGAAAGATGAGTTGATCCACACCAGAGTCTGAAATCAGATTGACAGACATAAATAAACAACACAAACTGTAAGTGAGGAATAAAATATGCTCATCTGTTAAATAAAATAATGTTGATAAATGGAGTCATTTGTTCAGACGATAAAAGAATCACCTGTCTTGTTTGTGGAGCGACAGAACCAGGCAGCTGCCAGCAGACCGACTGCACCGATGCAGAGCCGGGGAAGCAGCAGCGTCTGCCTCGGTCTCCTGGGAGCCCTCATGCCGCCGGCCGCCGCTGCTTGTCGGCTCTCCGATCAGAACATGTCGATCCTCCGGCCCACCAGCAGATCACCCCCCTGTTGTCACGCCGGATCAAAACTGGCCTGTTGCTCCTTTTCCGGGGAGTGGTGTCTCAGCAGGTCCCGCTCCGGGCTCCATCAGAATCGGAATCGGCCCGTCATCTCAGCATCCAGAGAGCGGTCCCGCATCCGCGGACGCCAGCCTCCCTCCCCGCCCGGCGGATGAGAGCGTGGAACTGAGTCGGAGCTTGATCAGAACCGCGGCTTGCATCTGTCCGCATCCACATCCATTTGACCCAAATCTGATGTCAGGCAGATTCTCCCCCACCAGAAGGGGGTGTTTTTCTCCAGAGTTCCCACAGCTGGGTGGGGCTACTGTCACCTTTCATTTCAATTTACCAAAGCATGTTGTCACATTAACTTTCCCTTTAAGTGCCTCAGTGAAATTATTCATCTTTAGTATTTTTTTTTAACTTGCATTTAATCCCTGATCTCGGGAGTTAAAAAAAAATCTAAGTTCTTTTCTTCTTGGATCTTGTTTTATATCACATCACATGATACATCCGAGTCCCCTATCTCATTAGAATGATCCAAACTGTCCTTAAAAACTCATTGTATATCATTTTGTCCATGTTTTTTCCCCCCCCCTGTAGTTCATCATCATTCCACTAGGGGCAGTGGAGGGACATTTTTACACGTCATGCTTTTCTTAAGACTTTCAGATTGAACTATATCCATATATATGATCATATATTACATTTGGAACACTAAAATACAAATTATTTATTAAATAAATATTAAGTTATATTTCAAATTAAAACGACTCGATTCCTGAAGCTCCGCCTACCGCTGCGTGTGGCTGCAGGCCTCTTCATGACGTCACCCCAGAGAAAGCCGTGTGTCTGCATTTCTCAAACTAAAATAATCCAAACTTCTTCAAAGATGGATGCACATACAATGTCTGCCTTTAGTAGGCCTGGCCATCACTACATTGCTTCAATGCAGACACACAGCTCCTGCAAAGCTGTGTCAGACAGGGGTTGGGAGGAGGGGGTGTGTCTTAAAGGAGCCCCGCCTCTGAAATAACAAACTCCTGTTTGAGCTGGAATTCACTGAAGACAGAACACAACTGGAAGATATTCAGTGTTCTGCATCTAAAATGAAAGTTTTTTGCTGATCACCACTGGCTCTGTGGAGAATTTGGGTGTTGTGTTAGTCTGGGGGCGGAGCTGTCAGAGCAGACTCTTCCAGGAGGGAGATGTTGGCATTGTGGAGTAAAATGCATTTAAAACCTCAAAAAGTCGAATTTCCCAGTAGGGCCTCTTTAAAACTTAAAGGTTGAGCTAATTTTTAAAAACTTTATGGAGGGAATAAATCAACAATTATTATTCATTTTTATGACTTTTTGTTGTATTGAAGAAAGGGAAACTTTGTTAATATTTATTCTTTATAACCATTTTAAAAATGTGTGGATTAAATTTAATATGGTAGAAAAAAGAAGGTCAATATTTTTGCATTCAAAATTGACATTGTTGTAAGCAAAACATTACTAAATCACCCAACAGATCCTTATCTATTTCTCATAAAAAATGTATGTGGATTTCATTAGAGTTTAAAAAAGATATAAATTCCAAAAAATTGAATTTTCTGTCAAGTCTTTAATGAAGTGGACTTTAACATAGTTGAAATTGAAGCTTATTTACTGTTCTGCACGTTTTATTCTTTTTTGCCATATTTGTGTCTAAATTATCTGCTTTCAACATGTAAAAACGTGTTAGAAACACTGAGTTAATGAAAGATTCTCAGCATAAAATGTGCAAAGTCCATCCTCTAATTTTCTCAACCCATTGCATCTCTGTGAGAGTTACGGGGCTGTCCCACCACCTGGACAGGTTGTCAGGGTAACCTAGGGCCACACAATCACAAACTTTCAAACCTAGGGACACCAGAATAACCAATCAACCTGTAAAGCATGTTTTTGGGACTGTTGGAGAAAACTGGAGTGCCTGGTGAAAACCCACAAACGAACAAGGAGAATATGTGCAAAATCACGGTCTTTCTAATACTTGCAGTATTTTTAAATCCTGTTGGGTTTTAATCTTCACACATTCCTATATTCTTTTGATCTGTAATGTTACTAAACACATATATTTCCCACTACTTTCTTGTGGAAAAAGGAGTCAGAATCCAACTTGACATTTTTATTTGTAGTGTTATTTTTGCACAGCCAATATTGATCAAAGCTCAGACAGGAGGCATAGCTGTGTAGCTGAGAGTGATGTAGGGTGTAAAGGGAAGACCGTCGGTGAACACCAAACAGCACACCAAAAGGATGATGGCAAATACAAAAAGACAGAAGAAGTGGAGCAGAACCCATGTTGTTTTCCAGACGGTCTTCCATATAGTGTGAACAAATCTAAGGAGAGGCGTAAAGAAACAGAAAACAAAAGTTGATAAGTCATCAATACTGATTTATTCCTTTAACACCTGAGGTGTCGCCGGTGACACTTTTGCGTTTGTTCCACTTACTTTTCATCATTTGTTTTCACTGCTGGCACTTCTTCTTCCTGAACCTCCTCAACTTCAGGCTCCTGTTACCAAAAAAACCTCACTTGACTGGAATATAAGGGTGTGTTTTTGTTTTCTCACATGATTTGATTATGCATCTTAATACATGTTCCATGAATCAAGACATGAATGATTCAACTAACTTTGTGGCGATACAATACGTCCAACTCTTTTAACTGGAAAACAATCTAGATATTTATTTGGCATTTAAAACTATAAATGGAAATACCTTTTCACAGAGAAACATTTTTTTCTTACTGGCACTTTTTATTTCTAAGCAACAAAAAAAAGTTTTACATATAACAGTGTTAAACATTAAAGCCGTTTAGATTTTTTATCATTGAGCATCCAGCGTGTTGGAGCACAGCAATCGGTTTATTTGCTGCTGTTTATTTACATTATTTGACCAAAAAATTTGAGGGTGAAAAAATTTAATTTTTGAAAAGAAATGTAAAAACAGAGACATTTCCCATCTTTAAGGCTCTGATATAAAAAATTAAAGACCTTTTTTTTAAAAGGCAAACTGCATGTTTAGTGAGCGGTCATACCGGAGTGACTTCAGGTGGTGAGGCCAGCAGGATCTCTTCTGCAATGGAGAGTTGAGGAGCGGGCTCTCCTTGCTCTGCTCTCATGAGCTCAATTGCACTTGCCCTGAGAACAAGCAGGTCCATACTGTAAAAAGCTGAGACATGTTCTATAGAAATCGTCTGTGTGTGTGTTTGGGTTACATTGACGCCTCCTCACGTCTGTCTTCCAGCTGCTCAGAGAGTTGTTGCTTCGTCAGCCTAAGATCCTGCAGAACAGAAAAAGTTGAATGAATGAAAACAAATGCTGACGCAGCTCTGTGCAGTTATGAAGTGTTTGCATAATCCACGTTTATTGTCAGATCCTGCTGCAGAGAAAAGCAGCTTCGTGCCCCAGCGCTCTCATTATGAGCGCTTACGTTAGTAATGTTGTGTATATCGGAGCAAAGCAGGATAGAAAAGCTGCTTTTTTCCATGTCAGAATCAGCTGATTCACAGTGATCATGTGAAGTGTAGCAGGTGTATGGCAAGCCAAAAAGACATTTATTCATTGCAACATTATTGATGTTTTAAGGTTAACCCTGGTGGCCCTAAAGGTTAGATCAAGTAAAGAAATTCATCAACGCAAAGCATTATAAAGATCTCAATGACAATTAAAAACAAAAATCAAATAATAAAAAAACATAAAGTTTTAGAAATCAAAATAAAATTCCACAAATCAAAACAATTCTAAAAAATGAAAAAGGAAATGTTTCAAAAAACCAAAGTAAATTTCAAAAATTAAAATGAATGGCTCTGTAGTGGTCATAAAACGTTTGACATTTTTTTCTTCTTTTAGTTGGAGTTTCAGGTCTGTAAAGCATTTTAAATTCCTACTCCAACTATATTTGATCTGTTTTCAAAATGTTTTAAAGTGGTCTGTTTGTTAGAATTCTGTGGTTTTAAACCAAAATCTAAAAACTTGTCGTTTTCTAGGACATAGTTTATGCAGAGCGACAGAGGTTCATTAGAAATTCACCTCTGAGTTGTGAACGAGACTTCTTGCTGTGAAGTAACTCCACACTGATATCTCAGGAAATCTTTGTTTACTCGCTCTCTCACTAGCTTACAGCCACTCAAACCCTAAAGCCAACATTACAGTGCAACAAAGATGGTGAGCGATATATCCTAGTTTTTTCAGTCGTACAGTTTAGATCCAGATTCCAGCTCAGACGAGGAAAATAAAGACGTTCATGGATCTATTTGTCTGCAAGTGGATGCATCAGAATGGGGCAGAACAAGGAGATTTATGTTCCATACATTTCACTTGATATCATAAATTTAATCTTTTTCAAACCGCATATTTTTATTATTTTTATACACAATATAAATGTAGTAGTTTATCATTATTGTAGAACTCTGCTTTAGATAAAGGGCTTTATGTTTACCAGTATGTATGCTAATAATTTTCAAGTCTTATGCAGATATTGACAGCCATTAAAAAAGGAAAGTGACCATGTAAATGTGTTGTTAAATGGAATGAGGTTCAGAAGGTCGGTGCACCAAACTTTTGTGCTGGTGCATGTAAAAAACAAAAGTTAGGCGCAACAGTGAAAACAGTGCAAAACTGTGGACTAGAGCCTTATCATTAGCCATGGCTAACCATTACCCAAACAGAGATGATTAGCAGAAGGAGATGGTGGGAGGGGTGGGGGCTTCTTTTTTTTTTTGTTTTGTTTTTTGGAACAAACTTTTACTCTCTCTCTGCCTCACGGAAGAAGCTCCTCTGCTATCTGCAGCTTTAATTTCTGTGCTTTGCAAGAGACAGAGGGGCTGAATTTACACCCAACTACGGAAGCCCAAGAGAGCAGAGAGCTGGAGATGGAAATCTCAAATGTTCTAAATGTAAATTGTCTGAAACAAAAAATTCAAATTAATCGTTAGTATGGATAAATCACCCAGCCCTGGTAGAATAGATCATCTACTTGCTCTGTGGTTACCTTTATGATATCAGAATACTCCTCCATGGTTTCATTCAGATGCTCTAACAGGAGATCTTTCTGTTACAGAAAAAGAAAATTAGATTTCAGCAAAAGTCCTGGTGGACCTCACAGACCAAACGATCACAAGTGCTGGGACAATCCTGACTCCATCCTTTCTGCTGAGCCCTGATGTTCTTCCTGTTCCTACCTGATGAATGAGCTCTTCCCTTCGCTGTAGCTCTAACTGAACCTCCTCCATTCCACGCTGTAGAAACACATAACATCCCCCATAACAGGCTGGCCGTTGGTCACAGAAATTTGAAAGCATATAAAGTTTAAGGACCTACAAGGCAAACTGAGTCTACCAGGTCCTGATGTGAGTTTAAATCAGACTTTCCAAAAGTAACTTATACTCTATAGAAGTTCTATACAACATTTCTGTGCTTTTTTTGTGACAAAATAACCTTTTACCAAAAAGGTCCATAAAAATATCACTTTTCTATGAGGTGTTAAATTCCCTGCGTTATCTAATCCACAACATCTGGATCTGCTGTGTTGCCCAAAAGAAGCTGTAAGGGAGCTGGACATCTACTGGAGTAAAAACTTTTACTCATTGCTTGTTTATATTCAAAAGTAGTTAAAGTCTCTCTCTGGTCTGCTTTTTATCTATTGTAAAAGCGTTCGCAGTGATCTTAAAGTTATGATTTTTAGTCCAAATGTGTTGTTTTCTTTTATTTATATTTTCTTTATATAAACTTTCTAACACCTGAAACATTCCCCAAGAATATATTTGAAGACCAGCATTAACCTGCATTCAAAAATCCATTACACTGACATGTATGAGCGCAGTTCCTCCATAGATAGAGTTAAAAAAAAACCTCACATACTGTAACATTGATGATATTACCTCAAGGCTTTGACGGGCTGCTCCCATTTTGCTTAAAGACATCTTGTTTTGGTCTCTTTCTTCTGTGATCTGTTCAACATGAAAACACACATTTGAATTGAAGTACAACCATTTCCAAACATTCCAAAAGTATCTGCAAAGTGTGATTAGTTTACTCCATCTCAGCCAAACCTGCCATTCGAGCTCCAATAATGATTTTACAAAACATGTGAGCTACGCTCACTCCTCTGCAACACACATTCAAGCGGCCACTTTGATAGTAAAGTCTATGTAAATGTGCGTTTGCTTTGCCTTCACTGTTTCTACGACCGCTTTTGGGCTCCACACACAAAACACTCTGCCTTTGAATGCACCATGAAAGCTACACTAGTTTAGGCTTTGACCAATCGGGGATTTGAATTTGGTAGTGATGTATGGATAGTTTCTCTTTTAATTCACGGAAGTGCAAATCGTATGAAAAGTGAATATGAAGTAGAATTTAATAATTACAGTAGCTTCACCCTCATTTGGCCAAAGAGTTATTTAGAAGCCTTAAACTAAAAAACCACCTGTTCAGTTAGTTGTTTATTTTGTTCTTTTAAATCCATGACTTCCTTCTCCTGCAAAACAACAACAAACAGGGAGTTTATCTCAACGCTTTTACTGCCAAGAACACAAGTTTCATTTTGGTCTGAGCATCCCTTGCAAAAGGGATCCACATTTCTGATGACCCACCAAATCATGAACTCTCCTTTCAGTGCAGCTGTTGACATCGCCCGCAGAGCACATGCAAGGCTCAACTTCAACCTGCGGCTCTTCATTATTGACCTTCTTCAAGCTGCTGACACATAAACACGTTTCCAATAGCAATGCAACGCTGACGAAATACATACTATCCTGTTTCCACTCACAAGTTCAGAATAAAAATATTGGCTTCCATATTGAATTTCTATTCTAAAACAGACTTTGCTTGGCTATGAAAAACTATTATCCCATAACTAGTGATTTAAACTAAAATAAAGTTTTGAGCTTTCACAGATAATCAAAAACTAACAAAAAAGCATTTTTGTTTGTAGCTGGAGGGGAAATGTTCTAACATTGAAGACAACAGTGATGGACAAAGGCTTACGCTTCCAGTTGTTTTTTGAGGGTGGAGTTGTCCAAGCGCAGTATTGTTATCTCATCGTCTGCGGCGTCTAGAAAGTGCATCATCTGAACGTTTCTGTCCTTCTGCTGAGTAAGATTGTAGTCCAATTCAGCAATTTTCTCCAGCATCTCATTTGTGGATCTGCAGTCATTCAAAGCCACAGATCAGCACGGCGTTTTGGTCCTTTTTTTGTCATGTGCTTGGTGTTCACTTAGTGGGACTCACATTTCTTCAAAATCCATCTCCCTGCGTCTTCGTTTCCAGCACTCTGGGTTAACACACAATCCAGAAAAATCAACAAAGTTAGGAAGAGACAAACAACTAAATGTCAACTATGAACTGTTCAAAAATACATTTATTGTATGTCTCAATGCTAGGGGTGCACGGTGTGAGGAAAACCTGTGCAATATTTGTGATCAATGATCATTATTGAAACGATGAAATGACTTGCGATAAATTAACAAAAAGCTAAAAAACGAATACATTATTTCTATTTTCCTGCAAGATTATTTAAATAAACGTCACTAAAATTAAACCCCAGATGAATTTCTTCCACATGGGAGGCGGGCTTCTAACATAAAACATCCAATTGGTCAAATGTCTAAGTGCTCACTTTAATTAAGCTGCAATGAGATTGTATGCCTCAGTGAGAACTGGGAGGAAACGGTATATAACTCCTGAAGTGGCTGCAAATTTTATTGATATTTTTAACCAAACTTCCTGCTCAGAATTCATCTGCATCCTGTGATTTTATGGTTGATGATTTTAATAACAGACTTCAGTCTTCCTTAGATGCAGTGGCTCCAGTCAAGATAAAAAAATTAAGAACCACTGAGAAAACACCATGGAAGACTGATGACATTAGGTGTCTGAAACAGAAGTGCAGGAAGGCTGAGAGGAGATACAGGAAAACAAAACTAATAATTCATAAAGAAGTTTTTAAAGAACAACTCAAAATTTACAATAGCTCAGTTAAAAAGGCCAGAACACTATATTTTTCAAATCTCATATCAGAAAATAAAAATAATCCTAAATTTCTTTTTAAAACAATTGATATTTTAATAAACAAAGATTTTAACAAGTCCTCCATGCCATCATCTGATGCTGCATGTGAGGACTTCGCAGACCACTTCATGGGTAAAATCAATGCTATTAGATCTAGCCTTTTACCTGTGCAACTCTCTGGTTTGAACAGATCACCAGCATTGGTTTTACCCGAGGAAACACTGGGGAGTTTTGTCCTGGTTGATGCAGAGATGCTTGGTCGAGTTTTATCCCAAGTAAACACCACAACCTGCCTTTTAGATCCCATTCCCACTTCACTTTTTAAATCATTTTATGGATTCTTTGAGTCGGAGCTTTTAAATATAGTGAACTGCTCTCTTCGGACGGGTGTCTTTCCGTCTGCCTGTAAAACAGCAGTGGTGAGGCCCCTTCTGAAGAAGAGCAGTTTAGATCCTAATATTCTGGATAACTATAGACCTGTATCCAACTTACCATCTTTAAGTAAAATTATAGAAAAAAGTGTCGCTACTCAACTTCATGAGTTTTTAAATAAACATAAAATTTTTGAAAAATATCAGTCTGGTTTTAGAGTAAACCATAGTACAGAGTCGGCTCTTTTAAAGCTTGTTAATGATCTTAGAATGAATTTAGATTCACAAAAACTTTCAGTTCTGGTGCTGCTGGATCTTAGTGCCGCTTTTGATACGGTAGATCACCAGATTTTATTAGACAGACTCAGGAGTCATGTTGGCCTCTCTGGAAATGTTCTTAAGTGGTTTTATTCCTACCTTACAGATCGACACTTTTATGTAAGTATGGATACATGCTCCTCAGGAATCCATGACATAAGTTGTGGGGTTCCCCAAGGGTCAATTTTAGGTCCCGTACTTTTTAACTTGTATATGTTGCCTCTTGGGGAAGTCATCAGGAGACACGGCGTTAACTTTCACAGCTATGCTGATGATACTCAGCTTTACATCGCCGTGTCTCCTGATGACCTTGAACCTATAAACACCCTTTTAAATTGTATTTTAGATATAAAGTCGTGGATGGCAGAAAACTTCTTACAGCTCAACCAGGACAAAACAGAAGTTTTAATCATCGGTCCTGAAGACAAGAGAGGAAGGATTTTACCATATCTTCATAATTTTAAACCTTCTCACTGTGTGAGAAACCTGGGTGTTCTTTTTGACTCTGAGCTGAATTTTATCCCTCACATTAAAAATGTCGTCAAGACAGGATTTTATCATCTTAAAAATATTGCCAGAGTCCGCCCATTCCTCTCTCTTGCCAGCACAGAGGTGCTGATGCATGCTTTTATTTTAAGTCGGTTAGATTACTGTAATGCCCTGCTCTCTGGTTTACCTCAAAAGTCTCTTTTAAATTTACAATTATTACAGAACTCAGCGGCTCGAGTTCTGACGGGAACCAGGGGGCGGGAACACATTACACCAGTTTTAAAATCTCTGTATTGGCTCCCTGTGCGTTTCAGGATTGATTTTAAGATTCTTTTAATGGTATATAAATGTTTTTATGGTCTTGGGCCTTCTTATCTCAATGATCTTCTTTTAAAGTATGAACCCTCACGGACCCTGAGGTCTTCCGGCACCGGCCTGTTAGTTGTCCCTAAGGTGAGGACCAAAACTTATGGTGAGGCCTCGTTTCATCATTACGGT
Organism: Oryzias javanicus; assembly: GCA_003999625.1. Taxonomy (NCBI): domain Eukaryota; kingdom Metazoa; phylum Chordata; class Actinopteri; order Beloniformes; family Adrianichthyidae; genus Oryzias; species Oryzias javanicus. The sequence goes on along the minus strand of CM012446.1, from coordinate 18,728,952 downwards.
CCTCGCCTCTGGAACAGCCTGCCGGAGAACCTCAGGGCCGCAGAGACCGTAGAGGTTTTTAAGAAGAGGCTCAAGACCCACCTTTTTAATTCTGCTTTTAGTTGATTTTATGTCCTTATTTATTCTATTAGTTTTAATATGTTATTTCTTTTATATTTTACGTTATTTATTTTATTTTATCTTGTGAATTTATTTTTATTTCCAACAATTTTTTTTTTTTTTTTTTATGTATTTCATTTTAGTATTTTACTATTATTTTTAACCCCAGTGTTTCCTGTGGGGATCTATCATTATCAGGGCTTGCTGGCTCGGTCTGGGGTCGTTGCCGTGGTTCTCGCCCTTGCCGGGGCGGCTGGAGTCCTGCACTGCAGCCTCACAGCTGTGGAGTGGACTCTGTTGCTGTCCCGGTTTGGGTGGGCGCCGTGGCGATGTTCCTTTGACCGAGGTGGCTCCTGGTATGATAGAATCCCCAATACCGTTTCCTCACAGCAGAGCCAAGCCTTATGTCTGTTTTTACAATTTTCATTTATAAGTCATTTTTCATTGTATTCTTTGTGTGTGGGATTATGGGTTGTATGTGTTGATAGAGGGTGGGGGGGTTGGCTTTTATCGTATATGTTTTTGTTTTTAATGTAAAGCGCTTCGAGCTGCGCGAAGCATGAGAAGCGCTTTTTTTATAAATAAAGTTTGATTTGATTTGATTTGATTTATTTAGCATGTGTGTAAACATTTACGGTAACCATTTATCGTAATTTACGTTATATTTTTTGATTAGAGATTGGAGATAAGATATTTTTTTTAATCCTTTGGAAATATATTTTTTTTAAAAGTTGATTAACGGCTGATTTAAGTTTAGCTTTGGACAGCTGACGCTTTATTAAAACGTATTTTTATTTTTGTAAGAATACAATGGAACTCTTATTTAAGTACACACATTTATTTATAATGAGAGACTTTCACTTTAGATCTTCAGACTTTATTTTAGTATTAAAAGTATCCACGAATGCATGCATTATACTCATTCTGAGCATTATGGAAAATCAGGTTACCTTCGATAGAATTCTAAATAATTTCTGAAACATTCATAAGCAGAATACATTTTTAAAAGAGTAAAAAACAGACATATTTTTAAACTAAGAATTTGTTTGTACAGATGTTTGTAAGTTTAAGGTTAAAACCACCTGTTTATTACACATTTTGAGAACCTAAATCTCAGTATGTACACTAACTAAAGTATTGGTTCATCCATCCAAATGATCAGAATCATCGTTTAATCACTTGGTCTGGCCACAGGTGTATAAAATTAAGCCTTCAGACATGCAGACTGTTTTCACAAACATCTGTGAAAAAATGTCCCGCTCTCAGGAGCTCAGTCAATTCCAGTGTGGAACTGTCATAGGATGCCACCTGTGCAACAAATCCATCGATGAAATTTCCCAAATATTTCACAGTCAACTGTCAACTCTATTAACATGGAAGAGTTTGGGAACAACAGCAACTCAGCCATGTGAACTGATGAAGAGAGGGTCAGCAGATTCTGAGGCGCACAGGTCAAAGAGGTTGCCGACTTTTTGTACAGTCAATTGCTGCAGAGCTTTCCATGGCTGAGCAGCTTCATCAAGCCACACATCACCAAGTACAAAGCAAAGCGACAGATGCAATGGTGTAAAGCACGCCGTCACTGAACTCTAGAGCTGTGGAAAAGCCTTCTCTGGAGCGATGAATCACGCTTCTCCATCTGGAAATCTGATGGACCAGTCTGGGTTTGGAGGTTGCAGGAGAACGGTACGTTTCAGACTGCATTGTGCCGAGTGTAAAATTTGGTGGAGGAGGAATGATGTGTGGGCTTTTTTTTCAGGAGTTGGGCTTGGACCCTTAGTTCCAGTGAAAGGAACTTTGAATTCTTCAGGATATCAGAACATTTTGGACAATACTATGATCCCAACCTTGTGGGAACAGTGTGGAGTGGGCCCCTTCTTCTTCCATCATGACTGTGCACCAGTGCACAAAAGCTCCATAAAGACATGGATGACTGACAGATGACTGGCCTGCACAGAATCCTGACCTGAATTCTAGAACACCTGAGACTGAGAGCCTGACCTCCACAAGCACTGATGTGTGACCTGACCATGAGCTTTTGGAAGAAAGATCAACATTCCTAGAAACACTCCTCAACCTTGTGGACTGCCTTCCCAGAAGAGTTGAAGCTGTAATAGCTGCAAAAGGTGCAGAGATGTCATATTGAACTCTGTGGTTAGGAATGGGAGCGAATAGGTAATATGATAATATAGTGTTTGTAACTCTGGTCATCACAGTAATATATTATGAATATTTCATGAATATTCTCTGCTTATTACATTCAAAATATTTTTATATTGAGTGGAAATATAATGAAAAAAAAAGTAATTAAAAAAGTGGAAAATAATTTGGAAGGTAGATGAAAATAAATGGACAAAAGCGGAATAAACTATTTTATGTCAATTTTTTCGCAGGATTTATTTTTGAACGGTAAAAGTACATTTAAAAAAGCAAAGTTTTAACTTTAAGTGACTAAAGATCTAAAGATAATGATAAAAAAATGTGTATATGTATGTAAATATGTGTTTTTTGAGGATTTGGACGGAAATAAAACGTTAAGAAAAGTAAGTTGTGACATGCTAACCTATAGCTAAGCTAACGTTCATCAATGTTCCACATATAAACTCGTGGTCTGATTTTAAATTCGGTTACTTATGCTCAATAACAAAAAAAAAAAAAAAATCAAAACATTTCTTACCTGTAAGAAAAGTATCCTCTCAGGTGTTAAGATGTTTAAGCGCTCTGCACGCGTCAGAACTTCAGGAACTCCGTCAGTTGATGACTCGAAAGTTGAATAAACAGCAATAAGCTGTATGATTCAATAACCTTTTTGTTTCACTCAAAATACAGAGGCTGTTGGAATTTTTCTCTCAACATAATCAAACTTAATGTTCTCGAAACTAAAATTACACAAATTAAACAAATTATTAAATTAAAACAAATAAATACAATAATACAAACTGTATCACATATATTTGCTTCCCACTTAATTACCCTGGATTTATTTTGACAGAAAAATAAAAATTTTTAGGGAAAATCTTATTTTATTTAGGTCTTTTTTATATACTGTATATATAATATATAATATATATTATATATATATATATATAATATATATAATATATATATATATATATATATATATATATATTTTTTTTTTTTTTTTTTTCTACCATAATTGTCAAATGATCAAGTTAGTGATTCTTCATAACAACATTGCACAATTATAAGTTTGCATTCATTAAATTGTTGGGCCCCATTGATTTTTCAGCAAAAAAGAATTCACTAAATGTTTAATATTCAATAACGTGTGTCTAATTTACTATCTAAAATGTTTAATTTAAATCTATGAGGTCATGTAAATAGATGAATAGATGTCTTAAACTAAACTAAGTAATTTTTTTTTTTTTTTTTTAGATTAATGAGGCTTCAGAGACCCAAATACTATTTTTTAATTTTTTTGGGGGTTCTTATGAATATTAATTCCTTTTATTCCAAGAATTAGCCGTTTTTCGCAAAATAGTCTTTTCAATCAGCTTTTTATTTTGTAGCATTTTTGTTTACTCATACTACATGGTACATCAGTCCCTTTAGATTAAGATAGTCTGCAGGTGTTTTAAATAAATGTACTTTAAAAACAACATAGCAGTCATATCAGATGTAAAGAAGCATTTAAAAAAAAAGCATTTTTTTATAAAAATGTGATTTATTACAGTTTGGAAATAAAAGACACTAAAAAATTATTAGAAAAAACCTTAGGACTAATTTCCTTAATTTTGCTATTTGTAATCCAGTAAATCCTGAGCATATACAAAGTTTTCAAACTCAAGTTTATTTGTTGCAGTACACCTGTGCAAATACACAATTGTAAATATAAAAACAACAACAATTTGGAACATCCCATCACACACTTCAATAATCCCTTTCAAATGGAAAACCCAAACACAAAAAGTCAACATCTTTAGTGAAACAAATACCAACAAATACAAACAATTTTTGGCTTCAACATAAATTGGTAAACAAGAACCTTTTCCTACAGAAACTTTTAATTTGAAACTACATTTTAAGGCAAGAGGGGTTTGAAGGTACAAAAAATAGACATTTTAATGCAAAGCATATGGAGAAAACATGCAGGCAGAGCATGCTCGAAAGAGAAAATAAAGGAGGAGAAACAATTTGTCACATGCAAACACTTAAACATTGTTTCCAAAATGATCAGGAGTCAGTAAACTGCAGCAAGTTTGGCAACATTTATTACTTCAGGATTCAAATTTAAGATATGCTGCTCCGTGGACTTTAAGACATCACTTTAAAACCAACCGCTGCCCCCTCAGTATTAAATCAACGCAAAAGAGTGAATTCAAAGAAGTTTCTGATTGTGCAAAAAAGCAAATAAGAAGCTGGTGATGACTTTATTGTCAGGGAGAGTGTAACCTGATTAAATTTAGGCAGATAAGAACATAAACTGACTGAAAATACTTAACAATCCAAGCGTTTGACCTCTAAGCGAGTGGAATAATTCAGATTTCTATTTCTACTTGTTTTGCTTAGGTTTCCTTTAAAACATTCCTTCCCTCAGTGATATGTTTGCAAACACATTTTCACTGGATAGGATTTCAGTAGATCAGCATTTATTACAGTGTCACATTCTGAGGACAGCCTCAGTCAGTAGGGAATACTTCTGCTTAAATCAGTGCACCTTCAGAATAAGAGCATTTTTTTCTGTCCCAACGCAGCCAGACTGTACAAGTCAGAAGTCCCCCCCCAAATTATCTAAGATAGTCACATAATTCTCAGCTTCCATCCATCCCAAGCTACCTTCGGATTACATTAGGCCTTTTTCCCTGCTCCGGACTATGATAATATTAACCAGCACCATTTCATAGTGGACTCTTCAGATCCCCGTCTGTTACCGGGTCGGTTCCAGCGACCCCGTGACTTGGAAGTTAATCCCGTCTCCCGGCATGGGGGACGGGATGAGGGGGCAGAGCCAGCACAGGTACCAGCGGAGGCCCAGCGTGTGACGCAGGTTTCCCAGGAGTCCGAGGCTGTAAGGATGTCGGGACGAGTACCACTCCCGAGTGGTCTGACCTCGACATAACAGGAAAAGATGGAAGAAAAAGAAGGCGGAGACCAGCAGAAACCCAACCACACATGTGTCGGCGATGAATGCGAAGGCAAAGGCGCGTGCTGAGACTTGACCTTCAGATAAAGAAAATACATTTAGCATAAAACTTGATTCAGGGATACACTTAATAATAAAACTACGTTCACACCGCCCTCAGCAACACACGTTCAAGAGGCCACTTACAATGAAAAGTCTTTGTGTACATTTGTAAACGTGCAAAATGTGCAGCCTTTGAAGGCACGATAAAGTGACACCATGGCTCGCATTTCTTCTAATTCATGGAAGTGACAATCATTTGAAAATTCATCTTGGAGGAGAAATTAATAATTGCGGTTCGTGTTTGGCCAGAATGATAAGACACCAAGTCGTTAATACATTGAACTTCTAATTTGGAAGTGACAATCATTTGAATGCATCTTAGGAGCATTCTTAGATTCGCAAGTCACCGGTTGGCCAGATGCGGACACCAAGTCGTTAATACATTGAAAACAAAAAAAGAATGCACATTTAGTGCATTCTTGAACGCAAGTCACCGGCCCGGCGTGCACGTAGTTTCAAACTCGTACCTGATACAAGCATGATCCAAGGGACAAGTAGCAGCAAGATGCTGTGCAGCGTCACACCCTCCTTCAGTATGACCATGAAGACCTCCGCATTCATCACCATGGCGTACAACAGCCCAGACCACATGAATAGCAGGCAGCTCAGGAAGTAGCGGTAATTGCGGAATCCCACGCACTGACCAAAGAAGACGCAGTGGTGATCCCGCCGCAGCACGCACACCTTACAGTCAAAGCAATGGGAGCACCGCGGAGGAGTGTGTGTCTCGCAGGTGTAACAGTACCTGCATGACAACAAGAAGAAAGGCCTGATGTCAATGCAGATTTAAAAAAAACATGTCTTTATATATTTTGACAAATTACAGGAATGAGGTTAATTTATATCAACACTTAATGACCATTATTGGCACCTGCTTATAACAGGTTAGCTGGGGTTTGAAGCTCAGTAAACAGAGAACAAAATACATGTCTGTCATCATCTGTTTATTCTAAAAACCTTCCAAGTGATCTTTTAATGATGAAAATCGGGTTAATTCATAAAAACTTTTGACATTTTATATGACACGATTTATGCAGAGTGGAAGGAATTTATTAAAAATTTGCTTCCGAGTTGTGGGCAAGATATCGAAACTGCAATTCCCGTCATCCTTTTGTTTACACTTACTCCCGCTAGCTTACATTACCAGGGCAAAAATGGTGAGCAATATTGGAGTTGTCCAGCCGTAGAGTTTTGAGCCAGATCAGATGTGGAAAACAGACGTTCATGGATCTATTTGTCTGCAAATAGAACGGAGTTCAGCAGGGAGCTTGTAGCCCGCTGATTGTAGCTTTTACGTCACAACAATCTTTTTTTAAACAGCCTTTTTGTGTTTACACCGGATTCCCAACAAATTGAATAGAGAAATACACAGAAATGCAATTGTAAGCTTAATTAAGTATTTCCTCCATCATCTGAATAAATGCCAGAAGAAAATGTTAAAAACGCCAAAAACATTATTGGATTTGATCTGTGTTTTGTTACAGACAAAACATAATGCAAAAAAATGAGTGACGTTTCTTTAATTTATGAATTGCAAATGAAGTAGATTTGAGAAAAAAGCAAAAAATAGTGTAATATCTGTCCATGTAGAATGAACCAAGTATTTCTGTAGAGAGGACAAATAGAGCACAGCAAAGGGCAGCTTAAGACAGCCAATACTTTTTTTTGTGTTTGTTTTTTGTTTTGGCGGGGGGGAATTTGGTATTTTTATTTTACCTATACAATTGTTATCTCACTTTTCAGGTTTGTTTTAAATTATTGCGTAGTAAAATGTAAAAATACCTTTCGAAAAAAAAGAAGTTGAGGTAGCGCTAAAATATATCCAGCTTTGCCAAAAGACTTGCTATAAAGGTAAATCATGATAGATAATTGTAAAGTAGTAAAAATTCTTTAAAAGGCTCCGATAGTTAAACACTGATTCTAAAGAATTAATGTAAAATGACTCTTCTGGAAGTTATCTAATTTTGTTTAACTTCCTCAATTACTTACAACAAAATTATTATCCTAAAATGTATATAACGACCATATACTTGGTTTATTGTCATATAAAGTAACTATTATCCTAACTCGATTATCTTTAACTATGGCGGAAGTCTACAAAAAAGCCACAAAGCCACACGGACTTCCTGCTTACCTCCACCCCTGACCTAAACCATCTCCTCCCAGGAACACTCCTTTGATGCTGGGGTTGGTTTTGACGAAGAGGAGCGCGTTCCAGCAGATGTTCCCCAGCATGAAGTACTGGCTCAGCAGGTGAATCGCCTTCCACCAGCCGGACCATTCAGACTTCTTCTGCTCAGCCTCCAGGGGAGCCTCCACCAGCACCAGGTAACTCACCTCCCCGGTGATGGAGAAAACCAGGAAGGTGTTGAGGAAGACGGGGAGGTTGCTACATATTCTCTCGGCTTGGCATAACACCTTGCTACGTAAACTCGTCATACTTTTTTTTTTTTTTTAAAGATTTTCCTCAAATCTCTGAACGATTTGAATAAGTTAAACCGGGGAGCGTTTTCACAGACGTACTATTGTGACGGGCGTTAGCTTGGTGGGTTAGCTCGTAAAATATTAATCATTTATCATCCAGCGCGACCGAAAATAATAAGTAAGAAATTATTAGTGACTTGTAAAAAAAATAAAATATTAAAAAAGGCGATAGACTATATTTCGAAACGCACGAACCATCTGAAATCCACTTTTCTCAGTCAGGAACTGCGATACTACTGAACCCAATTCACAGCTGCTCCCCGGTGCAACATCATATTTTACTCGTAGTTAAACAAGACATTATGGGTATAGTTCCGCTTTATAATGTATTCGTTGACCTGGTTTTGTTTCCTTTTTTTTTCTCTGTGATGATTTATTCGCATTTTTACTGCTATAAATAGATATTATTTAATCAAACTGTACATTTTGCAGGTCGTTTTTATTCATGTTTTTAAGACTTTATTCTCATAAAATTACGATTTTCCCGGCATAATTTTACCACTTTTTTGTATACATTATTTTTCATGTTGACCCTAATTCTCTACAAGTTTTAATTTCATTTCACACATTTAAATACAAAACGTGAGATATATTTCTGCTCATTTTAAGGCTTTGTTCTTCACCAAAACCTCATTCAACAGTTTATATTTAATTTCAGATGAAAATAAATTTCTGATTTCAAATACTAGACAAATAAGACCTTCTTTTTATGTTTGTTGAAATAAAATGCTCTTTTAAAAATGGTTTTAGCTGTACATGCAACAATTCTTTTTGTTTTATTTTAGGTCTGATAAAGTTTTTAGGCAATTATTATTTCCAATAACCAACAGCTCTCACTGTTCATTGGTTTAATGCTTGTGGTCCCTCCCCCCTCAAGGCACAGCTCTTAATCCCTGATAATCTCTGCATCTAACGAAAGCTGGCAGTCATGGCTACACCGACAGAGAAATTGAAGTCTTCTGGGCATTTGACTGAACAAAACAATTTTTTGAAACAGGGCAAACCCTTAGGGAAGAGGTAAGACTTTTAAAATGTTTCCACGGCTGTGGGGACTTTCAACCTTAAAGTGAGGCTTTTGATATAAAGGCAGCGTTGTAATAATTCCAAAATCCCTTTTGTTTAATAAAAGTATTTGACATTTGAATCTAAGGTTGCACTTACGGAAATCAAATGGCAACCAAGTAGAACAATTTCTATTGTTTTTTCAATAAAATCTGAAATAACTTTATTTTTAAAAAAATGGTTTTCTGGAGTTACAACATTATTTATTATTGTGGTTCAAATCTTTAACAATTCTACACTTTATTTTACACGAAGGTTACTAATTCTAAATATATTTACAGAGAAAACATATTGATTTAGATGTATTTTCTCTTTTGAAAGGTGTTCGCTGGATATGTACTTAAAAACAAGCCAAACTGTCATATGTCTTTGCTGGTGTCCTCTAATGTGTATTTTTTTCAAAATTGTTTTAATCATTCTGCTGCTTTATTTTTTTTTTATGTTACAAATTACAATGTGTACTCTGTAAAAAAAGGAATAGTTTAGAAGTTCTGCTCTAGGTTTTTGATTCTGCCTCGCTAATTTATTAATTTTTGGTGTTTGAACTGTCAGTTAGGCTGTGATGCATTTCTTCTGTCATTGTTCCTGCAGGTCTGTGCTGTTTCAAGATGGATTTTCAACTCCTGTAAATTCACATCTGTAAGTGCTAGAACAAAATGCAACAGGATGCTTATTGGATGAACATTTTCCTTTTTTAAAAATATGTGCATTTTTTTGTGGATGTTTTCTGCAGTAGAGTGATGCAGCTTCAGCAGGACCTGGTGCAGCTGCAGGAAAGAGAGCGCAGAGCTAAGCAGCGCAACAGGCAGCTGCTGCAGCAGTTTGAGCAGGTCCAGTCTGCTCTGGAGGAGATCATGGCCTGCAACACTACCATGAAAGCTATTCGGGTGCACAGACGGATATCATGCTAACAGCACAAAAACAGATTGCAGTATGTTTTTTTCATGTTTAATCAACTTTCACTTTTGCAGATGGAGTATGAGCGATATCTAGAGGAGAGCGCACCCCGCTGGCAACAGCAGTTCAAGGAGAAAACAGAGGCTGCCCAGAAGGAGGTATAGTCCTGTGTGTGTAAATGATAACATGGATTTCAACAGACCAAATGAAAAAAGGTTCTCACCGTCTTCACACATATCTCCAATTAATCGATCCTCAATCTACCCAGCCTAAAGCTATCAGTTTGTTCAGCAGAGGATGGAGAAACACTTGAAGCCACGTCTGGAAGAAGCAGAAGATCCTGTTTCAAAACTCTCAGCAGATGACTCTTTCCCTTCACAAGGTGAGCTTGCTGTTAAAGACCCACTCTGATGAAAATCCTGTTTTTAACATGTTCTTGTAGCATTTTTCTGATGACAAAGGAACCTAAATTAAGAAGATAGTAAAGCATTTCTGGGTATTATTATTTCTTTTTAAATCGTTGTGAGTCAGGAGCAGATAATAAAAATAGCTGTTTGGAAAAGCTTACAGGTGTGAGATAGAAACTACAATCAGCGAGCCATCACCTCCCTGCTCTCCACACTTTGGAGGCATCCACTTGTAGAAAAAAAAAATATATATCCCTGAACGTCTTCATTTTCCTAGTCTGAGCTGGAATCTGGCTCAAAACTGCACATCTGGATAGCTCCAATATGGCTTGCCATCTTTGTGGCACCGGTGATGTTAGGTTGGGGTTGTGAGGGGCTGTAAGCTAGTGGAAGAGTATGTAAATAAAGGGATGATGGGATGTGGAAGGCTTAACTCAAAGGTGAATTTTAATGAACCCCTGCCGCTCTGCAGAAACTGTCTTAGAAACGGAGACTAATCAAAGTTAAAAGACCATTGAGACGCTTTTACAATAAATCAAAAGATGACCATAGTGGGTCTTTAAGAGCAGCCTTTTCTTCAGCTTTAAGATCACCTGACTTGTGTCATTTTTGGCAGGTGAACAGAAAACTGTTGCTCCTCAGCCCTGTCCTACCCCAGAGGGTAGATCCAATCAAGATGGTTACCCTTATCCCTTTACTCAGTATTCCTGGTTAACCCATCCTCAGAGCCAAACCAGTAAGTTTCCTATCAGAGGACTCTATCCACCTCAGTCTCCAGCCCTCCTGTCTCCGCCCTCCATCCCCCACCCTTTCTTAGCGCACCCCTTCTCCTCCTCGGCTTTTCCTCCGTATCTGTGGTCCAGTAAGGATCCTGCTGTTTGGGCTTCATCACAGCATGGGTACCCTTGGCTTGCTGGAACCTCTCTCGGTTTCCATGGATACAATGAAGAGCCTCATCCCGAGTTGAGAGGCTCCCAGAATGGAGAGGAGAACTCAAAGAGAAGCGGTGGGAGAAGGAGTAGTCACCTGTCGCAGGAGCTGGACATTAAACCCGGTGGGGAAAACTAATTGGAGAAAATTTGCTAACTTCTGTCAGTATTTATTAAAATAGCAACTTCATATTTTTATTGGGCTTTTTCCAGTTCGCCTGTCCAGCAGACATTCTGACAGCAGCGGGAGCAGCAGAGGTCCCACTCTGTCCGCCAAAGGAAAGAGGAAGAATAGAAGAAGCGAAGAGCTTTCCTCCTCAGATATAAACTCAGAGGAGTAGGAGATGCTTTTGATATTTCTCTTTTGATTTCTTTCTAAAGCTCAGTTTAGAGTCTGAAGATGTAAATGATCTGCTTTATAATCAACAGGTCGTCCAGGACTCCCAGTGTTGTTGCTTCTGTCGCAGAATCCCAACTCCTAAACTATCCTTCATCAGATAAAAGCAGCTCGAGAAGGACGCAGGAAAGCGAGGGCCTCACAGCTGCATCACCAAGATCAGACAAAGAAGTGGAGGAAAGGATGGAGAAGAAGAGATCAGAAAGACACAATAGAGAGAACCAACGTTCTGAGGAGGAGTTTGGGAGTTCAAGTGAAGGATCCATGCAGGAAAAAGAGAGGATACAAAGGCACGGTGAAGAATCAAAGAGGTACAGAGGGAAGAAGTTGGAGAAGGGTGAAAAAAAATTACAAAATGAAGCTGCTGGTGAGGAAGAAAAGCAAGGCAGTGGTAGTTGGGAGGAAAGGAACACAAAAGAAGAAGATATCCAAAAAAATCTTAGCAGTGAAGAAGAGGAGAAGAGTCAAGGGCAAGAGAACAGAGAAGAAGATGAGGATTCTTCCAGGAAAACAACAACAGAGGAAGAAGCAGCAACGGCAGCAGAGGAGGAAGATGAAGGAGATGATGAAGAAGGAGGAATGCCAGCAGAGGAGGAAGATGAAGGAGATGATGAAGAAGGAGGAATGCCAGCAGAGGAGGAAGATGAAGGAGATGACGAAGAAGCAGCAACGGCAGCAGAGGAGGAAGATCAAGAGGAAGAGCAACCAAATGAGATAGATGATGAAAAGACAAAAGAAGATTCTTCTTCTCAGGATGAAGATGAGGAAGAAATGGAAAGTAGTGAGAAGAATAAAGAAGAAGAGGAGTCCAATAGTGATGAAGAAGTGAAAACAGACTCTGATGACAGCATCATCTCTCCGCAGAATAAAAGAAGTGTAGAGAAAGAGTTTCAGTTGGTTCACGTGACACCAGCTGAAGAAGACTTCCTCCAAAGCTCCACGCAGATGCAGACAATTCCAGAGACAGCAGCCGAGGAAGAGGAAGATGATGAAATCGCAGCAGAGTCGAGCGATGAGGACGATGTTGAAAATGTTCTCGCGCCTCAAGACAGGAAGCAGAAAGGTAAACGAACGTAGACAAAGCTGGTGTGATTGTGGCGGATGTTTACTCTGATTCTTTTTCAGATGCTTCTCATGCTTCTTTGTTTCGAGTGACGGAGGACAGACGGGAGACTGAGCACCAGAGCGACTCGGATGAGTTTGATCACTTTTACGACTGAAAGGCACTTTTGTGGGGAGAAAAAAAATTCTAATAAAAATTAAAATCAAACTACATATTTTGAAAACACATTTATTGTTGTTGCTGTATTTAATCGTCCATGCTTGATGACAACAGGGCTCTTGAAGAAAAAAAAAAACCTAACAATTGTTTTTAACAGTAGAGATGACAGGGCAACAAACCAGCTGATTTCAGATTTTCACCACCTGAGCTGCCACACATGGGCTCCTCCTATGACCTTCTGCTGCGGCGCTGCGCTGAAGGAGCAGCCTCCCGTAAGTTCCTCCCACCTGACCTTTGGTGAGCCGTCCTGGATTCAAACACACACAGCCGTGCACATCCTGTAGTGAGAGGGATAAGGGAAAACCATTAATGCCCAACAATTAGAAAAACTAATCAAAAAAGTCTAAACTGTACCTTGATGAAATATCGCAGCTCCGAAGGAATGATGAGGACGTCTGGAGTGAGCGGAATCTGAGCGAAGCTCTGGGACTTTTCATAATCCATGTTGACCTCCTCCGCCGGAGGGTATAGTGGGTAATAACTGAGTAAAAAAGGCGCTGAGGTTATTCTAACTTGAGAAAGATGTTGAATAAACGTTCTGTCTAGACGGTTACCTTCTCTGGACCAGCATGTGCTTCAAAATGCGTGAGAATCTGTCTGAGCCGCTGCCACTGCAACACAAACCAGCTCACTTTCACTCTGAACAACTTCAGTATTGAAACACATCGGGAGGACTTCAATGGAGTGATTGTTGTGCCATTATTCCCAGCACAGCACTCACCGTTTCAGGGTAAAACTTATGTGCTCAAAAAATGATTTTGTACTTGAAACTATCAAAACAATATTAACTAGAGAAAAATCTCCTCTGCGCTGAAAACAGCAGGGCAACGCTGTATTTTTTCATATGCTCCAGATCCAAAACAATTTGAATGAGGAAATACTCAGAAATGGTAATTTAACCTTAATTTTCCTCATCTTTGTCCTACATCATGAAAAAAAAATGCAACAAGAACATGTTGAAAACACCAAAACTATTTTTATCGCTGGGGGACTTAAAAGACGAAAAGTCTCAAAAGCATCACGCTCCATAAATGCTGAAACATTCTTCCTCACTTGCTGATTTCTTCTGCTCCCATGTGGAACAGGATATCAGTGGAGGTCAGGCCAAAGGTCACGCCATCGATCAGGAGGGTGCATGGGTCGGGTACCAGAGTGATGCGCTGCTGAAGGGAAAAGCATGTCTTCAAAAATGTTCAGTTTAGGATGAATGTGGAGTCCTTATCAAGAAGACAAACTGAAGTCTCCATGCTGGAAGGAATTTGTTCAACATATTTTGGTGTTTTTTCTTTTTGACTGGTTCCTACCTGGGTCTGGTTCTTGCTGAGGTGTGGCAGAATGAAAGGGGGCTGTGGATAGATGACAGGATGGTGGACGTCTCTCTGGGAGGGCACAAACACCAGATGACATCCAACGCTGTGGAGAAGAAATCAAACCTTATCTTCAAACTCAGAGTCTGTGGATTTTAAAACGTACAAAAGTCAGTTTGAATTTGATCATCTGTAGCTCCAAAGGATTTCTACAAGTTTTAAAACATGAGCAAACTGTGGATAAATTGTCAGGAGTTTTTAAAATCTTCCTTTCATTCATTCTCCTCGCTCACAGCAGCAGACGTGCAGGTTGTTCCACCAGCAGAGACCTTTCAGTCTACTTACATACCAGCATCAATTGATGCGTTTGAAAAGATGGAAATAAATGATTGAAATTAATGGAAGCTGCAAATGGGATCCATTATCTGGAGGTGGGTTTAGGATTTTGCAAAACAGGATCACACTAAAAACTTTTCCAGGAGCACCTCAGAGTTGCCAAACACCAAATGTTTGGTATAGGCTCCAGCAATCTTGTGAGCTCGAAATGGGTTTAAATGGGTTTAGAATGTGGATGAATGAAAGAACAGTTTAAGGCAAATGAAAGGCTCAAAAGAAAAGGTTTGCAAGAATCTAATTTTTTTTTTACAATCGAATCCTTGAATCTGTTATCAAATCTACTGAATTGTTAGAAAAGGTTTATATGAGATATACTTGTGGATCAGGATGTCAGAATTAAATCAGAAAAAGCCACCTTTTTTGAACCTGATTTTAATCACAACCAACTGTTGTATCTTGGGAACTCGAGAATAAAATACATGACGACTGTCCACACCATTGAGTGAGGAGATGCACAAAAATGTGACAGACCTTCTCGTTCCATCCACGATGCTTTCAATGCATCTGGAGAAAATGGCCTCGAAGGTCTCAGTCACCTGACCTTTCTAAACCACAAACAGGAGACAACACATATCACACCAAGCAAAAGCCTTTACCTCCATGTTGTCACAGTGCAATATGCAACAAAACTGTAGGCAATGTTTTGAATGTGCAGCTGTTATATACGTATATAAAAAACTATTTTTTGAGAAAAGATGTTTATCCTTCTTACCTCGATTTGTTCATGTCTGGAATCCACAAACGGGCCCAGCTGTAGTTGAGAGGTGAACGTTAACACACACAAAAAAAACAAAATACCTTTAAGTATGTGTAGTGTACCATCAGACAGACGTCCGGGCGATCTCTGTTGATAACGCTGATGAGGTCCAGCAGCGGGTCAAAGGTCAGGCTGTCGGAAGGCGTGTACGGTCCACAGGCCACAAGAACGTTCAGCGGCTCTGTGACTGCGAGAGGAGCATTGAGCAGACGCTGTAAAACCAGCACGCAGACTTAAATAAAAGCTCACACCTCCACCTGCACCCCCACCTCACCTTCATCTGCCTCCGTTTTGATGTCCGAGGAGTAAAATGGCAGGGGAACTCCCTAGAAACAGCGAGAGCCGGTTTTACTTTCCTTTGACGAACTTAAGTTCTTAAAATCTTAATGCTTTCACTAATTCAGGAAATTTCCAGACTAACCTCATAAATTTTAGACACCACAAGTTTTCTCCCTGTGGTGTTCATTCCCTCCATAACTACCACCTGATGGATTGAAAACAGATTTAAATCAAAACAAAAATCATTCCAGCTTTTCAAAGTGAATTACATCCAAAAGGGGAAAAAAAATGGAGTTTTTGTTCCAATTGTGCTTCATGTTCATCTTTTCAGAGCTACAAAAGCAAATAACTATGAACAGGTAGGACACTAACCTCATCTCCTCATGAAAACTATTAAATAAACTGCATTAAAAGTAGAAAAGCCCAATTTACCAGACATGTTGTGTCCTTTCTTTATGTTCTCATCACGATTTCGTCAGTCTGTTTTGTTCTTCTTTTTTGATCCACATGTTACAGAAGTATAGAATGTTTGCCAGTATGTGCTGGTTTGTTTTGTTTGTGAGAATCCCCATGACAAGGTTTGACACCAAGTAGTGAAGTCTGTGGGTGACGAGGATGCTCATGTTGGGTGTGTGGTCCACTTTGCGGCACACAGTCAGCGTAGAGAATTTATTTTCCTAACTGTGTTATAATTTCCTGTTTTTAGATATATGTTCTTGTTTTTTGTTCATCAATACATGTTTGAGATAACTATTGGAGGTTTTCCAAATTTTCAATATCATTTTTTTTAGACTTTTTTTTTTTGGTTTTTACTCTAATTTTTTTGGACAACAGTTGCAGCGGGAAGATAAGGAAGGACACGTCTACAACTTGCATTACTCAAACACACTGGTGCACTCCAAGAGAAAGAGTTTGTTTCAAAAATAAGTACTTGTGATGCTTCTGAGATTATTTATGATGAGTTACTGAGAAAATACTATTGTTTGTCAAGGGTTTTGGTTTATTGGCAGCCTCTGCCTGCCTCTGTAGCTTCACATACATCAGCATCAGACTAAACCTCAAAGCTCAGAACAGGCAGATCCTAGTGATTAAAAAACTTCGACTGAAATTCATTTTCTGTATTACACAAAAAAAAAAAAATTGTTTGCAACGGACAATACTTAAATGTATTGCTCTGTAATGTTTGTGGATAAAGTAAGTAGGAAAAACTGGTTAATCTGATTATGTCTACAATATATATGCTCCAAAGTTAAGAGTTTGATTAATAAACCCATTACTCAGTTATTGCATAAGTTTATGCAAAGTTGGGGTTACCTACCAACTTATGCGGGTACATCACATAATCGACACGGACACGCTGCTTTTTGTGGCTTTTCTACTTTTAATTACAGGGTCATAATATAACTTTGATGAGGTTAGTGTTCAGATTGTTTCTAACTATTTGCTTTTGCAGTAAAAAAAAAAAAATTGCACAATAAAATTTTTTTTTTTTTTTTTAAGTGAATGTAATACGCTTTCATACAAGATGGACAGATATGATAGGAAAAAAAATCCACAATATTTGATCAGAAACTTTTAGCGGTCACTGAATCTTTCTACTGCTGCCAGGACAGAATCACCGCCGTCTTTAGACGACTGTCAGAGCTCTCGGTCAGACACCGGCTTCAGCTCAAGCTCAGGTCCTTGGCATGCTCTGTTACTCTTGGTGGCCATATAACCTGCTGCACACTAACCTCAGTGCACAGGCAAAGGAGAAACCACCGCTCAGCGTGAGCACTTCCTCTTCTAAATCAGTGTAGCTCAGAGATTACAGCACATTTTGCAGTGTTTGTCCTACCTGACCGGGAAACAGAGAGTACTCTTTAAGCTCTGAGAGGTCCACGGAAACCTGCTGGCCCCCGTGCTCCGGCCCCGACTCCAACAGAACAGACTGAGCGTTCAGTTTGCCGTTACTGTCGCAGCAAATCTGGCCCGACACCGTTATGCTGTCCTGGAGGGGGAGAGTTGAGCAGCAGAAATGACTGAGCGGACTTCAGGTGGATGGAAGAGGATCCAGATTCTTAGGATTTTAATTTTTTGGGAATAAAGAGGATGTTATGACTCAGTGAAATGTAAAATGAAAACAACTATGGGTTTGTTGCAGAAAAAACCTAGAAACCTAAAAATATATGAAATAAAATAAACAAGAGTGAGCCACCCAGAGAGTAACAATCAGAAAACAACAGATCCAAGTGCCAAAAAAAAAAAGAGTGTGCATATATGGAACGTTTTGGATCCTGAGTCCAGAAAACAAGCATCCCTTTCCCTGTGGATGCGTGGCTTCTACTCCCACAGCAAAGATGGTTGTGTACCTGTGCTGGCAGAGACACGCTGGAAAACTCCTCAATGTGGAAGTGAGACCTGACGGTTTCCCCCAGATCCTCAATCTTCTCTGCCAACACTGGAGAAATGAGGGACAGGAGTATAGAAACAAAAACCACTTAGACTGTTTTTAGGTTGATGACTGGGAAACAAACAACTTCTTCTGGAGGTCTGCACACCATTTCTCACATCTCGTAACCTCTGGAACATGAATTTGTAGCTGCAACGAAGGGAGTCTTCGGGCCCTTCTAGAAGGTCCAAGTTGACGCCCGTGGCTGGGGTCTTCCTGCCCGCCCAACGGGTTCCCTGCGTGGTTCCAAACGTGACCACCACCTCCCCTTTGGCTCCACGCTGGTTGTACTTCTGTGAGGGTGTTGCACTTCAGAGGAGATGCATAAAGTCAAATCAAAGCTATGGCAAAACCTAATTTTAAACAGCAGTCTTCAACAATTCTGACTTTATTCCTTTGAATTTAAACATTATTAATTTGTATTGTGACTATATTCCTCAAAATTTGAAATTTATTGCTAGAATTCCAAGTTTATTCCTTAGAATTTAGACTGTAATCATAGAATTCTGACTATTTCTAGAATTTTGCCTAGAATACAAGAAGTCAAAAACCCCTTCAAAATCTACAATATGATCCAAAAACGTTCCTTATTATTGCATTTCATGAAGCTGTAGGATAAAAAAGGAAATCATCAAAACAAACAGAACTTCTTGTGCTGGTTAATTATAGTTAAAATTATGAGTTTTTCATCTCAAAACCTTTGGATCAGTTCATCTAGAGATCTATAGGGAAAACTTTGCTGAACATATTAATCAATTTTTTGTTTTTATTATTCTTTCACATAATTTAAGTAATTAACATTTACTTAAGTATTATAGAAGTTAAACGGTCAAAAGATTTCATTTTGAGAGATTATGAGTTAAATATTTAAAAAAAATTGCAAGCAGGCTGCTCCAATTATAGTGGTTTATGGATTAATTACAGAATTGCAACATAATTCCTTAGAATTCTGAGTTTAATCTCAGAATTCTGACATGAATCTATTAAATTCTGTCTCCATATTCAGGCCGAAGGCTCGGCTGAGCGGTGTGTGACGCTTCGTACTTGGGAGAGAAGCTGGCAGGAGACAGCAGCAGACCCGGGCTGGCCAACAAGGCAGCACTCCTCTTGGACTGTGGGTGTTCTGGAGTGGTTAAGGGTCGTTTCTGAGAACCCTGTAACAGAGAGTCAACAAAACTCCATAAACTACAGAGAGCTGACAGTGGAAGAGGAAAAACAGTAGTTCAAACTGAGAGCTGACCTTTGCTGGAGTAGAGTAAGAGTCGAGGAGATTTTCCTCTTCCTCCTCAGCTTTTATCCTGTTAAAAACTGTGTTAAGGTTTGTAGTGCATCATAAACTCCAGACAAACAAATAAGATTGAAACTGAATATACAGTTTTGTTTAAAAGTATAGGATACAAATCCTGCAATGTGTTTATGTCCATGGTTCTGTTATAAGATTCTTCTTTTTTCTGGCTTGATTTGAACTTATTTCTCTTGTTCAAAACCTGTCAAGAAACAAAAAATCCATGTGTGAAAAAGTTGAAGTTCATAAAATAAAACAGAGAACTCTGTGCCGCATGTATGCAGCAGCTGTGTCCGGCTTTTACCTCATGTTCAAACTGCTCCAGCGTGTTCATGGTGAGAGGTTTGGGGTTTCTGCTGCAGTAGGACATCCACTCACACACCATGTCATCCTCATTAATCCTGTGACAAATGCACTGCTCAACCACTGAGCAACAAACAAAAGTTCAAATTTGATTAAACAGTAATGACCAAAACTGTGGAAAAGGAAAATGGATCAGAACTAATTAAAAGGACTAAAGACAGAAACAGTTTAGAAAATATCAGATCCGTGGGATATGAGGATTAGATTCTACTGCTGCTGCAGAGCTTTGGAAAATTCAGAAAAATTGAAAAAAATTTGAACAAAATGAGAAAATTAAATAAGAAGGATACATAATTGAATCAAACCTTTTGCATTGACAAAAAGGAAATTATTTTGAATACTAGAATCTATACATTTAGAGAGTGATTTATCACAAAAAATAACAAAAGTTTGATATAGAAACTACAGTAACATCCACTTCTATCGTTGCTGCAAATAATTTTTTATCCTGGTCATGTGACGGCAGGCGCTACCCCGTTCGAATAGTGAAGCTCTACAAGTCAAATACTCACTCCTCTCTAGGACCGAATCTTCCTCGCAGGGTATACAAAAGGTGTCCAGCTGTGATTTCAAACTTTCTGCGGTTGGGAGCGCCATCGTTGTCTATTCTTGGACCTAGTTAAGTTGGTCGTTTGGTCTCAGCGTCAAAATAGTGATGCTAACGCTAGCTTTACGCTAAGCTTGAAGAAACACCGACAATCTGATTACGTTAAATGCTCGATATTAAATCCTTTGTTACAGCCTTACCAAATACAAAACATTTTACAAAATAAATCCCACCACTGGTTATTTCATTTTACCGCGAAAAAGGGCTGTCGCTGTTGGCGGCCGGAAACAACGTCAGGACAGGAAACTGTATTCCTCAAGCCCCCTGTCAAAATAAAAGCTCTAAAACAAATCGGATTAAAGGGGTAGACATACATATATATATAAAAATGGTAAGGACATTTTCAAAATAAAACAAATTAAAAGTCAGTGTTTCAGCTACAAATATAAATAAAGTCCCATGACAAAAATCAAGGTTTGTAAAAAAATTTGCGTATATATATATATATATATATATATATATATATATATATATATATATATATATATATATATATTTTTTATGTCTATGGGTGCACCACAGGTCTACCTAAAACATTTTTACTTCAAAATTAATCACAAAATGCATCTTAAAATAAGTTATGGTAAAAACAATACATATCTGCATTTTTGCACACAAACATATTTTCAAAATGGTTTCAATGTAGAAACATTTTCTGCTGAGTTGAAGTTAGCCAAATGGCAAAACAATTATAATCAGTAACTGTTTTTTTTTGTCAATGTAATCATTATTCTTTCTACTTTCACCTACATACAAAATAATATGAAAAAAATACATTCATTGTTCACAAAATAGCAATATTTCATCATGTCCCTGAGTTTTGTTCAACCCCTTCACAGTTTTATCAGTCCTCCCCTTTTTATTAAGAACTATTTAGTTCAAGGATCTAATAACCTTAAATATTTTTCTCAATTGCACTGTAAAGAGAAGCAAACAATCGTCTTAGAAAAATCTATTAACTTCTTGTTTTCATGCCATATACTGCACCATGCTCTAGTTAATGTAAACATGTGGCTACTTTTAGCTAAAACTTTCAACCCCGCAACAAAAACACAGTTAAATCCATGCCACAAGACCGAAGTCTGAACTTTGAATCACTTTAAATGATCAAATAAAATGCATCAACAACAAGTTTCATGGCACAAGATATAGACAATAATTTATTTCAATGAGTTTGACTATTAAAATGATACAGAAATCCGACTGTCCTGTTACGGGGTTGAAATAAAAAGAAACCAAGGGACGAATTAGTTTCTATAATACTTTTGGAGATCTCATCCCCCTAAGGTGGGAAACACATTTTCTGAGGGATTCAAATGACCCCTCTCCGGAAGCAAATAAACACTTTTTTTTGTGGCATATTTTTTAGGAACCAGGAAGCTCAAAGAGCACAGAATGACTCAGTATCTGAACTATTAATTTTTAAAATTCGCTACTGTGGCAAAAAATGTAATACTGTAAACATTAAAAAAAGTTTTTTTATTCACACCACTTTGTTTATTCAGGGTACATTATACATAACAATTTAAACAAAATAAATTGCAGGTCATTTTGGAAATTGAAACTGTAACATTTTCACATTTTTTTTCCAAAAATCACAAAAATAGGAGTTAAACTATTGGATTAGCAATGTTTTTAAAAATAAAAGTAGGTTTAAGTTGATTGAACAAATAAAATGTCTGAAATTCCCAAAAAAAACCTTTAAAGTAAAAAAAAAAAAGCCAAAACAGACACCCTCAGATTTCCGACTTTGTAGACTCGTTGCGTAAAAGACTTTCCTCCATCTGCCAAATCAATGATTTTGGTCAACATTACTGCTAAAAGCCCAGGCGGTTGTGGAAAACACACGCCTCACTAACCTGAGTGGAATAACATCTGCCCAGTGGGAGGAATCTCCATGACATCACTCCCCGGAGTGACTCACTGAGGTGGGATGACAACGCATGACTGTCGGTTACCTGAAAGTCACATCAAATTACACACAAAAAGGGATTTTTTCTTTTGGCAACTAATATTTTTGGCCGTAAAACAAATAATTAGTAGTGAAAGTTATTCCAGGATCAGGCTGTATTAGAGATATCCTAAGCTTTTATTTGAATACCTTCATGAGGTTAAAGCAGGCATTTCTGAAGTCCATGTTGCTGCTGCAGCTCACAATGCTCAAGGTGGACCCGAGAATCACCTCAGCAGCTGAATTCAGCTTCTCTTGTTGCTTTCATCAGGACAGAAACACATTTTTGGTCAGCCAAACTACTGCAACAATAGTTCACGTATTTTCTGACAGTCAAAAGATTGTTGTGAGGTTGCTTTTTTTCTTTTTTCATGTCCTTGCCTTTTTCCTGCGATTTTGAGCTTTCATGGCGTTCCCAATTTCCGCCCGTATGGCTGCTGTGACGGCCGGCTTGTTGTTGTTCAGAATTGCCTCCAGGTGGTGCTCTATCAGCACGTCTGCAGCTGTGAAAAGAGCCGTCCTGAAGCTCAGGCAGAGCAGCTTTTACTGGCTCCTGGCAAAAGCCAGGAAAGCCCAGACGGTTTCTCACCTATAAAATCAGAGAGGTGGGAGCAGAAGGGGTCTTTGTGCTGGATGAGGAGGAAGAGCAGGAGATTCTGTTGAACTGGTAGGTGATTGGGTTCTTGCTCTTCATCATCCCATTGCTCAGTGGTGTACACAGCACCAACTCTGTGCCCTGGATGGAATTTGAAATAAATGAGGACATAAAGAATATGGACAACCTCGGCTGCAGAGTTAAAACTCAGCCTGGATGACCCTGACAGTAAGCTTCAGGTTTGCAATTTTAGCCTGAGTTACTTGTTAGGTTGGGGTTTTCACTGTCCACTTCGCTTTCCATGAATGTAGAAGTGTTTGCTGCAGTGTCTAACTTTTTCCTCTCTTTGTCTTAGTGCTATTTCTGCCTGGTTCCTTTCATGTCTGATCCCCATTGCATAAGGAAGGAAGTTGCATGTTCAACATGAGAAGATTATATCAAAAATCCAAAGTAGACTCAGTTTGTTGCTCACAAACATAATTTAGACTGCTATTTCAGTAGAACAGGACCAAAATCACAAGTTATTTTGTCTTGCTTTGGTTTCTTGGTTATCAAACCTAAAACAAAAATTGGATTACACTCCATGGAGGGCACACCCTTTGGGTGTTGGTTCAAAACACCAGCCAATGATGACTCCACCTTAAAGGTTGGACGAAAACCTTTCAACAATTTTTTTCAGACTCAAAATCTCTGTTTTTACAAATAAAAAAAAATACAAAAAAATTTCTATTGTGCCAGAGAGCTAACGCAGCAGCGACTGCAGCTGTTAGTGTTAAATGTTTCTTGTGGTGATGCTTTTGTCTCTAATCCTAAAACACAAACCCCCTCTCCCATAATCCTGACTTTTATATTTAAAATTATGCCCTTAAACCTAAAATTCTGACGTTATTCCTTAAAATTCTAACTTGAAT
Organism: Oryzias javanicus; assembly: GCA_003999625.1. Lineage (NCBI taxonomy): Eukaryota > Metazoa > Chordata > Actinopteri > Beloniformes > Adrianichthyidae > Oryzias > Oryzias javanicus. Next base: position 18,705,307 of record CM012446.1, on the reverse strand, counting down.
CCTAAAATACTGATGTTATTCCCAAGAATTCTGACTTTATTCCTTAGAATTGTGACATCCTAAAATACTGAATTTATTACTTAGAATTCTGATGAATCCAGAATTATGATTTTTTTTTCCCACCAGAATTCTGACTTTAACTTTAAAATTCAGACCTTAATCTTAAAATACTAACTTTAATCTAAGAATTCTGAATGAAATCCTAAAATACTGATTTTATTCCATAGAATGTTGACTCTAATCCTTGAATTCTGATTTTTTTCACCCCAGGGTTCTGACTTTAACTTTAAAAAAACAACTTTAAACTTAGAATTCTGAATGTATTTTTTAGAATTCTGACTTCAATCCCAGAATTTCTTACTTGAAAGTCATAATTCTAAGATTAAAATCAGAATTCAAGGCTCCAATACACACTTGCTCACATATAAGCATGCGGCTGAGTTTATTTCGCATCAGACTGAAGCAAATCTCGACTGAAATTCTTTACAGAGCATGCTTAAAAGTTCTGGGTGTCAGATCTGGAAAAAAAAAACCCCTGAAACCTAAATTCCACAATTTTATTGTAAAAGTAGCACCCCCAGCTACAAAGCAACAGCTGTGAGTACACGGCGTTCTGAGCAGCGGTTGCTGTTTACCTTTGTGGGCGGGGCATTGCAGTCCATGGAGTCCCAGGTGCTGACAGTCCAGGGAAGAAGGGAGGTGGAGCCAGACACCAGGGAATATTTGGAAGAAGCCAGGGGTATTGTTGTATACCAACACTTAGATACATTCATGTAAAGGAGGAATATTTTACTTCTGACTGTCGAGTCAACAACAAAATCAATAAATTGATATCTTTTCTTTTTGCTTGTACATTCAGATCTTTTTTTTTCTCTTTCTAGGTGGAGTTTTGTGAACTACTAAAAAATATCAGGGTAGCTGGTTGTCTTTAGAAACCAGAGAGCGCCACAGTAACAATGTCATTTTCTGACAAGCCAGTACACAAAGAATCAGCATCTAAATAGCAGTTTTCAAAGGCAGGAGCAAAACCTCTTTGGGATGAAAGGATATTTTGATGCTTTTCAACTCTGTGGGCAAGTTGGGGTATTGAAGTACACACGGATGCAGGAGCGTCACCAGACGAACACAGAGATCCCCCAACAGCCCTTCCTCCATGGCCTGGGGTGGGATACTGAGTGGCAACCTGCCCCCGTCTATAGGATGACCTCCTTGACACCAGCTCGCCTTCTTTACACATCCGTGAGGTTTTGGGAGGAACCATCGCTTTCTGGAACGCACGCAGAGCCCGCTTATTCAAAACAATCTTGGTCCAAACTCTTAACTGTCAACCGTAAATGTTGTTTAAGACTGTACTGACTCTGCAGGACAAGAAACATCTAAGAGGAGAGATGGCTGGTTCACACTTGATACTTTAGCCTTTATCTTTGCTCTGTGAGAGAAAAAAAAGAGGTTTAAAAGCAATCTCTGATTGTTAATACTTTAGGTTAACTAGTAAAAGTAGTTGGTGGAGTTTAGCCAATCCTGGTTCCGTTTGTGTTGTTTTTACTTTGAAAGCAAAAATCCTGAGAGTCACCATGAAACTCAAGGAAGTTGTAAATAAGTCACTCATTGACATTAATTTTTGACTTTTGCTTAGGTGGTTTAACAAAATCTAAGGAAGTTAACTCCTCTGTTAATGCAGCCGAGGGGAGAAAACACACAACCTGATTGACTCAGAGACTCGTAGGCTCTCAACGTCAAACTGTGAAGCTGCAGTTCTTACCTGAAGTCACGCTCAGACGTCTGCTGAGCAAATCTCAACTTAAGGTGGATTTTTATCTGTTCAAAACAAATAAAAAAAGACTTAAACATCCACCTTATCAGCTTTGAGTTGAATATATCAGTTAATACCCCAGCATTAGCCAAGCAGAATGCCTGAAGAACTGCTTCAACATCTGACAGCCACTCTGAAGGCCTTACATCTTTCATCTGCAAGAGATTAAAAACGAGGCACAGGCTGGAGTTATGAGTCAGAACATAAATTCTTAACATTTGAGCATTTTTGGCCCAACTCTGGACTTGTGATTGTGAATACTGAACACATCATGTTTTATTCCTTTGTTATTGTACGTAGATTTAAATCAAGAATGACCTGAAAAGACAGCATCAATCTGAGCGAACCATACAGATCTGTGAAGGGAATCAGATCTTGGGGGTCAGGCTGCAGACCTGGAGACACATCGGCGAACATGTGGTCCTTCAGATCTGAAAATAAAGTAAAAGATGCAAAAGCTGCAGATGGAAACTATTCAATAGTTGAAATCTAGCATTTTGTTTAATGTTCATCATTACTATGCAATATCCCTCTCTTAATAAATACATGTTCAGACACATGCACACATACCAAGCTGAAGAGCTTTCATTTCAATGCCTGAGCACCAGGATCCAGCAGCTGCAACTGCAACAAACTATAGAACTGTAACACACCTTTAAATGTAATTGTTTTTTTTTTTTTTAAGCACACGTGTAATTATCCCATATGTTAAATAAATAACACGCTTTTCACAAATATGGGCTTAATTAAGATATATCAATTTCTTTGGTTTGGAGGACGCTTCGAGGTTTGACCTCACCGGTACAGTTTAACCTTTGAGCTCCTGCTTCATCCCACACGACGATGAGGAGGCCTCCGGTACTCCTTGAACCGTGCCGCTGTCCCTGCTTGCTCATTAACATGACGAGCCGCAGCACCTGGACAGGTGTTCCACAAACACAGCTACTAGCTTAGCTAGCTTGTAAACACGCCATAAAGCTCTAACTACGGCTTTAATTGACAACTCTTTCGATTAAAATTGAGCAGTAAGAATTTAAATAAACTCAAAGTGAGTTTTGTGTGAGAAAACTGGTGCTAAAACTCTCACCTGCCGGATTTCGTGCAGCATTTCCACTTTGAAATATTCAAGCTATAGACGCCAACGAGATACACACTTGTTCAAAGGAGCGTGATACAGTAATACCCCTAAGCTGTTTAGTTACGTCTTTTATAAAAGTAAAATTGTGTATATAATTTTGTCGTGTAATTTGTGAAATCAGAAATATTCTTAATTCTTTTTAAATTTAAATGAAAAGACCCTTCTGAAATTTTTATTTTATTTTTCGAAACATTACACTCAAATTGAGCAGAATATATATATATAGTCAAAAACAAATATTATAAACCCCTTTGAAGTGTAATAACGCATTTTTACACATTGATTTTTCTGTCTTCCTTTAGTAAAAGATTATTGATTTATATTAATTTTTTTTATCATGAACTCACTATAGTTTAAATTGGAAAAAAAGTTTAAGTACTAAAATCAGTTGTTCGAAGAAAATGAAAACTAGTGGATGTATGTCGGCAAAAAACTAAACTGATTTACTCTATTTTTTTCTGAATTACTTCATTAAAGAGAGCCACTTCATTGAAAACTGTTTTTAACATGTTCTTGTGAAGTTTTTTTTTTTTTGATGATGGTCATAAATACAAAGAAAATTGCATTTCTGATTTTTTTTCTTCTTTTACATTTATTTTTATTTAAATCGTGAATCAGGAGCAGACAAAAAAAAAAAAAAAAAATGCAGAAAATACTCTGAGCAGGTCAACTTCATTCTGATGCATCCATTCATTGACACATAGATCCATGTCTTTGTTTTCCTCGTCCTAGCTTGTATCTGGTTTATAACTATATGGCTGGATAGCTCCAGTATTGCTTGCCATTTTTGTTGCACCGGTAATGTCAGATTGGGGGTGTGAGGGTCTTAAAAGCCAGAAGAAGAGAGTGCAAAAAGATGGATGATGGAAAATGAGGCAGACTTCCTCCAAGTCAACTGTCCTGCCCACGACTCAGAGGCAAATTTCTAATAAATTACTGTCACTCAGCAGAAATTATAGATAACTGTAATCTGGGAATATTT